>CM019075.1:1189224-1369588 GCA_009667805.1 Leptobrachium leishanense
TATTTTGTACTTCAAATTTCTAATGGTACTCAATAAAAATCTTTATATTGAAAAAAAAAAAAAGGAATAAGAAAAAATTAAAATCTGCCGTCAAACGGAACATGGAGACCCGAGTAATGGCAGCTCTGAGTGGACCTCTTGGGTCTGGGATCTTATCTCTTGCCCGGCCGGGCGCAGTCTCCAGCACACCATGTGCTGGTCTCTGCGGTGGACAGAATTAAAGGGTTGTCCTCTTCATGGCTCCAGGCTGAGCTTTCAATTCAGAGACAGGTCTTATCAAAGCCATTAGGTCACATGGATAAACCCAAAACCTGTAACCTAGGCCCAAAAAATCCCACCGCGGCACATTCCAATGTCTGATCATCAGGGGTATTTGCGTTTTTATTTGAAAAGTCTAGTCTGCAGAATATTTTCATGTGCTTTGAACGTGTCTAAGAGTTGGCACAGACTGGCATGCAATGGAATCGTCACCCGTCCTGTGACTCAGCAATGCATTGTGCACCCATCGGCTACACAATCTCTGCAAGTGGTACCCGTCGTGCCGTTTCCATTGCGCTACAGACACTGCTCTGGGAGGCAGGAAGGCGAGGAAACCTCTGAAAAGGAAAACAAGACTGTGTGGTCTACAACCTGCACCACCGCCAGGCCCATACGGTGAAATTACTGGCGGAAGACAAGACGGGAACATGTGAAAGAGCCAGACAAGTAGGATGGATTGTTCACTCACAGCTGTGAGGATTGTGACTCAAAAAATATCTTCAGGGTGAGGGACACCAGTACTGAACCTGACCAGCTACACCAAGGTCAGGACAGCTGAGAAAACAAGACGACAACACGGGGGAGCCACGAAGCATGTTGGATGTGTTTAGAAAACATGACCAGGAATGGCCTTCACCCCAAGGCTTCCAAAATGAGAGAAGCAGATTGCAGCTGGAGGTCCCACACAGAGGACAAGGATGATGGGAAGCACCGGTGTCTCCTTCATACGGATACAGAGAAATCACAATCACATCTTCCCAGGTGTCTCTGCTTAGAATGAATGGTCCCTATGGACAGTGCGTAGGCGTTCCTCCATATATTCAGGGTGTGCGGGTGTTTTAGGGGTTCCTCCATATATTCAGGGTGTGCGGGTGTGTTTTTAGGGGTTCCTCCATATATTCAGGGTGTGCGGGTGTTTTAGGGGTTCCTCCATATATTCAGGGTGTGTTTTTAGGGGTTCCTCCATATATTCAGGCTGTGTTTTTAGGGGCTCCTCCAATATTCAGGGTGTGCGGGTGTGTTTTTTAGGGGTTCCTCCATATATTCAGGGTGTGTTTTTAGGGGCTCCTCCATATATTCAGGGTGTGCGGGTGTGTTTTTAGGGGTTCCTCCATATATTCAGGGTGTACCGGGTGTGTTTTTAGGGGTTCCTCCATATATTCAGGGTGTGCGGATGTGTTTTTAGGGCTCCTCCATATATTCAGGGTGTGTGGGTGTGTTTTTAGGGGCTCCTCCATATATTCAGGGTGTGCGGGTGTGTTTTTAGGGGCTCCTCGATATATTCAGGGTGTGGGTGTGTTTTTTAGGGGCTCCTCCATATATTCAGGGTGTGTGGGTGTGTTTTTAGGGGTTCCTCCATATATTCAGGGTGTTGCGGGTGTTTTAGGGGCTCCTCCATATATTCAGGGTGTGCGGTGTGTTTTTAGGGGCTCCCTCGATATATTTCAGGGTGTGGGTGTGTTTTTAGGGGTTCCTCCATATATTCAGGGTGTGCAGGTGTGTTTTTAGGGGCTCCCCATATATTCAGGGTGTGCGGGTGTCTTTAGAGGCTCCTCCATATATTCAGGTGTGCGGGAGTGTTTTTTAGGGGCTCCTCCATATATTCAGGGTGTGCGGTGTCTTTTTAGGGGTTCCTCCATATATTCAGGGTGTGTTTTTAGGGGGTCCTCCATATATTCAGGGTGTGTGGGTGTGTTTTTAGGGGTTCCTCCATATATTCAGGGCGTGTTTCTAGGGGTTCCTCCATATATTCAGGGTGTGTTTTTAGGGGCTCCTCCATATATTCAGGGTGTGTTTTTAGGGGCTCCTCCATATATTCAGGGTGTGTTTTTAGGGGCTCCTCCATATATTCAGGGTGTCTTTAGGGGCTCCTCCATATATTCAGGGTGTGTTTTTAGGGGTTCCTCCATATATTCAGGGTGTGCGGGTGTGTTTTTAGGGGTTCCTCCATATATTCAGGGTGTGCGGGTGTGTTTTTAGGGGTTCCTCCATATATTCAGGGTGTGCGGGTGTCTTATTACTCTTATTGGGGTCTCTTCTATATAGCGGCTCATAAAGCAGCGGTGACCGGTAATGGCGCTGGTAACATGGATAATGGCTCGCTAGTAGCAGCTCAGGTCATGTACCATGGTCTCCTAGGTCCAGGTGAAGCTCCTGGAAGCTCTAAGGATGGATATTTTAATGTTCTCTTGTATTGTGGATTGGGTGGCGGAGACGCTATGAACGTATGGCAGCAGGAACGTGCAAGGCGCGCGCCGCTTGTTTGTGAGCTGGGGATGGCACATTAAGGAGTACATGAAGGTCTAAAACCTTTCGCCCCTAAGGCAAAGAGCAGGTGATGGACGGAGAGGGGCCATGTGGTTTCCCTCAGTACAGATTGTCCCAACATCCATAAATCCTTAGAAGACGTCGTAAAACGTGACTGAAATCGAAAGGAGCGTCTTCTGAAATTAAATTATTACAAATCAAGTGAAACTCACGCAGAAGGTCCCCAACTCTCCGGAGCTGCTCTATCTCAACACGAAGTCTTCTCCTTGGAGATACTGAGGGCTCATGGTCTTTAAGGGGTCTGTCCCGTCTTGGATGATTACAGCGGGGCCCGTTGAGACGGAGCAGTCGGCATCAATAACACGGCTTATCACAGGAGGGCTTCATTATAAACCTTTTAAGGCCGGGAGCCAGAGGAGACCTGGACACACTTTGGGTGAGTTGGAGTTTCTCTAGGGAAGGAATGACTTCTCGGATATGTAAGCTTTGGCCACGAGCCACTGCATGAGTACTGCTCTCATCTCCCAACATATGCAAAAGCCACCGGGGGAGGATTATCCGCTCCACGCCAGCCTTTAACCTGTGTTTGGGGAAATTAATAGGAGCTTTAAAAAGGCAGGAAATTGGCCGGTACCTCGGGGTCGCGTAGGGTTACTGATCCATACCAGCTACAGCCACGTGGAGCGATCCAGAAAAAGGACCCACGAGACCGTAATGTCCATTATTTGTATACATACATAAACTCAGTCACCCCATTAATGGTCAGACCCTGTGAGCACATTGGCCAAACGTTAATAAATACATGTTCCTCCTGCACAATTTATTCAGGAACCAGCATCCAAGGGTAGGGGACAAGGTCTAAGACCAGATCAGGGCAAATGAGCAGGCTCCACAGCTAGATCCAGCGGTTGTCCCTGGCTTCAGACATGCTTGTGCCATTCCTGAGGAAGTCCTAAAAATCATATCAGCCTGTCCCGGTGACAGCACGGTAACAATATGCCAAGCCGGCCCACCTGCACAAGACTCCACACAGACAGAACCACACCACACAATATACAACTCCACACAGGACCAGGCTGCAGAAGATAAAACTCCACACAGGACCAGGCTGCAGAAGATACAACTCCACACAGGACCAGGCTGCAGAAGATAAAACTCCACACAGGACCACGCTGCAGAAGATAAAACTCCACACAGGACCAGGCTGCAGAAGATAAAACTCCACACAGGACCAGGCTGCAGAAGATAAAACTCCACACAGGACCACGCTGCAGAAGATAAAACTCCACAGAGGACCAGGCTGCAGAAGATAAAACTCCACACAGGACCAGGCTGCAGAAGATAAAACTCCACACAGGACCAGGCTGCAGAAGATAAAACTCCACACAGGACCACACTGCAGAAGATAAAACTCCACACAGGACCACGCTGCAGAAGATAAAACTCCACACAGGACCAGGCTGCAGAAGATAAAACTCCACACAGGACCACGCTGCAGAAGATAAAACTCCACACAGGACCAGGCTGCAGAAGATAAAACTCCACACAGGACCAGGCTGCAGAAGATAAAACTCCACACAGGACCAGGCTGCAGAAGATAAAACTCCACACAGGACCAGGCTGCAGAAGATAAACCTCTAATGACTCCAGGCCTGACCACACTACACAAGATACAATGACTCCAGACCTGACCATACTACACAAGATACAATGACTCCAGGCCTGGCCACACTACACAAGATACAATGACTCCAGACCTGACCATACTACACAAGATACAATGACTCCAGGCCTGACCATACTACACAATATACAATGACTCCAGACCTGACCATACTACACAAGATACAATGACTCCAGGCCTGACCATACTACACAAGATACAATGACTCCAGGCCTGGCCATACTACACAAGATACAATGACTCCAGGCCTGGCCATACTGCACAAGATACAATGACTCCAGGCCTGACCACACTACACAAGATACAATGACTCCAGGCCTGACCATACTACACAAGATACAATGACTCCAGACCTGGCCATACTGCACAAGATACAATGACTCCAGGCCTGACCACACTACACAAGATACAATGACTCCAGGCCTGGCCATACTACACAAGATACAATGACTCCAGGCCTGGCCATACTGCACAAGATACAATGACTCCAGGCCTGACCACACTACAACAAGATACAATGACTCCAGGCCTGACCACACTACATAAGATACAATGACTCCAGGCCTGGCCATACTACACAAGATACAATGACTCCAGGCCTGACCACACTACAACAAGATACAATGACTCCAGGCCTGACCATACTACACAAGATACAATGACTCCAGGCCTGACCACACTACACAAGATACAATGACTCCAGGCCTGGCCATACTACACAAGATACAATGACTCCAGGCCTGACCATACTACACAAGATACAATGACTCCAGGCCTGACCACACTGCACAAGATACAATGACTCCAGGCCTGACCACACTACACAAGATACAATGACTCCAGGCCTGGCCATACTACACAAGATACAATGACTCCAGGCCTGACCATACTACACAAGATACAATGACTCCAGGCCTGACCATACTACACAAGATACAATGACTCCAGGCCTGACCACACTACACAAGATACAATGACTCCAGGCCTGACCATACTACACAAGATACAATGACTCCAGGCCTGACCACACTACACAAGATACAATGACTCCAGGCCTGACCACACTGCACAAGATACAATGACTCCAGGCCTGACCATACTGCACAAGATACAATGACTCCAGGCCTGACCATACTACACAAGATACAATGACTCCAGGCCTGACCATACTACACAATATACAATGACTCCAGACCTGACCATACTACACAAGATACAATGACTCCAGGCCTGGCCATACTACACAAGATACAATGACTCCAGGCCTGACCATACTACACAAGATACAATGACTCCAGGCCTGGCCATACTACACAAGATACAATGACTCCAGGCCTGGCCATACTGCACAAGATACAATGACTCCAGGCCTGGCCATACTACACAAGATACAATGACTCCAGGCCTGACCATACTACACAAGATACAATGACTCCAGGCCTGACCACACTGCACAAGATACAATGACTCCAGGCCTGACCACACTACACAAGATACTATGACTCCAGGCCTGACCACACTGCACAAGATACAATGACTCCAGGCCTGACCACACTGCACAAGATACAATGACTCCAGGCCTGACCATACTACACAAGATACTATGACTCCAGGCCTGGCCATACTACACAAGATACAATGACTCCAGGCCTGACCACACTACACAAGATACAATGACTCCAGGCCTGGCCATACTACACAAGATACAATGACTCCAGGCCTGACCACACTACACAAGATACAATGACTCCAGGCCTGGCCATACTACACAAGATACAATGACTCCAGGCCTGACCACACTACACAAGATACAATGACTCCAGGCCTGACCATACTACACAAGATACAATGACTCCAGGCCTGACCATACTACACAAGATACAATGACTCCAGGCCTGACCACACTACACAAGATACAATGACTCCAGGCCTGACCACACTACACAAGATACAATGACTCCAGGCCTGACCATACTACATAAGATACAATGACTCCAGGCCTGACCATACTACACAAGATACAATGACTCCAGGCCTGACCATACTACACAAGATACTATGACTCCAGGCCTGACCACACTACACAAGATACAATGACTCCAGGCCTGGCCACACTACACAAGATACAATGACTCCAGGCCTGGCCACACTACACAAGATACAATGACTCCAGGCCTGACCATACTACACAAGATACAATGACTCCAGGCCTGACCATACTACACAAGATACAATGACTCCAGACCTGACCATACTACACAAGATACAATGACTCCAGGCCTGACCATACTACACAAGATACAATGACTCCAGACCTGACCATACTACACAAGATACAATGACTCCAGGCCTGACCATACTACACAAGATACTATGACTCCAGGCCTGACCACACTACACAAGATACAATGACTCCAGGCCTGGCCATACTACACAAGATACAATGACTCCAGGCCTGACCACACTGCACAAGATACAATGACTCCAGGCCTGACCATACTACACAATATACAATGACTCCAGACCTGGCCATACTACACAAGATACAATGACTCCAGGCCTGACCATATTACACAAGATACAATGACTCCAGGCCTGACCATACTACACAAGATACAATGACTCCAGGCCTGACCATACTACACAAGATACAATGACTCCAGGCCTGACCATACTACACAAGATACAATGACTCCAGACCTGACCACACTACACAAGATACAATGACTCCAGGCCTGGCCATACTACACAAGATACAATGACTCCAGGCCTGACCATACTACACAAGATACAATGACTCCAGGCCTGACCATACTACACAAGATACAATGACTCCAGACCTGACCACACTACACAAGATACAATGACTCCAGGCCTGACCATACTACACAAGATACAATGACTCCAGGCCTGACCATACTACACAAGATACAATGACTCCAGGCCTGACCATACTGCACAAGATACAATGACTCCAGGCCTGACCATACTGCACAAGATACAATGACTCCAGGCCTGGCCATACTACACAAGATACAATGACTCCAGGCCTGGCCATACTGCACAAGATACAATGACTCCAGGCCTGACCATACTGCACAAGATACAATGACTCCAGACCTGACCATACTACACAAGATACAATGACTCCAGGCCTGACCATACTACACAAGATACAATGACTCCAGGCCTGACCACACTGCACAAGATACAATGACTCCAGGCCTGACCATACTGCACAAGATACTATGACTCCAGGCCTGGCCATACTACACAAGATACAATGACTCCAGACCTGACCACACTACACAAGATACAATGACTCCAGGCCTGACCATACTACACAATATACATGACTCCAGGCCTGACCACACTACACAAGATACAATGACTCCAGGCCTGACCATACTACACAAGATACAATGACTCCAGGCCTGACCATACTGCACAAGATACAATGACTCCAGACCTGACCACACTACACAAGATACAATGACTCCAGGCCTGACCATACTACACAATATACAATGACTCCAGGCCTGACCACACTACACAAGATACAATGACTCCAGACCTGACCATACTACACAAGATACAATGACTCCAGGCCTGACCATACTACACAAGATACAATGACTCCAGGCCTGACCATACTACACAAGATACAATGACTCCAGGCCTGACCACACTGCACAAGATACAATGACTCCAGGCCTGACCACACTACACAAGATACAATGACTCCAGGCCTGACCACACTACACAAGATACAATGACTCCAGACCTGACCATACTACACAAGATACAATGACTCCAGGCCTGACCATACTACACAAGATACAATGACTCCAGGCCTGACCACACTACACAAGATACAATGACTCCAGGCCTGACCATACTGCACAAGATACAATGACTCCAGGCCTGACCACACTACACAAGATACAATGACTCCAGGCCTGACCATACTGCACAAGATACAATGACTCCAGGCCTGACCATACTGCACAAGATACAATGACTCCAGACCTGACCACACTACACAAGATACAATGACTCCAGGCCTGACCATACTACACAAGATACAATGACTCCAGACCTGACCATACTACACAAGATACAATGACTCCAGGCCTGACCATACTACACAAGATACAATGACTCCAGGCCTGACCACACTACACAAGATACAATGACTCCAGGCCTGACCACACTGCACAAGATACAATGACTCCAGACCTGACCACACTGCACAAGATACTATGACTCCAGGCCTGACCACACTGCACAAGATACTATGACTCCAGGCCTGACCATACTGCACAAGATACAATGACTCCAGACCTGACCACACTGCACAAGATACAATGACTCCAGGCCTGGCCACACTACACAAGATACAATGACTCCAGGCCTGGCCATACTGCACAAGATACAATGACTCCAGGCCTGGCCACACTACACAAGATACAATGACTCCAGGCCTGGCCACACTACACAAGATACAATGACTCCAGGCCTGACCATACTACACAAGATACAATGACTCCAGGCCTGGCCACACTACACAAGATACAATGACTCCAGGCCTGGCCATACTACACAAGATACAATGACTCCAGGCCTGACCACACTACACAAGATACAATGACTCCAGGCCTGACCATACTACACAAGATACAATGCTGCTGTGATCCCTGAACATCAGAGCCAGAGCAGACACGTTGCTGGGACTATTCTGTTAGTTACAGAGTAACAGAAGATGTTGGAGTTACATCTATGGATCCATGAATGGCGGACTTCACGCCAGTTCTGTGTAAGCCCTGACAGGTCTGTTAAAACCGGTGTGTTCTCAATATGGACAGATCGATCAAGGACAGGGGTAAACACTGTCTGTCACCTCGCATTCCTCATCAGGCGGCCACAGAGCTGGCAATTTGATGATTTATTAGATCCGCTCAGTTCTTCTGGTTTAGAGGCAGAATTCCTTGGTACTCGGTGCTGTGTTTTCCATCCACTTTACCATCATCAAGCATCTGGCACCTAATCCCCTCGCTGGTAAACACATCACAAGGTGCTGATGGATGTCCTTGTGTGGAGCATATTAGATTGATCCCCTATAGTGATCACAACATCCCACCAGCGTGTAATCGGTGCCAAGCGTATGGACATGAAACACATTTTTCATCTATCGTCACCATTCACAGGCGATTGGCCTCACGAGGGACACGCGTGCCTAGAACATAAATAACATCGCACATATCAAGCCTCTGATGAGCGCAACACATTACTGATGTGGATCTGGGCTGCTCCACGCTGGTGGTGAGAGTGTGTGCACAAAATGTGAGTAAGTGGGTCAGAAAGAGGATGTGACCTCATCATGCTTACCTCATACAAGAGTCAGATAGAAACTTCTACATGAATAGAGATAGCAAGAACAAATTCAGGGGAAAGAAAATCCAACAAGACTCTGCATGGCCATGAAAACAAGTGAGTTATGATACAATGAGAGAAACACAATGTACAGGAGCAGCGCGTCCGGCTCACAGGAGCTTACAATCTAGAGGAGCAGCGCGTCCGGCTCACAGGAGCTTACAATCTAGAGGAGCAGAGGGTCCGGCTCACAGGAGCTTACAATCTAGAGGAGCAGAAGGTCCGGCTCACAGGAGTTTACAATCTAGAGGAGCAGAGGGCCCGGCTCACAGGAGTTTACAATCTAGAGGAGCAGAGGGTCCGGCTCACAGGAGTTTACAATCTAGAGAGCAGAGGGTCCGGCTCACAGGAGTTTACAATCTAGAGGAGCAGAGGGCCGGCTCACAGGAGTTTACAATCTAGAGGAGCAGAGGGTCCGGCTCACAGGAGTTTACAATCTAGAGGAGCAGAGGGTCCGGCTCACAGGAGCTTACAATCTAGAGGAGCAGAGGGTCCGGCTCACAGGAGCTTACAATCTAGAGGAGCAGAGGGTCCGGCTCACAGGAGTTTACAATCTAGAGGAGCAGAGGGTCCGGCCAGGACAGCTTACAATCTAGAGGAGCAGAGGGTCCGGCTCACAGGAGTTTACAATCAGAGGAGCAGAGGGTCCGGCTCACAGGGCTTTACAATCTAGAGGAGCAGAGGGTCCGGCTCACAGGAGTTTACAATCTAGAGGAGCAGAGGGTCCGGCTCACAGGAAGCTTACAATCTAGAGGAGCAGGGGTCCGGCTCACAGGAGCTTACAATCTAGAGGAGCAGAGGGTCCGGCTCACAGGAGTTACAATCTAGAGGAGCAGAGGGTCCGGCTCACAGGAGCTACAATCTAGAGGAGCAGAGGGTCCGGCTCACAGGAGTTTACAATCTAGAGGAGCAGAGGGTCCGGCTCACAGGAGCTTACAATCTAGGAGGAGCAGAGTCGGCCGGCTCACAGGAGCTTACAATCTAGAGGAGCAGAGGGTCCGGCTCACAGGAGTTTACAATCTAGAGGAGCAGAGGGTCCGGCTCACAGGAGCTTACAATCTAGAGGAGCAGAGGGTCCGGCTCACAGGAGTTTACAATCTAGAGGAGCAGAGGGCCCGGCTCACAGGAGCTTACAATCTAGAGGAGCAGAGGGTCCGGCTCACAGGAGTTTACAATCTAGAGGAGCAGAGGGTCCGGCTCACAGGAGCTTACAATCTAGAGGAGCAGAGGGTCCGGCTCACAGGAGTTTACAATCTAGAGGAGCAGAGGGCCCGGCTCACAGGAGCTTACAATCTAGAGGAGCAGAGGGTCCAGCTCACAGGAGTTTACAATCTAGAGGAGCAGAGGGTCCGGCTCACAGGAGCTTACAATCTAGAGGAGCAGAGGGTCCGGCTCACAGGAGTTTACAATCTAGAGGAGCAGAGGGTCGGCTCACAGGAGCTTACAATCTAGAGGAGCAGCGCGTCCGGCTCACAGGAGCTTACAATCTAGGAGGAGCAGAGGGTCCGGCTCACAGGAGCTTACAATCTAGAGAGGAGCAGAGGGTCCAGCTCACAGGAGCTTACAATCTAGAGGAGCGAGGGTCCGGCTCACAGGAGCTTACAATCTAGAGGAGCAGAGGGGTCCGGGTCACAGGAGCTTACAATCTAGAGGCGCAGAGGGTCCAGCTCACAGGAGCTTACAATCTAGAGGAGCAGAGGGTCCGGCTCACAGGAGTTTACAATCTAGAGGAGCAGAGGGTCCGGCTCACAGGAGTTTACAATCTAGAGGAGCAGAGGATCCGTCTCACAGGAGTTTACAATCTAGAGGAGCAGAGGCCCGGCTCACAGGAGCTTACAATCTAGAGGAGCAGAGGGTCCGGCTCACAGGAGTTTACAATCTAGAGGAGCAGAGGGTCCGGCTCACAGGAGTTTACAATCTAGAGCAGCAGAGGGTCCGGCTCACAGGAGCTTACAATCTAGAGCAGCAGAGGGTCCGGCTCACAGGAGCTTACAATCTAGAGGAGCAGAGGGTCCGGCTCACAGGAGTTTACAATCTAGAGGAGCAGAGGGTCCGGCTCACAGGAGCTTACAATCTAGAGGAGCAGAGGGTCCGGCTCACAGGAGCTTACAATCTAGAGGAGCAGAGGGTCCGGCTCACAGGAGCTTACAATCTAGAGGAGCAGAGGGTCCGGCTCACAGGAGCTTACAATCTAGAGGAGCAGAGGGCCCGGCTCACAGGAGCTTACAATCTAGGAGGAGCAGAGGGTCCGGCTCACAGGAGTTTACAATCTAGAGGAGCAGAGGGTCCGGCTCACAGGAGTTTACAATCTAGAGGAGCAGAGGGTCCGGCTCACAGGAGCTTACAATCTAGAGCAGCAGAGGGTCCGGCTCACAGGAGCTTACAATCTAGAGGAGCAGAGGGTCTGGCTCACAGGAGCTTACAATCTAGAGGAGCAGAGGGTCCGGCTCACAGGAGTTTACAATCTAGAGGAGCAGAGGGTCCGGCTCACAGGAGTTTACAATCTAGAGGAGCAGGGGGTTCGGCTCACAGGAGCTTACAATCTAGAGCAGCAGAGGGTCCGGCTCACAGGAGCTTACACTCTAGAGGAGCAGAGGGTCCGGCTCACAGGAGTTTACAATCTAGAGGAGCAGAGGGTCCGGCTCACAGGAGCTTACAATCTAGGAGGAGCAGAGGGTCCGGCTCACAGGAGTTTACAATCTAGAGGAGCAGGGGTCCGGCTCACAGGAGTTTACAATCTAGAGGAGCAGGGGTCCGGCTCACAGGAGTTTACAATCTAGAGGAGCAGAGGGTCCGGCTCACAGGAGTTTACAATCTAGAGGAGCAGGGGTCCGGCTCACAGGAGTTTACAATCTAGAGGAGCAGGGGTCCGGCTCACAGGAGTTTACAATCTAGAGGAGCAGAGGGTCCGGCTCACAGGAGTTTACAATCTAGAGGAGCAGAGGGTCCGGCTCACAGGAGTTTACAATCTAGGAGGAGCAGCGCGTCCGGCTCACAGGAGTTTACAATCTAGAGGAGCAGGGGTCCGGCTCACAGGAGTTTACAATCTAGAGGAGCAGAGGGTCCGGCTCACAGGAGTTTACAATCTAGAGGAGCAGGGGTCCGGCTCACAGGAGTTTACAATCTAGAGGAGCAGGGGTCCGGCTCACAGGAGTTTACAATCTAGAGGAGCAGAGGGTCCGGCTCACAGGAGTTTACAATCTAGAGGAGCAGAGGGTCCGGCTCACAGGAGTTTACAATCTAGAGGAGCAGAGGGTCCGGCTCACAGGAGTTTACAATCTAGAGGAGCAGAGGGCGGCTCACAGGAGTTTACAATCTAGAGGAGCAGAGGGTCCGGCTCACAGGAGTTTACAATCTAGAAGAGCAGAGGGTCCGGCTCACAGGAGCTTACAATCTAGAGGAGCAGAGGGTCCGGCTCACAGGAGCTTACAATCTAGAGGAGCAGAGGGCCCGGCTCACAGGAGCTTACAATCTAGAGGAGCAGAGGGTCCGGCTCACAGGAGCTTACAATCTAGAGGAGCAGAGGGTCCGGCTCACAGGAGCTTACAATCTAGAGGAGCAGAGGGTCCGGCTCACAGGAGCTTACAATCTAGAGGAGCAGAGGGTCCGGCTCACAGGAGCTTACAATCTAGAGGAGCAGAGGGGTCCGGCTCACAGGAGCTTACAATCTAGAGGAGCAGAGGGTCCGGCTCACAGGAGCTTACAATCTAGAGGAGCAGAGGGCCCTGTAACAGATCTCTGCAGCCCGACAGGGTCACATCTGCCAATGCCTCTTCCCCACTGGACATCCTGGTTCTCCCCGTGTCTCCCGTGTCTTTCTCCCGCTCCTTAGCCACAGCTTAAAGACAGGTACACGCACAGAGTCTGGCTAGCGTCCCCCTGAAAGTAGCCGAAGCTGTAGACCTGGAGCCTTTCATTGGCACAGCGAGCAGAAGATAGCTGCCTCCCAAAACAAGAGTCGTGACTACTTGTAGGGTCAGAATATAACTACTTTAATCCGAGGACAAGCACAGATATTTATGTGGACAAAAGGGGTCATTTACCTTCACAAAATCACAACCTCTTCTAGGAGACCTAATCAGACTGAACAGATAATTGCACAAACATTGACAACATTGTGAAATCTAATTACATTAGGCAGACAGTTACATTTCTTTACAAACTAAGACAATGGGTGATCGTGATTGACAATATAGATTACAACCTATTTAAATATAAACAGACAACCAATAGTGAGACAGTGTTTGCAAAATCCAGTTTTCACAAACCTAATTGCATTATAGAAACTCCATTTTGTTCTAAAGTGTCCGAGCACCAAAGTCTGTCTCCAACCCTTTTAAACACATAGATTTCCAGAGGGAAACAGTCACTGTCTGGAAAGAAATTGTACATTTAACCCAAGCCGGGCTAATATGAAAAAGTAGCCCATAACAGTTCCAGAAGTGTGGCTACAAAAGCCGCGTTCGCCTGGTTCAGAGGAACTAGCTACCGCGGATATACTTAGCACTGGTATATGGTATATCTAACCCCAACCTCCCACATCAAACCCTAACCCCAACTTCCTACATCTAACCCTCTCCCCAACCTCCAACATTTAACCCCATCCTGCCTGATCTAGTCACAAGGTGATGTGTGTCAGGATTTGGGGGCATGTATAAATGAAGCGCTAGGAAGGTAATTTACAGGGGGAGTTGTGGATACACTGCATGCTCTCCCTGGAGTGGTGCTTGTGGCTTATTCGTAGGAGTGATAAGCACTGCCTGAGATAGACAAGTGGCCCTGGGAGGGGACGTATTGACTAGGGCAGAACGTATACCGGGGTTTATTCACCAAACTGAGAATCCCAGGAAAGCCTGACATGTAATTCTTAGAACAAATTTGCCAATTTAGAAGAATTCTGCAAGGCACTCATGCTTGGTGATTTACACCAGACTCTCTGCAATCCCTTTACCAAGCCTCAATTCACAGTTTAGTAAATAAACCCCATTGAGTTTTATACAGGTCAGGCACCTGTGGGTGTCAGGCGCGCTGGGGAGTTCTAGTTCATGCTGGGTCCTCTGACTCTCATTACCATCATGGCTGCTTGATCCCACTTGCCCCCTTCTGACACTTCACACTCCAGTTTTCCAGCCCCCTTCACTTTCGTACAGAAATAATTGAGCCCCTGCCTCCTCACACCAATATTTCCCACCAGCGACACTTTGGAGCATCCTTTTGTCTCGTCCTAAAACTGCCTCCCCCCCACTCATTGTGGATGCCCAGGCCAGGGTTAAATGCTCTTTGGAGGGTCCCCCGGTGTCCGCGTTAATACCAGGGGGTCAGGAGAGAACGTCGTGTGGACCTCGTTATCCCTGACATTAAGTATTCATTAATGTGGTTGTGGCGTTACTTTGTGAGCGGAGAGGGAGCCTGAACCCAGCCCCTCCCTGTTGGAGACGTTGTGAGTGAGGATGAGGCGTCTGTAGCTCACATGAGCTGAGCAAGCGGCTCAGTGCAAGCATCCCGTGCGAGTTCCAGCCCAGGGACCATGCACTGACTGCTGCCCGGAACAGGTGGCACGCCAAATATGGGGCATCTGCTGGAGGTCTGCGGGGTCTGGTCAACCTCAAACGGGGCAGGTTGGAGAGGACTTGGACTTCACATTGGTTGGACACTGGCTTTCCTGGTCCTAGTCTCCTCACCTGGTGCGGTGACCCCCTGCCCGGAGTCCTGCAGGTGCTACGGGACCTTAGTGCAATGTCTGGAACTCAACACCATCTCCAGCTTATCTGCCCTCCGAGAGATGGAGAACGTCACCGAAATGTAAGTGCTGTGTCTGGGACGAGGTGTGACCGGCTGGGGAGCAAGCCCGGAAACACACGGCAAGCTGAGTGTTCAGAACGGGAGGGGGCTGCAATGCAAGTACGAGACCACCAGACCCAAAGGGCCGACCCGTTACCCGATTATAGATATATCTAGATCATCAGAATATTCATATACCTCCATACTGCACGCACATACCGGAGTATAGATATATCTAGATAACCTGAATATTTATATACCTCCATACTGCACGCACATACCGGGTATAGATATATCTAGATAATCTGAATATTCATATAGCTCCATACTGCACGTACATACCGGGGTATAGATATATCTAGATCATCAGAATATTCATATAGCTCCATACTGCACGCACATACCGGGGTATAGATATATCTAGATAATCAGAATATTCATATAGCTCCATACTGCACGCACATACCGGGGTATAGATATATCTAGATAATCAGAATATTTATATACCTCCATACTGCACGCACATACCGGAGTATAGATATATCTAGATCATCAGAATATTCATATAGCTCCATACTGCACGCACATACCGGGGTATAGATATATCTAGATAATCAGAATATTCATATAGCTCCATACTGCACGCACATACCGGGGTATAGATATATCTAGATAATCAGAATATTTATATACCTCCATACTGCACGCACATACCGGGGTATAGATATATCTAGATAATCTGAATATTTATATACCTCCATAGTGCACGCACATACCGGGTATAGATATATCTAGATAATCAGAATATTTATATACCTCCATACTGCACGCACATACCGGAGTATAGATATATCTAGATCATCAGAATATTCATATAGCTCCATACTGCACGCACATACCGGGTATAGATATATCTAGATAATCTGAATATTCATATAGCTCCATACTGCACGTACATACCGGGGTATAGATATATCTAGATCATCAGAATATTCATATAGCTCCATACTGCACGCACATACCGGGGTATAGATATATCTAGATAATCAGATATTCATATAGCTCCATACTGCACGCACATACCGGGGTATAGATATATCTAGATAATCAGAATATTTATATACCTCCATACTGCACGCACATACCGGAGTATAGATATATCTAGATCATCAGAATATTCATATAGCTCCATACTGCACGCACATACCGGGGTATAGATATATCTAGATAATCAGAATATTCATATAGCTCCATACTGCACGCACATACCGGGGTATAGATATATCTAGATAATCAGAATATTTATATACCTCCATACTGCACGCACATACCGGGTATAGATATATCTAGATAATCAGAATATTTATATACCTCCATACTGCACGCACATACCGGAGTATAGATATATCTAGATCATCAGAATATTCATATAGCTCCATACTGCACGCACATACCGGGGTATAGATATATCTAGATAATCTGAATATTCATATACCTCCATACTGCACGCACATACCGGAGTATAGATATATCTAGATCATCAGAATATTCATATACCTCCATACTGCACGCACATAGCGGAGTATAGATATATCTAGATAACCTGAATATTTATATACCTCCATACTGCACGCACATACCGGGTATAGATATATCTAGATAATCAGAATATTCATATAGCTCCATACTGCACGCACATACCGGGTATAGATATATCTAGATAATCAGAATATTCATATAGCTCCATACTGCACGCACATACCGGGGTATAGATATATCTAGATAATCAGAATATTCATATAGCTCCATACTGCACGCACATACCGGGGTATAGATATATCTAGATCATCAGAATATTCATATACCTCCATACTGCACGCACATAGCGGAGTATAGATATATCTAGATAACCTGAATATTTATATACCTCCATACTGCACGCACATACCGGGGTATAGATATATCTAGATCATCAGAATATTCATATAGCTCCATACTGCACGCACATACCGGGGTATAGATATATCTAGATAATCTGAATATTCATATAGCTCCATACTGCACGCACATACCGGGGTATAGATATATCTAGATAATCAGAATATTATATACCTCCATACTGCACGCACATACCGGAGTATAGATATATCTAGATCATCAGAATATTCATATAGCTCCATACTGCACGCACATACCGGGGTATAGATATATCTAGATAATCTGAATATTCATATACCTCCATACTGCACGCACATACCGGAGTATAGATATATCTAGATAATCAGAATATTCATATACCTCCATACTGCACGCACATACCGGGGTATAGATATATCTAGATAATCAGAATATTTATATACCTCCATACTGCACGCACATACCGGGGTATAGATATATCTAGATAATCAGAATATTCATATACCTCCATACTGCACGCACATACCGGAGTATAGATATATCTAGATAATCAGAATATTCATATACCTCCATACTGCACGCACATACCGGAGTATAGATATATCTAGATCATCAGAATATTCATATACCTCCACACTGCACGCACATACCGGGGTATAGATATATCTAGATCATCTGAATATTCATATACCTCCATACTGCACGCACATACCGGGGTATAGATATATCTAGATAATCTGAATATTCATATACCTCCATACTGCACGCACATACCGGGGTATAGATATATCTAGATAATCTGAATATTCATATAGCTCCATACTGCACGCACATACCGGGTATAGATATATCTAGATAATCTGAATATTCATATAGCTCCATACTGCACGCACATACCGGGGTATAGATATATCTAGATAATCAGAATATTCATATAGCTCCATACTGCACGCACATACCGGAGTATAGATATATCTAGATAATCTGAATATTCATATACCTCCATACTGCACGCACATACCGGAGTATAGATATATCTAGATAACCTGAATATTCATATAGCTCCATACTGCACGCACATACCGGGGTATAGATATATCTAGATAATCTGAATATTCATATACCTCCATACTGCACGCACATACCGGGTATAGATATATCTAGATAATCAGAATATTCATATACCTCCATACTGCACGCACATACCGGGTATAGATATATCTAGATAATCAGAATATTCATATACCTCCATACTGCACGCAAATACCGGGGTATAGATATATCTAGATAATCTGAATATTCATATATACCTCCATACTGCACGCACATACCGGGTATAGATATATCTAGATAATCTGAATATTCATATACCTCCATACTGCACGCACATACCGGGGTATAGATATATCTAGATAATCTGAATATTCATATACCTCCATACTGCACGCACATACCGGGGTATAGATATATCTAGATAATCTGAATATTCATATACCTCCATACTGCACGCACATACCGGGGTATAGATATATCTAGATAATCTGAATATTCATATAGCTCCATACTGCACGCACATACCGGGGTATAGATATATCTAGATAATCTGAATATTCATATAGCTCCATACTGCACGCACATACCGGGGTATAGATATATCTAGATAATCTGAATATTCATATAGCTCCATACTGCACGCACATACCGGGGTATAGATATATCTAGATAATCTGAATATTCATATAGCTCCATACTGCACGCACATACCGGGGTATAGATATATCTAGATAATATGAATATTCATATACCTCCATACTGCACGCACATACCGGGTATAGATATATCTAGATAATCTGAATATTCATATACCTCCATACTGCACGCACATACCGGGGTATAGATATATCTAGATAATCTGAATATTCATATAGCTCCATACTGCACGCACATACCGGGTATAGATATATCTAGATAATCAGAATATTCATATAGCTCCATACTGCACGCACATACCGGGGTATAGATATATCTAGATAACCTGAATATTCATATAGCTCCATACTGCACGCACATACCGGGGTATAGATATATCTAGATAATCAGAATATTCATATACCTCCATACTGCACGCACATACCGGGGTATAGATATATCTAGATAATCAGAATATTCATATAGCTCCATACTGCACGCACATACCGGGGTATAGATATATCTAGATAATCTGAATATTCATATAGCTCCATACTGCACGCACATACCGGGTATAGATATATCTAGATAACCTGAATATTCATATACCTCCATACTGCACGCACATACCGGGTATAGATATATCTAGATAATCTGAATATTCATATACCTCCATACTGCACGCACATACCGGGGTATAGATATATCTAGATAATCTGAATATTCATATACCTCCATACTGCACGCACATACCGGGTATAGATATATCTAGATAATCAGAATATTCATATACCTCCATACTGCACGCACATACCGGGTATAGATATATCTAGATAATCTGAATATTCATATAGCTCCATACTGCACGTACATACCGGGGTATAGATATATCTAGATAATCAATATTCATATAGCTCCATACTGCACGTACATACCGGGTATAGATATATCTAGATAATCAGAATATTCATATACCTCCATACTGCACGCACATACCGGGTATAGATATATCTAGATAATCTGAATATTCATATACCTCCATACTGCACGCACATACCGGGGTATAGATATATCTAGATAATCTGAATATTCATATACCTCCATACTGCACGCACATACCGGGGTATAGATATATCTAGATAATCTGAATATTCATATACCTCCATACTGCACGCACATACCGGGTATAGATATATCTAGATAATCAGAATATTCATATAGCTCCATACTGCACGCACATACCGGGGTATAGATATATCTAGATAATCAGAATATTCATATACCTCCATACTGCACGCACATACCGGGTATAGATATATCTAGATAATCAGAATATTCATATACCTCCATACTGCACGCACATACCGGAGTATAGATATATCTAGATAATCTGAATATTCATATACCTCCATACTGCACGCACATACCATGCTGCGCATCGGTATGGCCCGGTTACAGAGGCACAGCACCTCTTTATGGTCCGGTTAGAGGCGCTGTGCCTCTTTATGGTCCGGTTATGGAGGTGCTGTGCCTCTTTTTGGTCCGGTTACAGAGGTGCTGTGCCTCTTTATGGTCCGGTTACAGAGGCGCTGTGCCTCTTTATGGTCCGGTTACAGAGGCACTGTGCCTCTTTATGGTCCGGTTATGGAGGTGCTGTGCCTCTTTTTGGTTCGGTTAGAGGCGCTGTGCCTCTTTATGGTCCGGTTACAGAGGCGCTGTGCCTCTTTATGGTCCGGTTACAGAGGCGCTGTGCCTCTTTATGGTCCGGTTACAGAGGCGCTGTGCCTCTTTATGGTCCGGTTATAGAGGCTGCGATGGAAGCCTCCGCCACCTTTTCAATGACATGGATTCCGAGTGTCTGAGACTGGCTGGCGCGGGCACTCGAAGCATTACCCACACTACATATAGACTGTGTCAATTGGAGAGGAGCAGTTGCCAGTCTCGTGCCCGCAGACTATGGGTGATTATGGCAGAGCCTTTTCATTCAGCCTCTGGGCATCGCCGGCTGTATGCGATTTTTTTTTTTAGAGCTTGTTTCTGTGTTGCAGTTTAGGGATCTGTATGGCTGAAATTTATTTTTGTTTCTAAAGAATTTTGTTTTTGACATGTCATAACTAATTTTGTTTCGAACCGATTCGAATTGCAAATATCAATTCGAATTTTGGATCACCAAATAAAACCCTGATTAATCTAACTTTGCTGTTACAAGACAATCTAGGGTTAAATTTTAAGCTGCGTCACAGATTTAGTATTTGAGTCAATTTAACAGGGACAGGTGTTTATGAAACAAATTAATTTTGTTTCACACAGTCGTTTGCATTACTTGTATTGAACGTATTTTAATTTAAGATCGATTCGGCAGTTGATATATCAATTCGGTATCGACTCGGCAGTTGATATTGAATTCTGGAACATAAAAAAAAGTTCTAATTTTTCTTTTATGATGATGACGACACAGTGTAAAATGAAATAAATTTGCTATATACCATTTCATTTCTCTTCGAATTCGTATTGATTCGTTATTCAGAAGTACTTCCGAAATACAAATTAATGGATTTGTTCCGAATTTTTTCCAAAACGAATGCACATCTATATTGCAGTTCTTAGAGTTGTTTGTTTGATATAAGTTTATCCTCCCCCTCTGATTGTGCTGGACAGATACTGTTAGCAGTGCTATTGTTCTGGTCCCCTCCCCAATAGTAAACATAAAATGTGGAGACTACTTTCCAGACAGACAGTCATTTGATTCCGGCTTTTCTCCCTGCTGGTGTGTGGGAAATCTTGGGTTCACCGAGGAATCTCTCTGCAATGTCAGGGCTACAAGTTGGGTAGTCTGGAAGGTGACTGTGGGTCTCCTGGTGTGGTTCTGGGACGGATGAGTAATGGGCTGGTTATGGTCCTGGAATTTTAGATGGAACCCTTTGAGTTCCTGTTACATTGTTGGCAGAGCAGTGAGATTTCCTTTCTCTGTGTGGGTCTGCTGGCAATCTAGCTCTACTACCCTGTACCGTATGATGATCTGCTGTGGTCCTGTTTGAAGCCTGGCAAGCTGAAGCTTACCACTTTGGGTATCCAAAAACATTTCTGCTACCTCCACCATTGTCAGCCGAATTAGGTCAAATCCCCAAGCCCTATAAAAGAGTTTGCCATAGGGCACAAGTCCGCCTCTCACCTCGTACACAAACTCACAGATGGTCTATGCTGCTTTGCTGGTAGCCCCGCTACAATATGGATAGCTGGGGATGATGGTCTAGGTATTCTTGAAACATGTCTGCAGCATCTATGAACGTCATCAATATAAGTTCAGTGGCATCAGATTGTAAGATCCTATGAGCAGGGCCCTCTACACCTCGTTTCCATCATATGGCCATTTATCCATATCTTGTTCCCTTTGGTTATTGTAAAGCGCTACAGAAACTGTTGGCGTTATATAAATAAAAATAATCAGGGCCGTCAAGATGTGCCCCATACAGCCACAGAAATCTTTCACAACCTTGAAGAACTCTGATGATTTTGCTGCTTTCCCAGGATTCCTCCATCAAGTTGGTCGTTTGCTCAGCGCCTCTGTGTCCTCTCTTGCGCCACTGCCGTTCTGCAACTATCTCCCATTGAAGACCATGTTATGGGCACCCACGAGAGAACCAAAATCCCACCGCTCTGCCAACAATGTAACGGGACCTTAACAGGGTTATTCAAAGAGATCTGAATTGCTGGCGAAAGGTAACAGAATGCTGAAATTCAGCGTACGGTTACCTTTCTTGGCCATTCGGCTATTCAGAGAGCAGGCAGGTTGCCAAATCCTGGCGAATTGCCTGCACATAAGGTGCCTGTTCGAGGGCAGTGAAATCTCCATAGAGAAGCAATGCTTCGGCTATTCAGAGAACACAAACCAGCAGTGAAAGGTTCCCGAAATGCCCTGCCATTCGGTGGTTTAATTCGACAGGTTTATTCAGGCGAATCCCATAGGCTTCAATGCTAAAAATATTCCCGTTTTAATTCAATATCTAATAAACCGTTCATTATAAAATTCTGCAGCAAAGAGTCTCTTTATTTATAGATTTTTTTTAGGATCTTTTAGGCATTTTTTGCAAACATTTTTTTCAAAAGTTAGTTTCTGTAACAGCCCTTTTTGTTATCATTCATTGGATTTTATATGTAAATTTCAGACATTTTCGCTCCGTAGTTTCTTTGCAAACAGCGTTTCACTTTCACACATTCAAGCGTCCTGTTTTTTTTAATTTATTCACTCCATTCGTCTGCAGTGTCAGCTTTTTCCGGCGGCTGCTCTGTGCTGTGATCAGCGGCTGCTCGGATTTCTCTGGCGTGTTCGGCGGGGTTAATCCAGATGTTTTTGCGGTTTTCGGTGGGCCTTCGCTGGGTTTTGCGGTGAGTATTCGTCTGGTTTGCAGCGGCTTTTCCCTGCATTACAGTGGCCCTGTGGTGCTTGTTGAATACTCTGCAGGGTCGCCGAAATGGGATCGCCAAATCACACCGAATTGAAGAGAACGAGAAGTCACTGAATGTGCCGTGACTTCTATTCTCTTTGAATAACCCTATAAAAGTTCCGTCCAAAACCCCCCGTACGGTGACATTTCGGGGCTATTAGAGAGAGGGCAGTTCACCAGATGTTGGCGAACTACCTGCAAGTACGATGCAAGTTCGGCGGCCGTGAAATACGGTGCCTGTTCGGCGGCCGTGAAATACGGTGCCTGTTTGAGGGCAGTGAAATCCCCCATAGAGAAGCAATAGTTAATCTATTCACATTGAACAGCAGAGAAATGTCAGTGAAATGCCCTGATGTTCAGTGGTTTCATTCGACAGGTTTAATCAGGCGAATCCCATAGGCTTCAATGTTAAAAATATTCCTGTTTTATTCAATAGCTAATAAACCGTTTATTATTTTAATCTGCAGCAAAAAGTCTATAGATTTTATTTTGGATCTGTTTTTTCGGCATTTTTCGGATTTTTTTTTACATGTTTCTTCTTTTTCTGTAACTGCCCTTTTTATTATCATTCATAGAATCTTATATGTAAATTCCAGACATTTTCATAAAGTAGTTTTTTGCAAAAAGTGTTTCAAATTTTACATTTTTGATCGTACCGGCGTCTTTTTTTTTTTCTTTAACCATGCTGTGGCTTGTCAGCTTTCTTCTGCAGTTCGATGGCTGCGTTTGGCGGCTGTTCGGTGTGTTTGCGGCAGATATTTGGCAGGTTTGCAGCAGTATTCAGTGGCCGATTCCCTGCAATTCGAGGATCCTGCTGCGGTGAAAGCTGAATTCACTGCAGGGTAAGGAAATTTGATTCCCTGAATTGCAGGGAACAAGAGAGCACCGAAATGTCAGTGACACAGTCTACATGTAGTGCGGGCTAGACATGTGCATTAGTTTTAGCACTCAATTTAGTTTTCGTATGACTCGAGATACGAAACTGCTCAGTACAAAAAAACAAAATAAAATAAAATAAAATGCACTACATTTTAGTTTCAGTCCTTTTTGTGATATTACATTGAGGAGTGAAGGAGACCAGCAATGAAGAGCGCAACATCCGAAGTTCTGCACCCTCCACATGCCAATGCAGTAGTGTGGGAATTATATCGCCCGACGCCCAGGACATGAAGATCTGGGCGCCAGGCGAGTAGTTTTTTTTGAGATGCAGTCCAGCGGGCTAGAAGCCTGCGGACTAATTACAAGGACGCCCCCGCTACCGGAAGCCGGCATTGAGCCGGGTTGCCAGCATCCGAGGGGCTTGGGCGGCTGTTCGAATGCTCTATAGGCATTCGGACAGCCGCCCCTGGAGCTCTCCGGCATACTTACCTTCCCGAGCAGCGCCGGGAAAGTTTCAGCGCGTGTGCTCGTTGAAGGACCCAAGCCGCGATCACGTGGGAGTCCCACGTGATCGCCGCTAGGGTCCTTCAACGAGCGCACGCGCAAAGACTTTGCCGGAGAGCTCCAGGGGCGACTGTCCGAATGCCGATAGAGCATTCGAACAGCCGCCCCATGTCTGGTCTGGGGTCTGAGCTGGGGAGCAATATCCATGAGCTGAGGGCATATATCCATGAGAGCTTGGGGGGCAAATATCCATGAGCTGGGGCATATATCAATGAGCTGGGGAGCAATATCCATGAGCTGGGGCATTATATCCATGAGCTGGGGCATTATATCCATGAGCTGGGGCAGTATATCCATGAGCTGGGGCAGTATATCCATGAGCTGGGGCAATATCTCCATGAGCTGGGGCAATATCTCCATGAGCTGGGGCAGTATCTCCATGAGCTGGGGCAGTATCTCCATGAGCTGGGGCAGTATCTCCATGAGCGGGGGCAGTATCCATGAGCGGGGGCAGTATCCATGTGCGGGGGCAGTATCCATGAGCGGGGGCAGTATCCATACAACAAAATAGTGTTTAAATAAAGGTCTTTATTCATCACATGTATCTGACGCTGCCTCTATAGGCTGTTATGAATAAAGACCTCTATTTAAACACGATTTTGTTGAAATTATCAGGAAAGTTGATCGTCCTGAGGGACAAGTAGATTTTTTTTAAATTTCCACACCCCTGAGGATGTTCTATACAGAGAGGGGCATTAATTAATGCAGGAGGATGTTCTATACATTATACAGAGAGGGGTATTAATGCAGGAGGATGTTATATACATTATACAGAGAAAGGTATAAATTGAGGATGTCCGGTCATTAATTCAGGGGGATGTTGTATACATTATACAGAGAGGGGTATTAATTAATGCAGGATGATGTTATAAACATTATACAGAGAGAGGACCCTCAACTCTCTGGGTCTCGGTGACACTGCACTTGCTTGGGTTGACTCCTATTTATCCAACAGGTCCTTCTGTGTGTCCTTTGCTGGTAACTCCTCCTCCTCATTGCCTCTATCTGTTGGTGTAGCTCAAGGCTCTGTCCTTGGTCCTCTGCTCTTTTCCATCTACACCTCCTCCCTGGGCAAAATCATCAACAGCTTTGGCTTTAATTACCACCTCTACGCTGATGACACTCAGATCTACCTCTCTACCCCTGATCTCTCTCCCCCTGTCCTTTCCATAGTCAGTGACTGCTTATCTGGCATCTCCTCCTGGATGGCCTCCCACCACCTAAAGATCAACATGTCAAAGACGGAACTCCTACTTATTCCTCCCTCCAATGCCTCCCCACTCCTGACTTCTCTATCACGGTGGAGGGTATCACCATCTCCCCATCAAACCAAGTTCGCTGCCTTGGAGTTACACTTGACTCTGCTCTTTCCTTCATCCCCCACATCAAGTCTCTTTCCTCCTCCTGCCGATACCAACTGCGTAATATTTCCAGAATTCGGCCATTTCTTACCGCTGTCACCACAAAACAACTCCACACCCTGGTAATCTCCCGACTCGACTATTGCAATAATCTCTTATCTGGCCTCCCTCTGTCCCGCCTCTCCCCCCTACAATCCATCCTGAACGCCTCCGCCAGGCTAATTCACCTCACCCGCCGCTCTGTCTCTGCCGCTCCCCTCTGCGAGTCCCTTCACTGGCTCCCCATCCACTGCAGAATTAAGTTCAAAATCCTTATCCTTACCTACAAAACCCTCACTAACTCAGCGCCCCACTACCTGTCCTCACTAATCACCAAATACACCCCAGCCGCTCCCTAAGGTCAAACAGTGACCTGCGCCTAGCTTCTCCCCGCATCACCTCTTCCCATGATAGACTGCAGGATTTCTCACGTGCCGCCCACTCTCTGGAACGCTCTCCCTCGTACTGTCAGACTTTCCCCTAACTTCTCTTCCTTCAAACGCTCCCTTAAAACATTCCTATTTAGGGAAGCCTACCTCCCCAACTCACTGATGCAACCATCAATCACTCTCACCTTACAGTCCTCTCCTCCTGTTTCCAACCCCAACCCTCCCAGATTGTGAGTTCCTACGGGAATAGGGCCTCATCTCCTCCTGTACTGTTTGTCAAATGTTGTTCAATGTATTGTAACCCTGTCTATACTGTGTTTATTGTACAGCGCTGCGGAATATGCTGGTGCTTTATAAATAAAGAATAATAATAATAATAAGAGAGGAGCGTTTTGTTTTTTTAGCCCTTTAAATCCAGTGGCTGTCAGCGCTGAGATCAGCTGCTTGTTACATTATCTCTCAGTAAAATGTATCAGGCTCAGCTGTTACAGTAACTGACTGTAACAGTGCTCAGAGTTTCAGTAAAACAAGGAAATAATATTGTTATAACCTCTTATATAAAACTCTGAGCGCTGTGATGAGCAGCAGTCAGTTACTGTAACAGCTTTGCCTGACACGGGGCAGTATTACAATGTTGGTGCTAACTTAACCAGAGCTGTTGTAAATTGAAAACCTCCATAGGCTATAATGGCTCTGGGAAGTTTACACCAGCTCTGGTTAAGTTAGCACCAACTATGTAACATGGCCCACATTGTGCTGAGTGAGAGATACTGTAACAAGCAGCGATCTCAGCCCTCTGAGGAGCCACTACAATAGTAATTGTATCCACTGGTTTTGGGATGAATGAAATTAGTTTTCATACTAAAGAACTGAAAACGAATTTCTAGCAACTAAATAAATTGCATTTTAGGACTAATCCATTAGTTCAAAACGAAATTTTGTGCTGTGCACGTGTCTAGTGCGGGCAATGCTGCGAGTGCAGGTGACCGCACCAGTCTCAGACACTTGGAATCCAAGTCAGTGAAAAGGTGGTGGAGGCTTCCGTCACAGAGGCGCTGTGCCTCGATCTGATCCGTCACAGAGGCGCTGTGCCTCTTTATGATCCGTCACAGAGGCGCTGTGCCTCTTTATGATCCGTCACAGAGGCGCAGTGCCTCTGTATGATCCGCCACAGAGGCGATGTGCCTCGGTATGATCCGCCACAGAGGCGCTTATAGAGGCGCTGTGCCTCAATATGATGTGGTTACAGAGGTGCTGTGCCTTGGTATGATCCAGTTACAGAGGTGCTGTGCCTTGGTATGATCCAGTTACAGAGGTGCTGTGCCTTGGTATGATCCAGTTACAGAGGTGCTGTGCCTTGGTATGATCCAGTTACAGAGGCGCTGTGCCTTGGTATGATCCAGTTACAGAGGTGCTGTGCCTTGGTATGATCCAGTTACAGAGGTGCTGTGCCTCGGTATGATCCGTTATAAAGGCGCTGTGCCTCGGTATGTGTTATAGCTGACTGTACTATGCATGTGCTATCACTTTAACTAGTGGCTCCGCCCAGGATGACACAGGTCAGAGGGCACGGCAGCCATCTTCAGGGTCAGTTAGTGTGATGCAGTTATGAAGGCAGATGCAGGATCATGTGTTCCTGTAGTTATCCAAGCCTGTATATAACAGTAAGTGTCCTGCAATAAAGCAATGGTGAACCTGACAGCCCAGCCTCATATCTGAACAAGCAGAGAGCAGAACAGTATGATCCGCTTATAGAGGCGCTGTGCCTCGGTATGATCCGCTTATAGAGGCGCTGTGCCTCGGTACGATCCGTCATAGAGGCGCTGTGCCTCGGTATGATCCGTCATAGAGGCGCTGTGCCTCGGTATGATCCGCTTATAGAGGCGCTGTGCCTCGGTATGATCCGTCATAGAGGCGCTGTGCCTCGGTATGATCCGGTAACAGAGGCGCTGTGCCTCGGTACGATCCGCTTATAGAGGCGATGTACATCGGTATGATCCGCTTATAGAGGCGCTGTGCCTCAGTATTATCCATTATAGAGGCGCTGTGCCTCGGTATGATCCGTTATAGAGGCGCTGTGCCTCGGTATGATCCGTTATAGAGGCGTTGTGCCTCGATATGATCTGCTTATAGAGGCGCTGTGCCTCGGTACGATCCGCTTATAGAGGCGCTGTGCCTCAGTATGATCCGGTATAGAGGCGCTGTGCCTCAGTATGATCCGGTATAGAGGCGCTGTGCCTCGGTATGGTTCGTTACATAGATGTTTTGCCTCGATATGGTTTGGTTACAGAGGCGCTGTGCCTCAGTACGATCCGCTTATAGAGGCGCTGTGCCTCGATATGATCCGTTATAGAGGCGCTGTGCCTCGGTATGATCCGCTTATAGAGGCGCTGTGCCTCAGTACGATCCGCTTATAGAGGCGCTGTGCCTCGATATGATCCGTTATAGAGGCGCTGTGCCTCAAAATGGTTCGGATACAGAGGTGATGTGCCTCGATATGATCCGCTTATAGAGGCGCTGTGCCTTAATATGGTTCGGTTACAGAGGTACTGTGTCTTGGTCAGATCCGGTTACAAAGCCTGCCCCTGGGAGGCTATTCCATGTATCTACTGCCTTTTCTATATCACGGTTGCTGGGTTGGTAGTGGAAAGGTCCCTGTACACAGGGATTGGGTCTCCTTTCCCAGCATGCTGTGCAGTGATCAGCCATGACAGGCTCAGCGCAGGCCGGTTACAGAGTTGCTGGTCTCATGGGATGTCGGCAAAACATCCAAAAAGTTAAGATAATACTTTACCGACATAACAGGAACGTGCGTTCCTGCAAACACTGAGGGAGGGGGGCAAACACTGAGGGAGGGGGGCAAACACTGAGGGAGGGGGGCAAAACCCAAGAGCCCTGAGCCAGGAAGAATGTCTGGAAACCGGACAGCGTGCGGACTGATCCCAAAGGTCCAAAGAGTCGGCCCAGGAGAAATCGGGACAGTGACCTTGTGCCAACAGCGCCTAGCTGCCCCAACACTGGCAGATTAGTGGACAGCGGGTGAAAAGCGACCCTATCCAATCCCTGCCCGTTACCGTATCCCACACCAGATTCTGCTCTATCCCTGCCCGTTACCGTATCCCACACCCCAGATTCTGCCCTATCCCTGCCCGTTACCGTATCCCACACCAGATTCTGTCCTATCCCTGCCCGTTACCGTATCCCACACCCCAGATTCTGCCCTATCCCTGCCCGTTACCGTATCCCACACCAGATTCTGCCCTATCCCTGCCCGTTACCATATCCCACACCCCAGATTCTGTCCTATCTCTGCCCGTTACCGTATCCCACACCCCAGATTCTGTCCTATCCCTGCCCGTTACCATATCCCACACCCCAGATTCTGCCCTATCCCTGCCCGTTACCATATCCTACACACCAGATTCTGCCCTATCCCTGCCCGTTACCGTATCCCACACACCAGATTCTGCCCTATCCCTGCCCGTCACCCACACACCAGATTCTGCCCTATCCCTGCCCGTTACCATATCCTACACACCAGATTCTGCCCTATCCCTGCCCGTCACCCACACACCAGATTCTGCCCTATCCCTGCCCGTTACCATATCCTACACACCAGATTCTGCCCTATCCCTGCCCGTCACCCACACACCAGATTCTGCCCTATCCCTCCCCGTTACTGTATCCTACACCCCAGATTCTGCCCTATCCCTGCCCGTTACCATATCCTACACACCAGATTCTGCCCTATCCCTCCCCGTTACTGTATCCTACACCCCAGATTCTGCCCTATCCCTGCCCGTTACCGTATCCCACACCAGATTCTGCCCTATCCCTCCCCGTTACCGTATCCCACACCCCAGATTCTGCTCTATCCCTGCCAGTTACCGTATCCCACACCCCAGATTCTGCCCTATCCCTGCCCGTCACCCACACACCAGATTCCGCCCTATCCCTGCCCATTACCGTATCCCACACACCAGATTCTGTCCTATCCCTACCCGTTACCGTATCCCACAAACCAGATTCTGCCCGTTACCATATCCCACACACCAGATTCCGCCCTATCCCTGCTCGTTACGGTTTCCCACACACCAGATTCTGCCCTATCCCTGGTCGTTACCGTATCCCACACACCAGATTCTGCCCTATCCCTGCCCGTTACCGTATCCCACACCCCAGCTTCTGCCCTATCCCTGCCCGTTACCGTATTCCACACACCAGTTTGTGTCCTGAATCTATAGCACGCAATGAAGCCGCGCAGGATTGGGGAGGACTGGATCACCGGTCTGAGATTGGCAGCTTTGATAAATCACCAGATGATACAGAGGTGAGGGATCACCCCTTCACCAGATTCCATGGAATTGAGCTCTGCCACTTCTGGTGAACACCACAACGTAAACGAAAAGGTTGTTTATAAAGGAAGTGGTGGGGTGTCCACATGGCCCTGAACTGAATATGACTGTAATGGGTCAGCTGAGTGTCGATGTGGGCTCCTGTGACCCCTGAGTTTGTGCCGGGTATGGGGGGGGGGGCATTCATAGGTTGTGGAGCTGTAATCTCATATGATGGAACGAGTGCGGCTGATTGTATAATGCACTATATTAAGGCAGATTTTGGTTACTTTCTGGTAAAAGGTCCTCCCCAGGGGCAGAATCTGGCTCTTTCACTGGTGGGTTCTGACCATTCTGTGACCTTGAGGAAAGACAATGGGTTTGGATTCCTCATGGCTTTGAGGATCACTAGTTCACGGACACTTTCCAAAATCAGTTTAAAGATCAGTCTGTTGGGGCGGTGATGGTTTTCCAAGACTTCACCGGTGCCAATCAGGTTAACCCCGCGGATTACACAAGCGGCAGAGCTTGTTACCGTATCCCACACACCAGATTCTGCCCGTTACCATATCCCACACCCCAGATTATGCCCTATCCCTGCCCGTTACCGTATCCCACACCCGATTCTGCCCTATCCCTGCCCGTTACCGTATCCCACACCCCAGATTCTGCCCTATCCCTGCCCGTTACCGTATCCCACACCCCAGATTCTGCCCTATCCCTGCCCGTTACCGTATCCCACACCCCAGATTCTGCCCTATCCCTGCCCGTTACCGTATCCCACACCCAGATTCTGCCCTATCCCTGCCCGTTACCGTATCCCACACCCCAGATTATGCCCTATCCCTGCCCGTTACCCACACCCCAGATTATGCCCTATCCCTGCCCGTTACCGTATCCCACACCCCAGATTCTGCCCTATCCCTGCCCGTTACCGTATCCCACACACCAGATTCTGCCCTATCCATGCCCGTTACCATATCAGAGACAATGAATTCTGCCCTATCCCTGCCCGTTACTGTATCCTACACCCCAGATTCTGCCCTATCCCTGCCCGTTACCGTATCCCACACACCAGATTCTGCCCGTTACCATATCCCACACACCAGATTCTGCCCGTTACCATATCCCACACACCAGATTCTGCCCTATCCCTGCCTGTTACCGTATCCCACACACCAGATTCTGCCCTATCCCTGCTCGTTACTGTTTCCCACACACCAGATTCTGCCCTATCCCTGGTCGTTACCGTATCCCACACACCAGATTCCGCCCTATCCCTGCCCGTTACCGTATCCCACACACCAGATTCTGCCCGTTACCATATCCCACACACCAGATTCTGCCCTATCCCTGCCCGTTACCGTATCCCACACACCAGATTCTGCCCTATCCCTGCCCGTTACCGTATCCCACACCCCAGATTCTGCCCTATCCCTGCCCGTTACCGTATTCCACACACCAGTTTGTGTCCTGAATCTATAGCACACAATGAAGCCGCGCAGGATTGGGGAGGACTGGATCACCGGTCTGAGATTGGCAGCTTTGATAAATCACCAGATGATACAGAGGTGAGGGATCACCCCTTCACCAGATTCCATGAAATTGAGCTCTGCCACTTCTGGTGAACACCACAACGTAAACGAAAAGGTTGTTTATAAAGGAAGTGGTGGGGTGTCCACATGGCCCTGAACTGAATATGACTGTAATGGGTCAGCTGAGTGTCGATGTGGGCTCCTGTGACCCCTGAGTTTGTGCCGGGTATGGGGGGGGGGGGGCATTCATAGGTTGTGGAGCTGTAATCTCATATGATGGAACGAGTGCGGCTGATTGTATAATGCACTATATTAAGGCAGATTTTGGTTACTTTCTGGTAAAAGGTCCTCCCCAGGGGCAGAATCTGGCTCTTTCACTGGTGGGTTCTGACCATTCTGTGACCTTGAGGAAAGACAATGGGTTTGGATTCCTCATAGCTTTGAGGATCACTAGTTCACGGACACTTTCCAAAATCTGTTTAAAGATCAGTCTGTTGGGGCGGTGATGGTTTTCCAAGACTTCACCGGTGCCAATCGGGTTAACCCCGCGGATTACACAAGCGGCAGAGCCCTCCGTGTAGCCGTGTATGTTATAAGTGTAGGTCACTGTGTAATCGGGAACACGTCTGTTCAGCGGGACCTGGGGGAGATATCGCTTTACAGGGCTTTTAAGTTGCGTGTGTTGTTTGTACGGCTAAGTGTTCACGTGTGGAGTGATAGGACCTCGCTCCCCGACTGCTCACAATTCCACGATCCAGAGACGGAGGGAAGGAATGGGGGACGGAGGGAAGGAGTGGAGGGACGGTGGTAAGGAGCAGGGGGATGAAGTGAAATCAACCCTCCAAAAGGCAGAGGAAATCAAAATCCTCACAAATGTCACGATCGCATAAAGACAAATGACCAGAAACCGAAAACAAGAATACATCACATCCATAACACACTCGTCACAAAGCTTATGGATGGCAGCCAGGCGCTGTGCATGTCCGTTGGTCATTCTGTGTGATTGTATTTGTGATTGTGAACATGTATGTGCTTTTGTATTTAATTATGCCTGCATGTGCACGTGTCCTTCTGTCTGTTTGTGTACGTGCGTCACTTTGAATTTGGGGTACATTTGTATAGAGATGTATTTGGGAGGCCTCATGTTCTATATTATTTCCCTGCCCTCTCTTATGTTGAGGTCGCCCTGTGCCTGTGAGGGTGTAATCTGTGTTATGTATGAATAATGGTACTGTGTGTATCTGTTATCTGCTGATAGATGATGTGTGAGCGGTTTTAGCCTTTTCCAGGATCACCTCTCAGGAATGTGTTATTATCTGTTGTATGTTTGAATGGCCGCTTATCTGCCTTGTCGGACAAACACTGCCCCATTATCTGATGCCTTTAGGCTGTAATCCTGTTTACCAATAACGACTGTCATTGTTCTGTCTTGTCTAGAAATGTTGAGCAATGTTTATCCCCATGTCTGTACCAGGTCTACTTATGTAACTTCTCCTCTGGTATCTAATGTCTTCAGACAGTCTGATGATCAGGCTGTGATTATCTGACAACCTATTGTTTCATGTCTGGCTCACTTGAGATGGGGGGGGCAGGGTGAAATTTCCCATTGTTCTCCAAGTCCACCTCAAACTGTATATACTTAACCAAATAAATGTGTTCAGTTGTTGCTGCTTAAAAGTCCCAGATCTGTAGTGTTGTCTTATTTCTGGGAGATTCTAGCAAGCGTCTTTACCTGTCCCAGTCCTTAAGCTTCGTCTGAGGACTGGGAAAAGGTACGAAAGTCTGCTGGGGAGAACAAGGGGGTCCGGCAGGGAAACGAAATTAACAGATGTGAAACCAGTCAGGGTATTTATTTCTTTATTTATTTGTAAAGGATTTTACCAGGAAGGATACATTGAGATTTCTCTCGTTTTCAAGTATGTCCTGGGTTCAAGAACATTGAAGTGTTACAGTTACAGAAATACAAAGTAATACAATGCAAGATATAAAAAAAAAAAAAACACAAATATCCAGATTAACAGAAAATGAATATGTAGGAAATATAGTCACTGTGTTACATGTTTACAGGCGCATTCTGTATATAGTCACTGTGTTACATGTTTACAGGTGCATTCTGTATATAGTCACTGTGTTACATGTTTACAGGCGCATTCTGTATATAGTCATTGTGTTACATGTTTACAGGCGCATTCTGTATATAGTCACTGTGTTACATGTTTACAGGCGCATTCTGTATATAGTCACTGTGTTACATGTTTACAGGTGCATTCTGTATATAGTCACTGTGTTACATGTTTACAGGTGCATTCTGTATATAGTCACTGTGTTACATGTTTACAGGTGCATTCTGTATTGAGGTATGTTAGTAAGGAGCTTTTGAGTGACTTAAGACTGGGGGAAGATTTGATGGTGTCTGGGAGGTTATTCCATAATTGTGGTGCTCTGTAGGAAAATGAGGATCGAACCATTTTCTTTTTGTATTGTGGTATTGTAAGTAAGGTGCTGGTCCTGGATCTGAGGTTATAGGATGAGGGAGCTGCTGGGGGAAGCAGTCTATTCAGGTAGGGTGGTAGCTTCCCAGAAATGCTCTTAAACACCAGGCTGGAAAGGTGAAGGGTGCGTCTGGATTCCAGCGATGGCCAGTTTAGCTCTTTTAACATGTCACAATTGTGGGTCATGTAGTTACATTGTAGCGCAAAGCGGCAGAATGAGTTATACAATGTAGTAAGTTTATGAAGGTGTGTTTGCGGGGCGGCTGCATACACTACATCTCCGTAATCAATAGCCGGCATAAGCATTTGCTGTACAATCTGCTTTGTTACCGCGGGGCTCAGGCAGGATTTGTTTCTGTACAGGGCACCTAGTTTGGGGTAAAGTTTAGATTTGAGTTTTTCGATGTGGGGCCAAAGGATAGATTTGGGTCCAACCACATACCTAGGTATTTGAGAGAAGTGACTGTGGTCAGCGTGCCATTTGATTTTGTCCCAACACATAGATGGGGATTTTGCAATTTGTGTAGTTTAGGTTTTGTTCCAAAGAGCATCGTTACAGTTTTGTCAGTATTTAAAAAAAGCTTGTTGTTTTTGATCCACTTTTCTACCTCTGTGAATTGTTCTTGCAGCACGGCCTCCAGCTGCCGGAGATTTGGTTTGCTGGTATAGATTACGGTGTCGTCTGCGTACATATGTACAGTTGAGGCTTTGCTGGTATAGGTTACGGTGTCGTCTGCGTACATGTGTACAGTTGAGGCTTTGCTGGTATAGATTACGGTGTCGTCTGCGTACATGTGTACAGTTGAGGCTTTGCTGGTATAGATCACAGTGTCATCTGCGTACATACTGTATGTACAGTTGAGGCTTTGGAGACGTTGGGCAGATCATTTATGAATATTGTGAATAGCAGGGGGCCTAGTACTGAGCCTTGGGGTACACCGCAAGTGACTGGGAGGGGGAGAGAGGAGCTGCCAGAAATTGACACATATTGTGATCGGTCGGATACATATGATTGAAACCAGGTTAGCGTGCGATCACCAATAGCGGAGTTTTTAAGTTTTTCTAACAAGATGCCATGGTCTACCGTGTCAAAGGCCTTGGCAAAATCAAGGAAGATGCTCCAGTTAGGTTTCCTTGTTCCATCCCAGCTTGGATATCATTACAGACTTTTAAAAGGGCGGTTGTAGTTGAGTGATTTGGACGAAAGCCGGATTGATCTGGGGTTAAATAGTTCCAATATTGATAATAATCACGTAATTGTGTGTAGACACATTTTTCCAAGACTTTTGACATTACAGGGAGCAGTGATATCGGACGGTAGTTAGATAACAAAGTACTGTCACCACTTTTATGGATAGGTACCTCTGGATCTGTTACACGCATGTAATGCTTTGTCTGTGTTTGAATTAATACTGTATGTGCTTGTCTTTCTGCCTGTGTGATTGTATTTGTGTGCATGAACAGGTCTTTGCGTTTGTATTTAACTATAGGGTTTTTCAATAAGCTCCGAACTTGCCACTGAATTGCATCGAACAGCGAATTTAACCTTATGGTGCAATTTCGGGGCATTCAGAAAGCGGTCAATTTGCCAAATACTGGTGAATTGACGGTGGAATACGGTGCAGTTCACTGCAATTCAATGATCTTCGGCGACAGTGAAATTGTCCCATAGATAAGTAATGGAAAGAACGAAGAACTGCACAAAAATGTCAGCGACATGCCCTGTCATTTAGATTCATTTTATTATTATTTTATCTGTAAATGTCATTTTCAGCAAAAAAAATAAATTTTAGGGTTAGATTTTTTTTGGTATTTTTGAGATTAAATTTTTTTATTCCAAATTTTTTAAAAGGCATTTTTTTATTCAGTGACCGTTTTATTATTTTTATAGCACCTTTTTATTATTTCCACTCTTTTACAGAATAGCAGTGTTCCGATTAGTATTTTAACAGCTTGGCAGCGTTCGGCGGCTCTCCTTCACGGACCACGTATTGAATACTGAATTCATCGCACAGTCGGCAAACTGTTTTGTGCATCTGTATTATAATAGTGTTGGGGTGTGTTGTGTGTTGTGTGTGTGTGTTCTTACGCGCAGATTGATATCCCTGGAACCGAGGGATCAGGATTTTCTTTAAAAGATAAGCATTGAAGGTCTGTTGGGGTTTAACCGCGCGGTGGCCGCCATCTTGCCCAGATTCGTGACACGCAACAGACAGCGTGTGATGTCAGCAGGAGATCGTTCAGGATCCTCGCGCATGGAACATGTGGTTTATCGGGTGGATGTGATGGTTTTGGCGGCAGAGGGACTTAGTTCCCAAACGTGAAGCGATTAGAATATAAATTGCATAAATATTGTGCGGGTCACCGCTCTATGGCACAAGAGATCCCTGGCCACATTATGTCACCTGCATCTCTGCTGACATTGTTTGTTTTCTGTTTGGTAACACAGGTGTAAAGGTATGACATCATGGCGAGGGCCCCAGTAGACACTCTCTGATCCCCTCGCCGGTGTGCCTTGGTTGGTGTCCGTCACGCCATGCATCCTGTTTGTGTCACATTAAGCTGTCGGAGCTGGAGAGACTCGTTTTAAGACATTGAAACGTTCAGAGAGTCTCAGCTCTGACATTCAGCAGATATGGGGACTTTCTGTCTTCTCGTTTAGACCCAGATCTTGCCGTTATGGTGGGGTTTCATGTGAAACGTATTGTTTTGCGCACTTTGCTGTTGTGCACATTGTTATAACGTTGCGAGAATACAATGTATTCCTCACCCAGGACATACTATAAACTCTGAGAAATCTCAATGTATCCTTCCTGGTAAAAAAACACTTTATAGATTCCTGTAAAGGGTTAATCCACGGGTTGGAGGATTTTCTCCTGAATCCCCTGTAACATGTTCTTTATTAAACATGTGACATTGTAACACGTGTAAGGGAGACCCTGGAGAGCAGAGGGTTAACAAGCCGCCCGTATCACCCTGTTCAGAGTCCTGGCTCTGTGTCAGGTTCTTGCCCCCCCCGGACCCCCCAGCGGAGAGGCTTGTATTGATCCTCGGCGTCCTGGCAGCGTCTCTTGGCTTGCGTTTTAATGGGTGCCCCCTGGGAGCGGAGCTCTCACTAACGATCTGCGTCCAGTCCCCCTGCCCGCGCTCCGGGTACATTATCAGCCCTTTGCATTAACCCCGCGGCAGCGAGGAGCGAGGTGTCACAGACCCACCCTGCAGCCGCAGAGCAGGAGCTGTCACATTCAATTTCATATCCGCCATCACCATTATTCATAAACCGAGCGCTGACCCCCGGGCCGGGATCACAAACACGACAGGTCAGGGGCGGCTGATGGATGTGAACGGACAGGGAGCAGATCAGGGCAGACAGGGGGGCAGACAGTCATGCATGCGCAGCCCCCACGTACCAATATACTATGATGCGGAGCCCCCACGTATCAACATAATCTGATGCGCAGCCCCCACGTATCAACATAATCTGATGCACAGCCCCCACGTACCAATAACTATGATGTGCAGCCCCCACGTACCCAATAATTCGATGTGCAGCCCCCACGTACCATATTATTTATGAATGTGCAGCCCCCACGTACCAATATATTATGATGTGCAGCCCCCACATACCAATATATTATGATGTGCCAGCCCCACGTACCAATATATATGATGTGCAGCCCCCACGTACCAATATATTATGATGCGCCAGCCCCCAACGTACCAATATATTATGATGCGCAGCCCCCACATACCAATATATTATGATGCGCAGCCCCCACGTACCAATATATTATGATGCGCAGCCCCCACGTACCAATATATTATGATGCGCAGCCCCACCGTACCAATATATTATGATGCGCAGCCCCCACGTACCAATATATTATGATGCACAGCCCCCACTTACCAATATATTATGATGTGCAGCCCCACATACCAGTATACTATGATGCGCAGCCCCCACGTACCAATATATTATGATGCGCAGCCCCCACATACCAATATACAATGATGCGCAGCCCCCACGTACCAATATATTATGATGCGCAGCCCCCACATACCAATATACAATGATGCGCAGCCCCCACGTACCAATATATTATGATGCGCAGCCCCCACATACCAATATACAATGATGCGCAGCCCCCACGTACCAATATATTATGATGCGCAGCCCCCACGTACCAATATATTATGATGCACAGCCCCCACTTACCAATATATTATGATGCGCAGCCCCACATACCAGTATACTATGATGCGCAGCCCCCACGTACCAATATATTATGATGCGCAGCCCCCACATACCAATATACTATGATGTGCAGCCCCCACGTACCAATATATTATGATGCGCAGCCCCCACCATACCAATATACTATGATGCGCAGCCCCACGTACCAATATATATGATGCACAGCCCCCACATACCAATATATTATGATGCGCAGCCCACACATACCAATATATTATGATGCGCAGCCCCCACATACCAATATACTATGATGCGCAGCCCCCACATACCAATATATTATGATGCGCAGCCCCCACATACCAATATATTATGATGCGCAGCCCCCACATACCAATATATTATGATGCGCAGCCCCCACATACCAATATACTATGATGCGCAGCCCCCACATACCAATATATTATGATGCGCAGCCCCCACATACCAATATACTATGATGCGCAGCCCCCACATACCAATATATTATGATGTGCAGCCCCCACATACCAATATACTATGATGCGCAGCCCCCACATACCAATATATTATGATGTGCAGCCCCCACATACCAATATACTATGATGCGCAGCCCCCACATACCAATATATTATGATGCGCAGCCCCCACATACCAATATATTATGATGTGCAGCCCCCACGTACCAATATACGATGATGCGCAGCCCCCACGTACCAATATATTATGATGCGCAGCCCCACATACCAATTATATATGATGCGCAGCCCCCACATACCAATATATTATGATGCGCAGCCCCCACGTACCAATATACTATGATGCACACCCCCACATACCAATATATTATGATGCGCAGCCCCACCTTACCAATATACTATGATGCACAGCCCCCACGTATCAAAATATTATGTGCAGCCCCCAACGTACAAATATACAATTATGCGCAGCCCCACGTACCAATATATTATGATGCGCAGCCCCAACGTACCAATATATTATGATGCGCAGCCCCCACGTATCAAAATATTATGTGCAGCCCCCACGTACCAATATATTATGATGTGCAGACCCCACGTACCAATATATTATGATGTGCAGCCCCCACGTACCCAATATTTATGATGCGCAGCCCCCACGTACCAATATATTATGATGCGCAGCCCCCACGTACCAATATATTATGATGCGCAGCCCCCACGTACCAATATATTATGATGCGCAGCCCCCACGTACCAATATATTATGATGCGCAGCCCCCACGTACCAATATATTATGATGCACAGCCCCCACTTACCAATATATTATGATGCGCAGCCCCCACATACCAATATACTATGATGCGCAGCCCCCACATACCAATATATTATGATGCGCAGCCCCCACATACCAATATATTATGATGTGCAGCCCCCACATACCAATATATTATGATGTGCAGCCCCCACATACCAATATATTATGATGCGCAGCCCCCACATACCAATATATTATGATGCGCAGCCCCCACATACCAATATATTATGATGCGCAGCCCCCACATACCAATATACTATGATGCGCAGCCCCCACATACCAATATATTATGATGTGCAGCCCCCACGTACCAATATACGATGATGCGCAGCCCCCACGTACCAATATATTATGATGCGCAGCCCCACATACCAATATATTATGATGCGCAGCCCCCACATACCAATATATTATGATGCGCAGCCCCCACGTACCAATATATTATGATGCGCAGCCCCCACATACCAATATACTATGATGTGCAGCCCCCACGTACCAATATATTATGATGCGCAGCCCCCACGTACCAATATATTATGATGCGCAGCCCCCACATACCAATATATTATGATGTGCAGCCCCCACGTACCAATATACAATGATGCGCAGCCCCCACGTACCAATATATTATGATGCGCAGCCCCACATACCAATATATTATGATGCGCAGCCCCCACGTACCAATATATTATGATGCGCAGCCCCCACGTATCAAAATATGATGTGCAGCCCCACCTACCAATATACTATGATGCACAGCCCCCACATACCAATATATTATGATGCGCAGCCCCCACCTACCAATATACTATGATGCACAGCCCCCACGTATCAAAATATTATGTGCAGCCCCCAACGTACAAATATACAATTGATGCGCAGCCCCCACGTACCAATATATTATGATGCGCAGCCCCCACGTATCAAAATATTATGTGCAGCCCCCACGTACCAATATATTATGATGTGCAGACCCCACGTACCAATATATTATGATGTGCAGCCCCCACGTACCAATATATTATGATGCGCAGCCCCCACGTACCAATATATTATGATGCGCAGCCCCCACGTACCAATATATTATGATGCGCAGCCCCCACGTACCAATATATTATGATGCGCAGCCCCCACGTACCAATATATTATGATGCGCAGCCCCCACGTACCAATATATTATGATGCGCAGCCCCCACGTATCAAAATATTATGTGCAGCCCCCAACGTACAAATATACAATGATGCGCAGCCCCCACGTACCAATATATTATGATGCACAGCCCCAACGTACCACTATATTATGATGCGCAGCCCCTACGTACCAATATACAATGATGCGCAGCCCCCACGTACCAATATATTATGATGCGCAGCCCCCACGTACCAATATATTATGATGTGCAGACCCCACGTACCAATATATTATGATGTGCAGCCCCCACATACCAATATACTATGATGTGCAGCCCCCACGTACCAATATATTATGATGTGCAGGTCCTACGTACCAATATATTATGATGTGCAGCCCCCACGTACCAATATACAATGATGCGCAGCCCCCACGTACCAATATATTATGATGTGCAGGTCCTACGTACCAATATATTATGATGCGCAGCCCCCACGTACCAATATACTATTAGGAGCAGCCCCCACGTATCAAAATATGATGTGCAGCCCCCACGTACCAATATATTATTATGAGCAGCCCCCACGTATCAAAATATGATGTGCAGCCCCACCTACCAATATATTATGATGCACAGACCCCACGTAGTAATCTATGATGATGTACAGCCCCCACGTAGTAATCTATGATGAGGTGCAGCCCCCACGTAGTAATCTATGATGATGTACAGCCCCCACGTAGTAATCTATGATGATGTGCAGCTCCCACGTATCAATATATGCTGATTCGCAGCCCCCACGTATCAATATATGCTGATGCGCAGCCCCCACGTATCAATATATGATGATGCACAGCCCCCACGTAGTAATCTATGATGCGCAGCCCCACGTATCAATATATGCTGATGCACAGCCCCCACGTATCAATCTATGCTGATGCACAGCCCCCACGTATCCACACAATATTTACAGAATATTAGAACCAACAATGACTATGGAACCACTTTGAACTGACAGTGATGCCTAACCAATGGCAGAGAGGGAACCCAACATGAAATAAGGGATTAAACCCATAATCGTTTAGGAAAAGGAAAGAAGCCGACAAGGCAAATAAACGGTTACTAGTATCGGTGCCGATACAGGATTCTGGACGAGTACTTGGTACTCGTGCAGATGCCCCCGATATTTCCCCAGATACCGGAAGCCAGCATGGAGCTGGCTTGACGGCATTCGAGGGGCTGTTGCGGCTGTCCGAATGCTGCAGCGGACCACGTTCATAGTTCATAGTTCCACGAGTGCCGCCGGCAAGGTTTTCGCGCGTCCGCTCATTGGAAAGCCCCCAGCCTCGATCTCGCAAACTCCAACGAGCGGCCGCGCAAAGACTTTTCCAGCAGCGCTCGTGGAAGGTAACTATGAAAGCAGTCAGCTGCAAAGGCCTGTTAGAGCATTCGGAGAGCTGCCCCATGTCTGGTCTGAAGTCTGCAAGTGTGCGTATGTGTATATATATATTACACACACACTGAGGGCTGTAATGATCCAGTATATATATATTACACACACACTGAGGGCTGTAATGATCCAGTATATATATATTACACACACACTGAGGGCTGTAATGATCCAGTATATATATATTACACACACACTGAGGGCTGCAATGATCCAGTATATATATATTACACACACACTGAGGGCTGCAATGATCCAGTATATATATATATTACACACACACTGAGGGCTGTAATGATCCAGTATATATATATTACACACACACTGAGGGCTGCAATGATCCAGTATATATATATTACACACACACTGAGGGCTGTAATGATCCAGTATATAATATATTACACACACACTGAGGGCTGTAATGATCCAGTATATATATATTACACACACACTGAGGGCTGTAATGATCCAGTATATATATATTACACACACACTGAGGGCTGTAATGATCCAGTATATATATATTACACACACACTGAGGGCTGCAATGATCCAGTATATATATATATTACACACACACTGAGGGCTGCAATGATCCAGTATATATATATATTACACACACACTGAGGGCTGCAATGATCCAGTATATATATATATTACACACACACTGAGGGCTGTAATGATCCAGTATATATATATTACACACACACTGAGGGCTGCAATGATCCAGTATATATATATATTACACACACTGAGGGCTGTAATGATCCAGTATATATATATTACACACACACTGAGGGCTGTAATGATCCAGTATATATATATTACACACACACTGAGGGCTGTAATGATCCAGTATATATATATTACACACACACTGAGGGCTGTAATGATCCAATATATATATATTACACACACACTGAGGGCTGTAATGATCCAGTATATATATATTACACACACACTGAGGGCTGTAATGATCCAGTATATATATATTACACACACACTGAGGGCTGTAATGATCCAGTATATATATATTACACACACACTGAGGGCTGTAATGATCCAGTATATATAATTACACACACACTGAGGGCTGTAATGATCCAGTATATATATATTACACACACACTGAGGGCTGCAATGATCCAGTATATATATATATTACACACACACTGAGGGCTGCAATGATCCAGTATATATATATTACACACACACTGAGGGCTGTAATGATCCAGTATATATATATTACACACACACTGAGGGCTGCAATGATCCAGTATATATATATTACACACACACTGAGGGCTGCAATGATCCAGTATATATATATTACACACACACTGAGGGCTGTAATGATCCAGTATATATATATTACACACACACTGAGGGCTGTAATGATCCAGTATATATATATTACACACACACTGAGGGCTGTAATGATCCAGTATATATATATTACACACACACTGAGGGCTGTAATGATCCAGTATATATATATTACACACACACTGAGGGCTGCAATGATCCAGTATATATATATTACACACACACTGAGGGCTGCAATGATCCAGTAATATATATTTACACACACACTGAGGGCTGTAATGATCCAGTATATATATATATTACACACACACTGAGGGCTGTAATGATCCAGTATATATATATTACACACACACTGAGGGCTGCAATGATCCAGTATATATATATTACACACACACTGAGGGCTGTAATGATCCAGTATATATATATTACACACACACTGAGGGCTGCAATGATCCAGTATATATATATTACACACACACTGAGGGCTGCAATGATCCAGTATATATATATTACACACACACTGAGGGCTGTAATGATCCAGTATATATATATTACACACACACTGAGGGCTGCAATGATCCAGTATTATATATTACACACACACTGAGGGCTGCAATGATCCAGTATATATATATTACACACACACTGAGGGCTGTAATGATCCAGTATATATATATTACACACACACTGAGGGCTGCAATGATCCAGTATATATATATTAACACACACTGAGGGCTGCAATGATCCAGTATATATATATTACACACACACTGAGGGCTGTAATGATCCAGTATATATATATTACACACACACTGAGGGCTGTAATGATCCAGTATATATATATTACACACACACTGAGGGCTGTAATGATCCAGTATATATATATTACACACACACTGAGGGCTGTAATGATCCATATATATATATTACACACACACTGAGGGCTGCAATGATCCAGTATATATATATTACACACACACTGAGGGCTGCAATGATCCAGTATATATATATTACACACACACTGAGGGCTGTAATGATCCAGTATATATATATTACACACACACTGAGGGCTGTAATGATCCAGTATATATATATTACACACACACTGAGGGCTGTAATGATCCAGTATATATATATTACACACACACACTGAGGGCTGTAATGATCCAGTATATATATATATATATTACACACACACTGAGGGCTGCAATGATCCAGTATATATATATTACACACACACTGAGGGCTGCAATGATCCAGTATATATATATTACACACACTGAGGGCTGTAATGATCCAGTATATATATATTACACACACACTGAGGGCTGCAATGATCCAGTATATATATATACACACACACTGAGGGCTGCAATGATCCAGTATATATATATTACACACACACTGAGGGCTGTAATGATCCAGTATAATATATACATTACACAACACTGAGGGCTGTAATGATCCAGTATATATATATTACACACACACTGAGGGCTGTAATGATCCAGTATATATATATTACACACACACTGAGGGCTGTAATGATCCAGTATATATATATTACACACACACTGAGGGCTGCAATGATCCAGTATATATATATTACACACACACTGAGGGCTGCAATGATCCAGTATATATATATTACACACACACTGAGGGCTGTAATGATCCAGTATATATATATTACACACACACTGAGGGCTGTAATGATCCAGTATATATATATTACACACACACACTGAGGGCTGCAATGATCCAGTATATATATATTACACACACACTGAGGGCTGCAATGATCCAGTATATATATATTACACACACACTGAGGGCTGTAATGATCCAGTATATATATATTACACACACACTGAGGGCTGTAATGATCCAGTATATATATATTACACACACACTGAGGGCTGCAATGATCCAGTATATATATATTACACACACACTGAGGGCTGTAATGATCCAGTATATATATATATTACACACACACACTGAGGGCTGCAATGATCCAGTATATATATATTACACACACACTGAGGGCTGTAATGATCCAGTATATATATATACACACACACACTGAGGGCTGCAATGATCCAGTATATATATATTACACACACACTGAGGGCTGCAATGATCCAGTATATATATATTACACACACACTGAGGGCTGTAATGATCCAGTATATATATATTACACACACACTGAGGGCTGTAATGATCCAGTATATATATATTACACACACACTGAGGGCTGTAATGATCCAGTATATATATATTACACACACACTGAGGGCTGAAATGATCCAGTATATATATATATACACACACACTGAGGGCTGCAATGATCCAGTATATATATATTACACACACACTGAGGGCTGTAATGATCCAGTATATATATATTACACACACACTGAGGGCTGTAATTATCCAGTATATATATATTACACACACACTGAGGGCTGTAATGATCCAGTATATATATATTTACACACACACTGAGGGCTGTAATGATCCAGTATATATATATTACACACACACTGAGGGCTGTAATGATCCAGTATATATATATATTACACACACACTGAGGGCTGTAATGATCCAGTATATATATATTACACACACACTGAGGGCTGCAATGATCCAGTGTATATATTTACACAGACACTGAGGGCTGCAATGATAAAGTATATATATATTACACACACACTGAGGGCTGCAATGATCCAGTATATATATATTACACACACACTGAGGGCTGCAATGATCCAGTATATATATATTACACACACACTGAGGGCTGCAATGATCCAGTATATATATATTACACACACACTGAGGGCTGCAATGATCCAGTATATATATATTACACACACACTGAGGGCTGCAATGATCCAGTATATATATCTATTACACACACACTGAGGGCTGTAATGATCCAGTATATATATATTACACACACACTGAGGGCTGTAATGATCCAGTATATATATATTACACACACACTGAGGGCTGTAATGATCCAGTATATATATATTACACACACACTGAGGGCTGTAATGATCCAGTATATATATATTACACACACACTGAGGGCTGCAATGATCCAGTAATATATATATTACACACACACTGAGGGCTGCAATGATCCAGTAATATATATATTACACACACACTGAGGGCTGCAATGATCCAGTATATATATATTACACACACACTGAGGGCTGTAATGATCCAGTATATATAATTAACACACACTGAGGGCTGCAATGATCCAGTATATATATATTACACACACACTGAGGGCTGTAATGATCCAGTATATATATATTACACACACACTGAGGGCTGTAATGATCCAGTATATATATATTACCACACACTGAGGGCTGCAATGATCCAGTTATATATATATTACACACACACTGAGGGCTGCAATGATCCAGTAATATATATTACACACACACTGAGGGCTGCAATGATCCAGTATATATATATTACACACACACTGAGGCTGCAATGATCCAGTATATATATATATTACACACACACTGAGGGCTGTAATGATCCAGTATATATATATTACACACACACTGAGGGCTGCAATGATCCAGTATATATATATACACACACACTGAGGGCTGCAATGATCCAGTATATATATATTACACACACACTGAGGGCTGCAATGATCCAGTATATATATATTACACACACACTGAGGGCTGCAATGATCCAGTATATATATATATTACACACACACTGAGGGCTGCAATGATCCAGTATATATATATTACACACACACTGAGGGCTGCAATGATCCAGTATATATATATATTACACACACACTGAGGGCTGCAATGATCCAGTATATATATATATTACACACACACTGAGGGCTGTAATGATCCAGTATATATATATATACACACACACTGAGGGCTGCAATGATCCAGTTATATATATTACACACACACTGAGGGCTGCAATGATCCAGTATATATATATTACACACACACTGAGGGCTGCAATGATCCAGTATATATATATTACAACACACTGAGGGCTGTAATGATCCAGTATATATATATTACACACACACTGAGGGCTGCAATGATCCAGTATATATATAATTACACACACTGAGGGCTGCAATGATCCAGTATATATATATTACACACACACTGAGGGCTGCAATGATCCAGTATATATATATTACACACACACTGAGGGCTGTAATGATCCAGTATATATATATTACACACACACTGAGGGCTGCAATGATCCAGTATATATATATTACACACACACTGAGGGCTGCAATGATCCAGTATATATATATTACACACACACTGAGGGCTGCAATGATCCAGTATATATATATTACACACACACTGAGGGCTGCAATGATCCAGTATATATATATTACACACACACTGAGGGCTGCAATGATCCAGTATATATATATTACACACACACTGAGGGCTGTAATGATCCAGTATATATATATTACACACACACTGAGGGCTGCAATGATCCAGTATATATATATTACACACACACTGAGGGCTGCAATGATCCAGTATATATATATTACACACACACTGAGGGCTGTAATGATCCAGTATATATATATTACACACACACTGAGGGCTGCAATGATCCAGTATATATATATTACACACACACTGAGGGCTGCAATGATCCAGTATATATATATATTACACACACACACTGAGGGCTGCAATGATCCAGTATATATATATTACACACACACTGAGGGCTGTAATGATCCAGTATATATATATTACACACACACTACTGAGGGCTGCAATGATCCAGTATATATATATTACACACACACTGAGGGCTGTAATGATCCAGTATATATATATTACACACACACTGAGGGCTGTAATGATCCAGTATATATATATTACACACACACTGAGGGCTGTAATGATCCAGTATATATATATACACACACACTGAGGGCTGTAATGATCCAGTATATATATATTAACACACACTGAGGGCTGCAATGATCCAGTATATATATATATTACACACACACTGAGGGCTGCAATGATCCAGTATATATATATTACACACACACTGAGGGCTGCAATGATCCAGTATATATATATTACACACACACTGAGGGCTGTAATGATCCAGTATATATATATTACACACACACTGAGGGCTGTAATGATCCAGTATATATATATATTACACACACACTGAGGGCTGCAATGATCCAGTAATATATATTACACACACACTGAGGGCTGCAATGATCCAGTATATATATATTTACACACACACTGAGGGCTGTAATGATCCAGTATATATATATTACACACACACTGAGGGCTGCAATGATCCAGTATATATATATTACAACACCACTGAGGGCTGCAATGATCCAGTATATATATATTAACACACACACTGAGGGCTGCAATGATCCAGTATATATATATTACACACACACTGAGGGCTGCAATGATCCAGTATATATATATTACACACACACTGAGGGCTGCAATGATCCAGTATATATATATTACACACACACTGAGGGCTGTAATGATCCAGTATATATATATATTACACACACACTGAGGGCTGCAATGATCCAGTATATATATATTACACACACACTGAGGGCTGTAATGATCCAGTATATATATATTACACACACACTGAGGGCTGTAATGATCCAGTATATATATATTACACACAACTGAGGGCTGTAATGATCCAGTATATATATATTACACACACACTGAGGGCTGTAATGATCCAGTATATATATATTACACACACACTGAGGGCTGTAATGATCCAGTATATATATATTACACACACACTGAGGGCTGTAATGATCCAGTTATATATATTACACACACACTGAGGGCTGCAATGATCCAGTATATATATATTATTACACACACACTGAGGGCTGTAATGATCCAGTATATTATATTACACACACACTGAGGGCTGCAATGATCCAGTATATATATATTACACACACACTGAGGGCTGCAATGATCCAGTATATATATATTACACACACACTGAGGGCTGCAATGATCCAGTATATATATATTACACACACACTGAGGGCTGCAATGATCCAGTATATATATATTACCACACACTGAGGGCTGCAATGATCCAGTATATATATATTACACACACACTGAGGGCTGTAATGATCCAGTATATATATATAATTACACACACACTGAGGGCTGCAATGATCCAGTATATATATATTACACACACACTGAGGGCTGTAATGATCCAGTATATATATATTACACACACACTGAGGGCTGTAATGATCCAGTATATATATATATTACACACACACTGAGGGCTGCAATGATCCAGTATATATATATTTACACACACACTGAGGGCTGTAATGATCCAGTATATATATATATTACACACACACTGAGGGCTGCAATGATCCAGTATATATATATTACACACACACTGAGGGCTGTAATGATCCAGTATATATATATTACACACACACTGAGGGCTGTAATGATCCAGTATATATATATTACACACACACTGAGGGCTGTAATGATCCAGTATATATATATTACACACACACTGAGGGCTGTAATGATCCAGTATATATATATTACACACACACTGAGGGCTGCAATGATCCAGTATATATATATTACACACACACTGAGGGCTGCAATGATCCAGTATATATATATTACACACACACTGAGGGCTGCAATGATCCAGTATATATATATTACACACACACTGAGGGCTGCAATGATCCAGTATATATATATTACACACACACTGAGGGCTGTAATGATCCAGTATATATATATTACACACACACTGAGGGCTGCAATGATCCAGTATATATATATTACACATACACACACACACACTCTTGAGGGCATGTGTATATACACACCCTGTGGTCTGGTGTCTGTTGGTTATACATGTATCTGATGCTTGTGGGGTATATTATATATAAATAATATACATGTATCTGATGCCTGCGGTGTATAACAAACAGACACCAGACCAGTGTGTGTGTGTATATCTGGTGTCTGTGTGTGTGCAGGCAGTGGTTAAATGGGGTGTCTGGCCATACATTGCAATATTAAATTAAACAGGACAGGCTTTCAGCAAAATCCTAAAATATTTATTGAAAAGAATCACATGACATTAAATAAAAGTAATTTTGTTGGTTGTGTAGGGAGAGCCTGTATTAGCAGTAGGAAAAGGGAAGTGCTCATGCCACTGTACAGAGCACTGGTGAGACCTCACTTGGAGTACTGTGTGCAGTACTGGAGACCGTATCTCCAGAAGGATATAGACACCTTAGAGAGAGTTCAGAGAAGGGCTACTAAAATGGTGTACGGCTTGAAGGAGAAAAGTTACCAGGAAAGGCTTAATGATCTTAACATGTACAGCTTGGAAAAAAGACGAGACAGAGGAGATATGATAGAAACATTTAAATACGTAAAGGGAATCCACAAGGTAGAGGAAGGGAGTATATTTAAAAGGAAACAAAGTAGCAAAACAAGAGGACATAGTCTTAGATTAGAGGGGCAAAGGTTTAAAAGTAACATCAGGAAGCATTATTTTACTGAGAGGGTGGTGGATACATGGAACAGTCTTCCAGTAGAAGTGGTAGAAGCCAAAACAGTAATTGAATTTAAGCAAGCATGGGATAGGCATAAGGCTATCCTAAACAAAAGATAAATCCAGGTAAAGTATCCATGTAATTGGGCGACTAGATGGGCCGAAAGGTTCTTATCTGCCGACATTTTTCTATTGGTACTCGGTATCGGTGAGTAGTTTTAAAAAGTATCGGTACTTTGTACTCGGTCTTAAAAAATGGTATCGGTGCATCCCTAGTACCCAACAAAAAATTGTAAAGGTATAATTCTATTGTCAAACGCAAAAATGCAAATCTAAAAATAATTTATTGAAAATGAAACCTATTAAAGCCACAATAAAAGACATAAATGTGAAAAATGAGCCTTCAGTAACTGGTCCTGATAAAGAGGAGTAAGAGCGCACAGAGTAAGAGCACATTGAATTATTTAGTGTGTGCTTATTCGGTGCGCTCTTATTCAATGTGCTCTTGTTCGGTGCGCTCTTATTCAACGTGCTCTTGTTCGGTGCGCTCTTATTCAATGTGCTCTTATTCAATGTGCTCTTGTTCGGTGCGCTCTTATTCAACGTGCTCTTGTTTGGTGCGCTCTTATTCAGTGTGCTCTTATTCAGTGTGTGCTTATTCGGTGCGCTCTTATTCAACGTGCTCTTGTTTGGTGCGCTCTTATTCAGTGTGCTCTTATTCGGTGCGCTCTTATTCAATGTGCTCTTATTCAATGTGTTCTTGTTCGGTGCGCTCTTATTCAGCGTGCTCTTGTTCGTGCGCTCTTATTCCATGTGCTCTTCTTCGGTGTGCTCTTATTCAATGTGCTCTTATTCAACGTGCTCTTGTTCGGTGCGCTCTTATTCAGCGTGCTCTTGTTCGTGCGCTCTTATTCAATGTGCTCTTCTTCGGTGTGCTCTTATTCAATGTGCTCTTATTCAACGTGCTCTTGTTCGGTGCGCTCTTATTCAGCGTGCTCTTGTTCGGTGCGCTCTTATTCAACGTGCTCTTGTTCGGTGCGCTCTTGTTCGGTGCGCTCTTATTCAACGTGCTCTTGTTCGTGCGCTCTTATTCAACGTGCTCTTATTCGTGCGCTCTTATTCAACGTGCTCTTATTCGTGCGCTCTTATTCAACATGCTCTTGTTCGTGCGCTCTTATTCAACGTGCTCTTATTCGTGCGCTCTTATTCAACGTGCTCTTATTCGTGCGCTCTTATTCAATGTGCTCTTATTCGGTGCGCTCTTGTTTGGTGCGCTCTTGATCAATGTGCTCTTATTCGGTGCGCTCTTATTCAATGTGCTTTTTTTGTTCTGTTTATCCCTATAGTAGCTGGTGACAGTTATTGTTGTTGCAGACTGTCTATACTGAGACTATCAGGGTTATTCAAAGAGATTCGAAAAGTCACTGCACATTCGGTGACTTTTCGTTCTCTTAAATTCGGTTCCTTTTGCCGATCCCATTTCGGTGACCATGCGGTGTATTCAGCAAGCACCACAGGGTCCCCGAATTGCAGGGAAAGGCTGCCGCAAACCCGACGAAAACGAACTGCAAAACCTGCCGAATGCACGCCGAAAACCCGCAAAAACATCTGGATTGACCTGCCGAAAACCACGGAAAAAGCCGAGCAGGAGCCGATCACACACAGCCGAAGCAGCAGACGAGGCAGTGAATAAATTAGCAAAATAGTTTGTGTGAATGTGTGAAAATGAAAAGCTGTTTTTAAAGAAACTACTGAGCGAAAATGTCTGAAATTTACATATAATCCAATGAATGATAATAAAGAGGCTGTTACAGAAAAAAGAAGTAAACTTAAAAAAAAATCTATAAATAAAGAGACTCTTTACTGCAGAATTTTATAATGAACGGTTTATTAGATATTGAATTAAATCGGGAATATTTTTAACATTGAAGCCTATGGGATTCTCCTGACTAAACCTGCCGAATTAAACCACCGAATGGCAGGGCATTAGGGGAACCTTTCACTGCTGGTTTGTGTTCTCTGAATAGACGAAGCATTGCTTCTCTATGGGGATTTCACTGCCCTCGAACAGGCACCGAACAGGCACCGTATGTGCAGGCAATTCGCCAGGATTTGGTGAATTGCCTGCTCTCTGGACAGCCGAATGGCCAGTAAAGGTAACCGAACCCTGAATTTCACCTTTCTCCAGCAATTCGGATCTCTTTGAATTACCCTGTATGGCTTATATTTTGTGCAGTAGGATTTGTATCAGTTTGTCACATCTACCTTGACCTGCTCTTTTTCAGGACCAGTTATTGTAATTTTTTACATTTAGGTTTACTTTTCAATTAGATTTTTATTTTTTTGCATTTTTGGAATTGATAATAAAATTCTACCTTTACAAAAAAAAATTTGTGCGGACACTGAACACACAGCCAAAATATAGAGAATGTGTGGAATTAAATAACGAAAAGATAATGAAACAAAGAAAAGCACAAACAACACAAAAAAGGAACAAAGAGAAACAAAGAACACAAAAAACAAAGGAACAGAAGAAAAACAGAAAGAACAAATGATGTGGAGAGCCCAGCAATACTGAAAGATTGAGGGAAAACCAAATCCTAATGAACTCTATATAAACGTGTGTAAAAGCGCAGTCCCTCTCTGTCCGTCAGTCTGAGCTGCAACTGGCGAGATTATCATATGGGGTTACACGCGAGCTGCATGGGAGGAGAAACAGCCTAACAGACGCTGCGTGGCCCTCAAGCGGTCATGTCTCTGCCCCATGCACCAAGCTCCATCCTGTGCGGTGTCGCCCTCTGTGATTGGTCGGTTTGGCTTGGCGTTCACACGTTCTGTCCGGCTGTAAATGAAAAGCTTTCCTTGATAACGGTATTAATTACGCAGGATAAAAGCAGCGTCGTGTTTGATGTTCTGTACGACACGGCTGACAGGTTCCAATTGCATTAGGACGCGCTGCCTCCATTAGGAGGAGGTGATAGCGATCTCCAGTTATGGGACGCCGGGTAACGTAGAATCGCTTTCATCAACCGCAACAGAATAAAGGAACACCACCAAAAGACGGCAACAGATACAAGACCGCGAGACACAGGACCACGAGCGCATTGCAGGACCACAGGGCATGACGCTGGCCCACGGGCACAATGCGGGACCAGAGGCATGACACAGGTCCACAATACAGGACTGCTGGCGCGGCACAGGACCCTGAAGCAAAACCATGGGTGCGAAATAGGGCCACAGGAACGATATAGGAGCCCCGTCTTGTAAGATCTGCTCTGCCAATGTATCAAAGTTAGAACAACCGGAGACCTCCAGTCTTCAGACGCTCTTTTGTTGCTTACAACCAACCACTCATGGTGCTCTGGAGCTCACCATCTCTCTTCCGCAGATCTCATTCTTCTCCTGATTATTCCACAACTGGAGGTTCTGTCCCAATCTCCGCCGAAAGACCGGGATCCTGCACTCCACACCCAATAAGCATGGCTTGACGTCTACCAACTTTACTCCTCATATGGACATGTCTATCCTTAGGATCCATTGATTAAACCATTACAGCTACTCAATATTCCCAAACTATAACCACCTCCAAGGAGCAGCGGCTTATCCAGTGCTGGCGATCCATAGATACGGCTCTCTGGGTGGGCGAAGGCAGCATTATGCAAGGCAGGCGCATGAATGCCGGGGTATAGGAATGCCCCTAAAAAGACACCCGCACACCCTAAACATATGGAGGAACCCCTGAAAAGACACTCGCACACCTTGAATATATGGAGGACCCTTAAAAACACACCCGCACACCCTGAATATATGGAGGAACCCCTAAAAAGACACCCGCACACCCTGCATATGGAGGAACCCCTAAAAAGACACTTGCGCACCCTGAATAAATCTCCATGAGAGCTGGGGGCAATCGGCATGAGAGCAGGGGGCAATCGGCATGAGAGCAGGGGGCAATCGGCATGAGAGCAGGGGGCAATCTCCATGAGAGCTGAGGGCAATCTCCATGAGAGCTGGGGGCAATCTCCATGAGAGCAGGGGGCAATCTCCATGAGAGCTGAGGGCAATCGGCATGAGAGCTGCGGGCAATTGCCATGAGAGCTGGGGGCAAGCTACATATCCATGTGAGCTGGGGGCATTCTGTATATAAATATATATATCTCTGGGGGGGATATATACATGTGAGCTGGGGGCATTTTTATATGAGGTATGTTCTTATTAAAAAGCGGTCACATGACATAAAAGTATTGGTACTCGGTATCGGTGAGTACTTTTATAAAGTATCGGTACTTGGTCTTAAAAAAGTGGTTTTGGTGCATCCCTAGGAGGAACCCCTAAAAACACACCCACGCACCCCGAATATGTGGAGGAACTCCTAAAAACACACCCAGAATATATGGAGAAGGTCCTAAAAAGACACCCTAAACACCTGATGCACTGATTTCATAAACCCTGGACTTCTATCAGGTACTAGAACCAGGTCAGCGTACAACAGCGGTCTGTATTTGTAACCCTAAAGATACTAGATAGTGCTTTGATGCCTGGCACGTGGGGGAGGGGCATTTCTTGTCAAACTTTGTTTGAGTTTGACCAAACTTCTCGCACAACTTGGGCATTTTTGACATATTTCTGGGATCACCATGTCTCCACAGACACTGGAAGGAAACCATCTTTCACGACCGGTCACTGATGACATCACAGAGTCCCAAAGTGACACTTGCCCATTCCTTGACACAGCGACTCCTTTAACACATCACACCCAGTGACATGGAGGAGACACTATCTGTGCCATATTGCACAGAAACACCGCCGTTTCCTCCGCAGAACGGTAGTCTACGAATCTAAGATGCAGCAAAGTGAAGCAGACACGACGTGAACATAACGCCAACAATGAAATGACTTTTTTTGCAAAGACATATTATAGCTCATGACACAAGAGGAGTTTCCCTCATTCCTCCGGAGAAGCCGTACGACACACAAACCTCAGGCAGTGAACAATCTGTCACTACAGTCAATGTGACCCTGCCGTGTCACCGCAGGTTCAAGACCGTACCGGCTGAGCCGTTTCAAATTATATCCCCGCCAAACCCTGGGTGCTATAAATCTCCTTTGTTCCTCCCCACTGGCAGCAGATGATTGCCTTGAATTTTTCAGTGGTCCATGGGGGACATATTACCCAGCATACATCAGTTTGATACCAATCTATTTCATCCGAATCAGAAAGGCTGCACTCCCAAGATGACACAATGGCTCATCTTCCAGAGATGAAGAGTGATGACATCATGTTGGAAGCAGACACCCACCTCATTACACGCGTGCAATTTATGGCTGGGTGGGCTGTGAGGTCGGTGAAGAGTCAGGATGATGTAAAAGGTGACTGTCCGCCATGTTTAACATGTGCATACTGCTGTATATTTAACACTAGGAGGGATCCCACCATGCTCGTTCGTTCAAGTCATCCACATTTGTTGGTCTAATCTGTGATATTTATCTGTTCCACGGATGACAGGTATTACTTCTCAAATCCCTAGTCTTTGCAATCCCCCAAAGAGCAGTGACCGTTGAACGCGGCCCTCATGCCTTTCAGAGTCACAACATTGTGGTTGGATCACCAGCAGTAGGTGATATGTGAACGGTTGAACCTGATGGACACATGGCTTTTTCCAGCCTATGCAACTATGTTGTACAATTCTCAGCCACAGTGGTTGTGTGCAGGGCAGAGGAGTGATGCTTAGTGTATGGCTGGCAGAATGTTGAGGTCTATGGACGCAGCTCCTTCATGACGTTGCATGATGCTCAATGTATGGAGGGCGGGATGGTGAGGTCTATGGATGTTGTCCCTTCATTCCATTGTGTGATGCTCAATGTATGAATTGCAGGATGGCGAGGTTTATGGATACAGTTCCTGTGTCCCGTTGCTTGATGCTCAGTGTATGGAGGGCGGGATGGTGACACCTTTGGATGCAGTTCTTCGGTTGTGTGATGTTCAGTGTATGGAGGGCTGTCAAGGTCTAAGAATGCGGTTCTGCATGGTCTCATTGCGTGTTACTCAGAGTATGGCTGGCAGGATGGTGACGCCTATAGATGCAATTCCTCTATCACGCTCTATGATGCTCAGTGTATGGATGAGATTCCCGTCCTGTTGAGTTATGGTAATGCGGCCGATGGATTAGGAGTTCCCCCATCTTATTGTGTGATGTGCAGTGCATGGATGGCAAGGTCTCTGCACTTGATGTGATATAGTCTCAGATGTCTTGTCTCTAGGGGATCTGTTGAGGCTCTGTTTGGTCTCCTGAGGAAGGGGAATTGAACACTGTGATTGATGTCTTCTTTCTCTTCCACCAGAGTCATTGAGAACCAGAGGGACTTGTTGAACCTAATGCAGACTGACATGAAGAACTTCCGCGAGCTGAAGAATCTGTGAGTACCAGGGTCTGCTCTGCGTCTCTGCAGCTTGGGGGGGGGGCATTAATACTCCTTGCCATGCTGTCTCTGCTGGGGGGGGGGGGGGTGAAAATAACAGGGAGATTATAAAGGGAAGAAAAGGAATATGACCTTCAGCAGATGTTAGCGGTAAAACAAGGTCTAGGCACAGGTAAGTTAATCATCGATCAGGTCACATCAACTGACGCCATAGTTTGTGAGGACATGCGGAGAACCTGGCCCGAGGGGTGGGGAAACCGCAAAACCTTTCACTGCTGATACTCCATTACCTTTGTGTATTAAGTATTTGCCTGCTTGTGAACAGGTGGAATATCATTAACGCAGCAGCATTTATTTGTCTTACATGTAATGAAGGCCCATTGGGTAAAGAGGACATCGTAATGAACCCAATAAAGGCAACTGAAGCGCATAACAATGTTTGTCTTCTGCAGGACGATCTCGTACACCGGGCTGAGCTCTATCGCTTATGATGCCTTCAAGTGGAACCGGAGGATGACACATATGTGAGTGCTTAGCGCTGGGTGCATGGGTGGTCATTAGCATGGGAAGTCCTATCCTGCATATGTTACTCACAGGTCTCTCCAGCTGGAGACCTGCACTGATTATCAGGCTTAATGGACCCAGGTTACTCCTGAGTCTACCATTGTCCTTTTAATGGACCCAGGTTACTCCTGAGCCTTCCATTGTCCTTTTAATGGACCCAGGTTACTCCCGAGCCTTCCATTGTCCTTTTAATGGACCCAGGTTACTCCCGAGCCTTCCATTGTCCTTTTAATGGACCCAGGTTACTCCCGAGCCTTCCATTGTCCTTTTAATGGACCCAGGTTACTCCTGAGCCTTCCATTGTCCTTTTTAATGGACCCAGGTTACTCCTGAGTCTACCATTGTCCTTTTAATGGACCCAGGTTACTCCTTTGCCTTCCATTGTCCTTTTAATGGACCCAGGTTACTCCTGAGCCTTCCATTGTCCTTTTAATGGACCCAGGTTACTCCCGAGCCTTCCATTGTCCTTTTAATGGACCCAGGTTACTCCTGAGTCTTCCATTGTCCTTTTAATGGACCCAGGTTACTCCTGAGCCTTCCATTGTCCTTTTAATGGACCCAGGTTACTCCCGGGCCTTCCATTGTCCTTTTAATGGACCCAGGTTACTCCTGAGCCTTCCATTGTCCTTTTAATGGACCCAGATTACTCCCGAGCCTTCCATTGTCCTTTTAATGGACCCAGATTACTCCCGAGCCTTCCATTGTCCTTATAATGGACCCAGGTTACTCCCGAGCCTTCCATTGTCCTTTGAATATATCCGTCAATCTATCCAGACAGTTACTGCAATAGGAGGATTAACCAATACCTGGAGTGTCCCTTCACCCAGCCGTATAGAAGGCCACCCCTGGGGGAGGCTGGCTGAGCTTGCCGGAGAGCTGATGTTGTCGAGATGCCAGAGGGTGTCAATGCCAGCTTGTTTGCTGACTTGGGGCAAACGTGAAAGTTGTGCCATTACTAAAAGGGCTTATGGCGTGCTTGTGTTCCTGTTTTTCATAGTCATTGAGTGTTTTCCCGGAGCGCCTAATTGCAGGAGTGCGTTTCTGGCACCGGCCGCGCAGCGCTAATGGAAATATCACCGGCAAGGTGATTTGAATAAGTAATTAAAAACTCTGCACAAGGCGTCCTGCGACTAATGGGAATTACACTCTCCTGCCTCGTGCCACTATAATTGCCCCATTAATACCCAGCCGGGGGGGGGGGTAGTAACTCTGCGGGTTAAAGCAAATTATGCTCTATAAACAGAAGAGATATACACCCTTAGAGCAGGGCTTGACAAATATGCTTTGAATCTAGGAGCCAGCTACAAAAGTTAGGAGCCAACGTTTCGGTGAGGATTCGCCTTTATCAAGGTATACCTCTGCCTCTGGGAGTTGGTTTGTTCTGACCCAAATACTGATTTTCGCTGCTTCTATTTATTGATCACTTTGTTACCGGCTGCTTTTTGCTGTTTGGTATTTTTTGTGCATGTGGACTTTTGGGGACTTCTTTGAGCCTAGAAGTGTAGAGCGATGCTTCTAATATCAGTTTGGCCGCTCTGATATATATATACTGATTATATTATTTGTGTTAACATCTCTACCTTGTGACGTTGTGATATTATTTTATTTATTTACTTATTTTCTCTGCTCTGTTGTCATTGGACGCCCTATTTACCCCCTGCAGACACACACACACACCTCATATATAAATACATACACCAGGGCTGGATATATTTACATTAATGTAGGAGACAGGAAGAAAACTTTGAAGCCAACTAGATGTTTCTAGGTGCCAAAGACTGCTTTTAGATTGGAGTGAAATAAACTGGAAATTTAGGAGCCAGGAGTAAAATTCTAGGAGCCAGTGGCTACCAGGCTCCTGGCTTTGTTAAGCTCTGCCTTAGAGCGTTTGATGGCCCCCAACAACTTTACTCATACCCCCGGGTACAGACCTGCAGTCTGGCCACATGTTCTACTCCTCCTACAGAAAACCTGCGCAATAATATCCATTAAAAAGGCACAAGCTAGGAGAGTTTGGAAATGTCCATAAATCCGTTCCCAGGCTAAATCGAGCATTTTCCCAATATCTGCTTTATTTTCTGCTTTTATGAAATTATTCTCAAGTAAATGAGTTTGCAGATCTGACTTCCCGTCCGACGGAATTGTGAGATCTTCAGTTTTAGCTCCTCCACCAAACAGAACCTGCTCTGGCCATCCGGTGGACCTGGTGGGCATTAAAGACTGGACAGATGAATAGATGGGATGCCAGCACAATACTAATCCCAATCCTTCTCACTCAAAACCCCTGTATCTGTGTCACATAGACTTGGTGGTAAACGTAGTGGTGGATCAGTGATCTTCAGTGGTTCCAATACTTCAAGTACATGGTGACGCAGATGGTATGATAACAGGGCAACGCTGGCCAGCTTGATTTTGGCTTAGTGGTGAAAGACTCAGACGTGATGGAATAAGGTAGAATAAGAGAAGAGCAGTGCACATTACTTTCTGGGACTGGCAGAGCCAGGATGAAGGTCTTGTTTTGGGCACCTAACCAAGTGTAATCGGCAGGAACAGAGCAGTTTGTGCGAGATGAAAGGCTAATTAAACACATAAATCTCTTTGTAGATGATGGATTTGAGTTTACAACAAATGACATTCCTCATGTCAGCAAAACAACAAATAAAAACAGCCAAATGGAAGCGGAGCGTCCCAGCGGACTTGTAGAACAGATCGGATCAGACGCATCATGTTAATTAGAAAAAGACAGATCGACACAAAATATGAGACAGAAGATACGACCTCTCGTCCCGCCAGGCGGAAGATACAACCTCTCGTCCCGCCAGGCGGAAGATACAACCTCTCGTCCGCCAGGCGGAAGATACAACCTTCTCGTCCCGCCAGGCGGAAGATACAACCTCTCGTCCCGCCAGGCGGAAGATACAACCTCTCGTCCCGCCAGGCGGAAGATACAACCTCTCGTCCCGCCAGGCGGAAGATACAACCTCTCGTCCCGCCAGGCGGAAGATACAACCTCTCGTCCCGCCAGGCGGAAGATACAACCTCTCGTCCCGCCAGGCGGAAGATACAACCTCTCGTCCCACCAGGCGGAATATACAACCTCTCGTCCCACCAGGCAGAAGATACAACCTCTCATCCCGCCAGGCGGAATATACGACCTGTAACAGATCTCTGTGCCCGGACAGGGTCACATCTGCCAAATACCGCTTCCTCACTGTACACCCAGGTTCTCCTCGTGACTCACACCTTTCTCTAGTACCTTAGGCACAGTTTAAGGCCTGGTGCTTGTAGAGAGCCTGGCTATCACCCCCAGAAATAAGCCGAAGCTGTAGACCTGGAGCCTTTCCTTGGCACAGCGGGGAGAGGTTTAGCAGGTTTTCTCTGTACTCAACATTTTCTCCAACCACAGTCCCGGGCCGCCGTAGCCAAAGCCTTCTGTCGGGCTGTTATTGTCCACACCCTCCGCTCTCATCTGGGCTACATACCATTGAAGGGCTTCGTAGCTCTCCTCCAACCTTGTCTCTTCATATACCAGACAAGCCAGATCAGTCAGCCAATTCTTGGGGTGTTGCTTACCCACCAACGCCTCACGCAATTCTATCCTCTTCAGGTACCTTTCTTGGGATGAGGGGAGGATCTTCTCTTTATCCAGCGCCTCGTGCCAGAGTAGCCAACGTGCTGTATCAGCCCAGTTCAGCTGAGTCTCCTCTGTTATAGGTCCACGATGGTTTGCCTGTACCTCTTGCAACCTCTCCCAGTACGCTGCTCCTGTGACTGCTGCCATCTTTCGCTTCTGCCGTCTGTATATCAAATCCCGGTGATGTTTTGGATGTCCTTAGACTGTAGGAAGCATCCCACACGCTGCCACCACTGTAACAGATCTGTGCCCGGACAGGGTCAAATCTGCAAAATGCCGCTTCCTCGCTGGACACCCAGGTTCTCCTCGTGACTCTCATACCTTTCTCTAGTACCTTATGCACAGTTTAAGGCCCGGTGCTTGTAGAGAGCCTGGCTAGCACCCCCAGAAATAAACCGAAGCTAGAGCCTTTCCTTGGCACAGCGGGCAGAAGATTCCTGGTACTCCAAATCATGAGACTTGACTTCAAACTTGGACAGAATAGAACTGCCTGTTTACTACACAACACAGAGATACATTCAAACATCAACCTCATTTGCATATAATCTAGCAGATAACTGCACATATCAGATTAACTACACAGGACCTTCAAACAATGGAGAATGGGGGAAGCAAGGGGAAAACAAAAGGAATTTCTTACTGAGAGAATTTACACAATAGCAGGTACTAATACAGAGATCTACCCTATACAGGGAATAACACACAGACATCAGAAATATTTAACTGGCAGATATATATAAAACAGTGAAAAACGAATATATTTAAAGGGTCAACCAGTTCCCCAATAGTCTCTTTCACGGGCCATAGTCTCTGGGCAGGAGGCTAACGCACAGCCCCCTCCAAATCGCACCGTGACATTGTGTTCTATCACACAACCTCTCGTACCACCAGACAGAAAATACAACCTCACGTCTCTCCAGACGGAAAATAAACCTTGCGTCCCTCCCAGACAGAAGATACAACCTAGCGTCCCACCAGAGGGAAAATACGACGACAGCGAATACAAGCACATTACGTCAAAATATAGTATACAAACTTAACCTGCATCAAAATCACCATGAACTCATCCTCCAACAAACAGAGAAAATGAGTTTGGCTTCCACAAAAAAAACTTGGGATGCAAACTTTTCCTCCTTCTAAAACCGACAAACTTGTCTTCCAACAAAATGAGAGAAACTGAGCTTGTCCCTTCATGAAAAACAAAATGTGAGTTCAGCTTCCACCAAAGATTAAGAATACAGGCTGGGCCTCCATGAAAACACCGACGACATCAGTGCGACCACCATGAAAGCAGACGACACAAGCTCACTCTCCATGAAAGCGACACAAGCTCACTCTCCATGAAAGCGACACAAGCTCACTCTCCATGAAAGCGACACAAGCTCACTCTCCATGAAAGCGACACAAGCTCACTCTCCATGAAAGCGACACAAGCTCACTCTCCATGAAAACGACACAAGCTCACTCTCCATGAAAGCGACACAAGCTCACTCTCCATGAAAGCTGATGACACATGCTCCCCTTCCATGTGGGACTCGCCTGAACCACTTTAGATTCTACTTGGCTGGGAAGCTGGATGTGCTCCATACACATAAGGAAGGAAACGATGACCGGGTTTCTGGTGGATAACCACGTAGACGATCACAAAGTGTCTCTTGTCTGTGCTTGATTAAAGATGACTCTTGTTTATGTCATGTAACTGATTACGATTTGTTGATCTGGGATTTTTTTGTCATTGTTTTACCGCTTTGTTTCTTTGCTGGAGCTTTTCCAGGCGGCTCAGGACACGGCTGGTGGGTTAATTGTTTCTCGGCTCAATTTTCGATTTTGAACATTATGTTCTAAATATGTAGTCAGCAACCTTGGCCCTCCAGATGTCTTGGACTACAACTCCCCGGATACTCAGCCACTCAATAGGTAGCTGGAGACTCATAGCAGATGTAGTTCCAAAACATCTGTAGGGCCAAGGTTGTTGATCCCTTCTTCTAGGTCCTTCAAACTATTGCAAGGGATATAGAAGATGGATCTCTTGAACGGGACAAATATATGAATCCCTTAAGGACCACCCAATCACCAGATGGGTGGGAGAACAGCTTGCTGGGTCAACCGTGTGCTTAAGGCAATTTCAAAGACCCAAAGACTAAGAATAAAAGCCCTAAAAACCACACACGACAGTGTGTCCTATATTACACAGGCCGTTACATCGCAATACATCTCTGCAGCCCATAAGAGGTCAGTAATCCACAGGTCCAGAAGCCCCACCTTGGCTAATTCATTTGAAATAAAACCTTTAATAAGATACTAAAGGTAATGTGACCTCACCGGGGGCAGGAGAGCGCACATCACACCAATCAGTGTCAACAAATTACAGGTCCACACGCCGAGGCATCAGAGGGCCACTGGAAGCCCATTGTGGCCAGATGTCTTGGGTGCAGAAAATCGATGCTGGTGGTGGAATCCTATCCCCTGGCAGCTGGGCACAGCAGGACTCACTGCCAGAATGGACAGACAATGCTCCCTTTCACTCCCTGGGGGCCAATCATTAATCTGACGAGGACTGAAATACATCCCTCCTGCTCCTCCGAGCTGCGGGTGAGAGATCTGTGAGTGCGGGCTGTTATGATCTTGCGGCACCTTGTAGAACGCAGAGTATACACAGCGGCGTGATGACAGATTGTGCAGGATATACACAGCTGCTCTTCTTAAAAGGGACAGTCCCGGTTGGGGCAGACGTTGACCCTTTCTTCTTGTACATTAAACTAGCTGGTCAGTACATTTTTCATATTTCAACAAACTTACAGCTTCTCCGGGAACCTGGAGGTGGCAGAGATTGGATCAGCATGCCCTGGTTTTCCATTGCTCCCAGTGGGAATGTTGTGCATATTCCATAAACTGATGCTCCTCACAGCTTTCTAATACAGAGCTGTATCAATCACAGCCTTGCTAGTGTATCTTCCCAGCAGTGCATTAGAACACGTTGATGCCCCCAGAAACATGACATCTCACATGAAAGAACCATGTATCATGATATTGGCAATCATGCTTGTGGGCGACATTGGGTGCTCTGATGAGGTCATGCTTCAAGTATTGAGGGTCAGTCTCAGACATGGGAAAAGGTTTGATTCGGGGACGTCTGGTTTGTGACGCAATGAGATAACACTCCTGGTTTTGTGGTCAAGCTCTTGGCATGTCATGTAGTCAGTCTTCTGGTTTTGGTGAGAAGCGGGTTCGTTAGGTTTGTGGGGAGGTGAAAATCCACAGGTTGGGACAAACTTACAGTTTATGATCAGCTCATATTGCTGATTTTAGGAGGCCATGAGGTCACATTTTTGGGTTTAAGGGAGGAGCTTCTAGGCCAATGCTCCACGCCATGTGGGTGATAAATATAAGCTCTTCCGTCTGCCATGTCTTTACTCAAAAAAAGGATTTAGTTTGTTTTAAGGGAATCAGGAGACACAGGACAGACACCGGTGTGATGTTCCTCTAAGCGATTGTCTTCTTTTCTTTGCAGTAACCTGTCTTCTAATGCTCTGGTCGCCCTGTCATGGAGGACGTTCCACAACCTGCCTCTCCAGGAGCTGTAGGTCCACCTTGCATGCAGCATGTTTGTGAATACACACATGCGTGAAAATGTTTATCATTAAGCTCGCTCCATACGTGTCATAATAATCAGTCGCAAGCTATCCGTCACTTTATCCCATTCTTGGCCCAGTTTCCTGCATGATATGGTGTCATTTCACCACCACTGGCGTGGCCTGGTGTATAAACACGCCACCTCCTGCAGGGTCCTCACCGGTAACCCGTTCCGCTGTGCCTGCGAGATCCGCTGGATACAGATAATGATCGAGGAGGAGTGGGCTGACCTCGGAAACCAATCCCTGAGCTGCTTGACTGATGGCACCGACATCTCCATCAACCAGCTCCAGATCTCGCAATGCGGTAAGCCAGAAGGAATCATTCATGAATGAATTGATTTTTATTGGGGTTTTTTCTGTCTTAAAATCACCAGAAAATTCTAACTTCAGGCAAAAATAACTGGAATAAAAAGAGCTCTGACAAGTCCACCAGTTGGTTTAGTGTCACCTATACTTTCTCCTATTCCCTCACCCATTCTGCAGAACATCTTGGATGTTCACAAACCGATCCTCCAGTGATTTACAGCCCTGTCCTCCACGATTCACAGCCCTGTCCTCCACTAATTCACAGCCCTGTCCTCCACTAATTCACAGCCCCGTCCTCCACTAATTCACAGCCCCGTCCTCCACTAATTCACAGCCCCGTCCTCCACTAATTCACAGCCCCGTCCTCCACTAATTCACAGCCCTGTCCTCCACTAATTCACAGCCCCGTCCTCCACTAATTCACAGCCCCGTCCTCCACTAATTCACAGCCCTGTCCTCCACTGATTCACAGCCCTGTCCTCCACTGATTCACAGCCCTGTCCTCCACTGATTCACAGCCCTGTCCTCCACTGATTCACAGCCCTGTCCTCCACGATTCACAACCCTGTCCTCCACTGATTCACAGCCCTGTCCTCCACTGATTCACAGCCCTGTCCTCCACTGATTCACAGCCCTGTCCTCCACTGATTCACAGCCCTGTCCTCCACTGATTCACAGCCCTGTCCTCCACTGATTCACAGCCCTGTCCTCCACTAATTCACAGCCCTGTCCCCCACGATTCACAGCCCTGTCCTCCACTGATTCACAGCCCTGTCCTCCAGTGATTTACAGCCCTGTCCTCCACTAATTCACAGCCCTGTCCTCCACTAATTCACAGCCCTGTCCTCCACTAATTCACAGCCCTGTCCTCCACGATTCACAGCCCTGTCCTCCACGATTCACAGCCCTGTCCTCCACGATTCACAGCCCTGTCCTCCACGATTCACAGCCCTGTCCTCCACGATTCACAGCCCTGTCCTCCACGATTCACAGCCCTGTCCTCCACGATTCACAGCCCTGTCCTCCACGATTCACAGCCCTGTCCTCCACGATTCACAGCCCTGTTCTCCACGATTCACAGCCCTGTCCTCCTCCACGATTCACAGCCTGTCCTCCACGATTCACAGCCCTGTCCTCCACGATTCACAGCCCTGTCCTCCACGATTCACAGCCCTGTTCTCCACGATTCACAGCCCTGTTCCCCACGATTCACAGACCAGTTTCTCCACGATTCACAGGCCAGTTTCTCCACGATTCACATGCCGGTTTCTCCACGATTCACAGGCCAGTTTCTCCACGATTCACAGGCCAGTTTCTCCACGATTCACATGCCGGTTCCCCACGATAACAGGCCAGTTTCTCCACGATTCACATGCCGGTTTCTCCACGATTCACAGGCCGGTTTCTCCACGATTCACAGGCCAGTTTCTCCACGATTCACAGGCCAGTTTCCTCCACGATTCACAGGCCAGTTTCTCCACGATTCACAGGCCAGTTTCCCCACGATTCACAGGCCGGTTCTTCCATCATATCCATTCAAACCCAATTCTTTCATCTCGTTTATCCTTTTATAACGAAATCCTGTGATTTTCCCTAGAACTGCCGCAGGTCATTATCGCTAAACAGAACCTGACCGTGCTGGAAGGGGACAACCTGACGCTCGTATGCATAGTATCGGGTCAGCCCACACCCACAGGGGACTGGTTGGTGCCGGACGTAAAAGCCCAGACAGAAATCGAGGTAATTGGGGCAAAAGAGACAAGACAAGGCACGAACGGATCTTCTAATCCCGAGGGGTCTTAATTATTTACTTTTTATTGGGAATAGATTTAAATTCTCTCTGTATTCTGATTGGCTTCAAGGTGGTTTTCAACCAATCAGAATAGAGCTGTCCTGTTATAATGGTGAGCTGTATATCGTCCCGCCTCTCATTACATGCGCAATTTAATATTGCTGCAGACACTTAACCCTTTCATGCACAAACTGTCCTTGCTTGCTGACATGGCACTGAGCGGATGTATTAATTTCAGGTCAGTGATGTCACACTCCTTCCTGAAAAACGTTTGTGCACATATATTGAGTCTGTGTACGCTGGGAGTGGTCATCTTGCAGGAACAGATCGTTTGTATGGGTGTTTGCCTTTTTTATATTCTGTGTTAGATCGCCTCACTGCATCCAGTGAGTGTCGTGCATGTTAGGTCTTCCTCCGCTGTCCTGTCTGTATTCATCTATCAATTGTAATGTCGCTTTTTTTCTTACCCCCCCCTAGCGATCCGATGACCCCGACGCAGAGATCTCCCTGCACCTCTTCAACATCTCATCCAACTTCAACAAACGGGACATTTCCTGCTGGGCGGACAACATGGTGGGGCCCGAGAACGCCTCGGTGCAGATTAATGTCCTGTGTGAGTATCTGAGGCATGCAGCGTTCCCTAGAGTGTTACACCTAGAGGACCCACACGTCACGCAGCACCCCTCTGACATGCTCCTGTAGGTCACGCAGGCAGCAGTGGGTCTTCGGTCACTGACCCATCCTGCTCAGCTAGCAGATCTGTACCATTGCGTACAGACCGTGGAAGGAACACGCAGGCATTAGTTGCTTCATTCATGAAAAAAACATAAACCAGGCTGGTCACATGTGACAGCCACTGTGCACGTTCCTTCAGTCAGGTTCTTCATGATTGACATTATTAGTAACAACAGAGCAGAGGTCCCACTCATGTTGGGAGGGCCAGGATTGGCTGAGGAAATTCACCCAAATCCTGTAGAAGACACAAATCTGTAGATGTAGCACAATATATGGAGATAAAACCACCCCAAGCCATAGAGCACGGCATGACAGGGTTATTCCAGCTTATAGTAATCGGAGCCATCACTCTTGCTTTGTTGGAAGAAGCATCTCATCTCCTGGCAGATCCCTCTAGTCTCTGGAAATCTACATGGGGGGGGGGGACGCGACAGATAGCGAGGATCAGTCGATGGAGACGCCCTGACTGTTCTCACCGTCCCAGGATTAAACCCTAGTGTATAACGCAGGAGCATATTCTGTTTGTAATCTGGCCCATCACCGGCTCACCGGACACACCGCCTGTAGCGGGAACATACCAGGCACCGTCCAAAACTCCAGAACCGGTCAGTTATTTGTCCGTCCCTTCTCTGTCCCAGAACCACGCCAGCAGACCCACAGTCACCTTCCAGACTACCTGACAGGTAGCTCTGACCCTGCAGAGATTCTCCACATTGTATGTTTACTATCAGGGAGGGGACCAGAACAATAGCACTGCTGAGTATCACCGCCTCCCCAGTGATAACAGTATCTGTCCAGCACAATCAGAGGGGGAGGATAAACTGACACAAACAACTCGAAGAACTGCAACACAGAAACGAGCTCTAACACAAATCACATAGAGCGTGACAATGCCCAGAGGCTCGATGAACAGTCTCTGCCATAATCACCCGCTATCTGCGGGCACGAGGCTGGCATCCGCTCCTCTCCAAAGGACACAAAGTATATCTGCTGTGAGCGCCGGCGCCAGTCTCAGACACTTTGAATCCAAGTCTTTGAAAAGGTGGTGGTGGTAGAGGCTTCCGTCACACTGCCCTCCATCCCTGACCTTTTCTTCCCTTTCCATGATTTCCACAGTCCCAGCCAAAATCATCAGTTTAACGGAGCCCATTAAGCAGCACCATGACTGCATCCCATACACCGTGGACGGGAACCCGCGGCCGGAGATCCGCTGGCAGTTCAATGGAGAAGACCTGGAGACCAACAACTACATCTTCAACTGGGAAATCGACGACATGGACAACTCAACAGCTATCCACGGCTGCCTCAACTTCAACAAGCCCACACACATCAACAACGGCATCTACACTCTGCTGGTGAGCAACATGCTCGGGCACGCATCACAGACCATCTATGGCAACTTCATGGTCAACCCGTTCAGCTTCAACCCGGGGGACCCCATTCCAGGTGAGCAAAGTCTACCTGCGGCTATGATGGACGACGCAGAGACTCTTGCATGACGCATACCTGCTGGGAGAGTTGCGTGTGGCCTGTGTGCATGCAGTGTAGTAGCAGAGGCCACAGGCGAGCGAGGGGGAACCTGGACTCACCACTAGATGGTTTCACACAGAAAAACAGGGTAAAGCATGTTCATAATAAGGGGAGCAAAGGCCACAGTCCTGCCCCCCCCCCGTAGAGCATAGCTTTAACCAAGAGGTCCAGCATTCAGTCTCCAGAGATGGATCGTCTGGGTCCCGCTCAGCAGCTTCTTGGATTTGGAATGAAGAACCAAACCTGCCCAATCTCCTGGTCCTGGAGAGGTGTGGTGGCAGCAGCAGACAGATTAGGTTGTGTTATTAAGGCAATGTGCCCCCTTTATCCGGCACTCTGATGCCGACAGAGCAGGCTGGGGGGGGGGGCTGGAGTGCAGAATGTGGCGATGATGTGATGTCACACCTCTATCCTAACTGCTGCCCTTCTTGCTTTCATTGCAGTGTCCCTGTCTCCGGAGGGTGAGTGACCGTTACTTATTGTACCCCAATACATTCAGTGCAGGGGGGGGAGGGGGATGGGGAGGTCTGAGGGTGCAAGGAGCAGCCTGTGCAGTTTGTAAATTGTGAAATTTTGTGCTGCCGATATTTCCTATTTGGTCAATTCAGTGTCAGGACAGCTCTTTTCATGAATTGTCCACTGCAAACATGCACTGAAGCGTGCTCCCCCGCACTCCTCCAGCACTCGGGTGCTTCCCCGCACTCCCCCAGCACTCGGGTGCTTCCCCGCACTCCCCCAGCACTCGGGTGCACTCCACCAGTACTCGGGTGCACTCCACCAGTACTCGGGGGCTGCCCTGCACTCCCCCAATACAACATGCAGTCAGAGAGGATTGCGGTATGAGTGGGAACACATGTGCTTGCTCTCATACTCTGCACAGACACCTGTAAAGAGAAGCCGTAGAAAAGACACATGGCAATGTTTGGTTCATCATTACAGTGAGAAATGGAAAGAAAGAAATAAAGCAAAATTACTGAAAAATAGGAAGAGAGAGTGTGTACAATTTCCTCATTTTACCTCCAACTCACCGAATCCCCCCAACAGTTTCCCAGCATTCCCAGTGTTAAGGGCTTATTCACTAACCAAGGATTTTCATTGAATGAATGGTAGATTTATGCCGGTGTCCATTGAGAAATACGGCGGAGCCAGTGCAGTGACATTATTTACATTAACTATATACAGGGTGCTGCCGCCTGCTCTTAGCCTGTAGTTTCTGCCGAAGTTGCCCACACGCACAGACCCGCGCAGAATGCAGGCTAGCCGCAGGTTAGGCATTGTACGGCAGAGTAACGGAGGTGCGGCTGCTCACTGTTATTTGCAGGAATGTCGCTGCGGTGTTACATTTTCCTGCTCTGCTCCCCCGGAGAGCCACAGAGTTCCATCAAAAAAATGGCGGTCAGGGATTTGCCCCTTTAGTGAATGACCCCCTCCCGATAGCTTAATTTGGAAATGTCACCTCATTGTCCTATGTCCTGCTTACAGGCCATGCTGGTGCAGCTGACATCACTGTAAACACCCTACTGCGTGCGGACATTCAGCGTGGCCCCCCATGCAACGCGGGCCCCTTAAAACCCCATTGCGTCTCGCATGACATGATCGCGCCACTTTATTCATGGACTCCTTTAATAAGATAAAGTGACCCGAGCCACTCCAGAAAGTGAATTACATTTCATTTACTGCTCCTCAAATGCAATAAAATCCCGGGATACAGCGGGACGTGCTCTGCAACGCTCTGCCTGAGGGCATCCTGCGCGGCGCCAACACTGCACTGCTCTGCTCCCACTGGGGAAAGAGTGAGTGCGTCCCCGGGGGCCGGTAATGCATGTGTAGTGCCTCCAATTATAAAGATTCTTCAATGTTTGTTGCATCAGAGGTGGAGGGTATGTGTATGCTCGGAGGGGGGGGGGTCACATATTCCACAAAAATGGTGTAAATCACGACCCAAAACACCAACAGCATCACTAACACCTGCACTATGTGTCCCCTTACTGCCAGGAGGAGGCAACAGCACCTACATCAACCCCGTGGAAACCGTGGAGGAAAACACATTTGGGGTGAGTGACATACTGTGCCTTAATATTTCAATTTACTCTGAGTTTTATTGCTGTGGATTCTGTGATACGCTCATACACACTGTGCACATTGCTGTGAGGTTTATTGTTGTGGATTCTGTGATACGGTAATGTGCAGTGTGTATGAGCGTATCACAGAATCCACAACAATAAACCTCACAGCAATGTGCGCTGTGTGTATGAGGGTATCACAGAATCCACAGTAATAAAACTCACAGTAATGTGCGGTGTGTATGAGCTTGAGTTTTAATACTGTGGATTCTGTGATACGCTCATACACACTGCACAATACTGTGAGTTTTATTGCTGTGAAGCTCTCGTATATATTGATTATTGTGGTTTCTAGGAGGGAGGACAGTGAGATTCGGGTTCATTTGAGGGACACACAGGAGGTGCTCTGCAGGCTCCAGGTGGGAGTGTATAAAGGTATTATGGGAAATTATTAATCACTCTTACTCCTTGGGGTCTGCCTGTGATTAGAGTCTCCTAATTCCGGTATGATGTGTTTCACGTTCACTGCTGGTGTCTGGTGTCCTCTGGAATTCATACATATAAAACTGAGGATCAGAGACGCACAAACCCTCCGCAACTCGCGTCCTCCGCACCAGTGAATTCCTTAACTATATAAACAATAAATATATATAGCAATATAAACTGCAGGTTGCGGGATATATGTGTAATGAGTATCACAGACTGCGTGGCGGCAGCGCTGTGCGTCCCCATAACCAAATAACCAGTATTTGAACACACAACACAGTAATGGAATCCGGCCAGAAAATCTGCGGAAAAGGAGCCTTTCTCTCCCATTACTCCATCTGACCGTAAAACTAGTGGTTTGTGAACCTAGAGGAACCACAGGCGGGGGGAGGGGGGTGCTTTCAATCATCTAATCGGATGGCGCATTAAGCTTGGCCACTTGTTAATTAGCCAGTCAATCCATGAAACCTCCATGAAGCCAAACTACTGCGGAAAAGCCCAAAACCACTAAGTAATGTGGAGAAAAGAGTTGGGGAGTGTCGCACCGAGACACGTCCTACTCGTCCAGCAACGCTTTATAACATAGACGCACCTTTCACACCTGGTGTTTAAGAGCTTTTCTGGGAAGCTGCCACCCTACCTGAATAGACTGCTTCCCCCAGCAGCTCCCTCATCCTATAACCTCAGATCCAGGACCAGCACCTTACTTGCTATACCACAATACAAAAAGACAGTGGCTCGGTCCTCATTTTCCTACAGAGCACCACAAATATGGAATAACCTCCCAGACACCATCAAATCTTCCCCCAGTCTTAAGTCACTCAAGAGCTCCTTACTAACATACCTCAATACAGAATGCACCTGTAAACATGTAACACAGTGACTATATACAGAATGTGCCTGTAAACATGTAACACAGTGACTATATACAGAATGCGTCTGTAAACATGTAACACAGTGACTATATACAGAATGTGCCTGTAAACATGTAACACAGTGACTATATGCAGAATGCACCTGTAAACATGTAACACCGTGACTATATACAGAATGTGCCTGTAAACATGTAACACAGTGACTATATACAGAATGCACCTGTAAACATGTAACACAGTGACTATATACAGAATGCACCTGTAAACATGTAACACAGTGACTATATACAGAATGCACCTGTAAACATGTAACACAGTGACTATATACAGAATGCGCCTGTAAACATGTAACAGTGACTATATACAGAATGCACCTGTAAACATGTAAGTGACTATATACAGAATGCACCTGTAAACATGTAACACAGTGACTATATACAGAATGCACCTGTAAACATGTAACACAGTGACTATATACAGAATGCACCTGTAAACATGTAACAAAGTGACTATATACAGAATGCGCCTGTAAACATGTAACACAGTGACTATATACAGAATGCACCTGTAAACATGTAACACAGTGACTATATACAGAATGCGCCTGTAAACATGTAACACAGTGACTATATACAGAATGCACCTGTAAACATGTAACACAGTGACTATATACAGAATGCACCTGTAAACATGTAACACAGTGACTATATACAGAATGCACCTTTAAACATGCAACACAGTGACTATATACAGAATGCACCTGTAAACATGTAACACAGTGACTATATACAGAATGCACCTGTAAACATGTAACACAGTGACTATATACAGAATGCACCTGTAAACATGTAACACAGTGACTATATACAGAATGCGCCTGTAAACATGTAACAGTGACTATATACAGAATGCACCTGCAAACATGTAAGTGACTATATACAGAATGCGCCTGTAAACATGTAACACAGTGACTATATACAAAATGTGTCTGCAAACATGTAACATAGTGACTATATACAGAATGCACCTGTAAACATGTAACACAGTGACTATATACAGAATGCGCCTGTAAACATGTAACATAGTGACTATATACAGAATGCACCTGTAAACATGTAACATAGTGACTATATACAGAATGCACCTGTAAACATGTAACACAGTGACTATATACAGAATGTGCCTGTAAACATGTAACACAGTGACTATATACAGAATGCGCCTGTAAACATGTAACATAGTGACTATATACAGAATGCACCTGTAAACATGTAACATAGTGACTATATACAGAATGCACCTGTAAACATGTAACACAGTGACTATATACAGAATGCGCCTGTAAACATGTAACATAGTGACTATATACATAATGCACCTGTAAACATGTAACATAGTGACTATATACAGAATGCACCTGTAAACATGTAACATAATGACTATATACAGAATGCACCTGTAAACATGTAACATAGTGACTATATACAGAATGCGCCTGTAAACATGTAACACAGAGACTATATACAGAATGCACCTGTAAACATGTAACACAGTGACTATATACGGAATGCACCTGTAAACATGTAACACAGTGACTATATACAGAATGCACCTGTAAACATGTAACACAGTGACTATATACAGAATGCACCTGTAAACATGTAACACAGTGACTATATACAGAATGTGCCTGTAAACATGTAACACAGTGACTATATTCAGAATGCGTCTGTAAACATGTAACACAGTGACTATATACAGAATGTGCCTGTAAACATGTAACACAGTGACTATATGCAGAATGCACCTGTAAACATGTAACACCGTGACTATATACAGAATGCGCCTGTAAACATGTAACACAGTGACTATATACAGAATGCGCCTGTAAACATGTAACATAGTGACTATATACAGAATGCACCTGTAAACATGTAACACAGTGACTATATACAGAATGCACCTGTAAACATGTAACACAGTGACTATATACAGAATGCGCCTGTAAACATGTAACAGTGACTATATACAGAATGCGCCTGTAAACATGTAACACAGTGACTATATACAGAATGCACCTGTAAACATGTAACACAGTGACTATATACAGAATGCGCCTGTAAACATGTAACACAGTGACTATATACAGAATGCGCCTGTAAACATGTAACACAGTGACTATATACAGAATGCACCTGTAAACATGTAACACCGTGACTATATACAGAATGCGCCTGTAAACATGTAACACAGTGACTATATACAGAATGCACCTGTAAACATGTAACACAGTGACTATATACAGAATGCACCTGTAAACATGTAACACCGTGACTATATACAGAATGCGCCTGTAAACATGTAACACAGTGACTATATACAGAATGCACCTGTAAACATGTAACACAGTGACTATATACAGAATGCGCCTGTAAACATGTAACACAGTGACTATATACAGAATGCACCTGTAAACATGTAACACAGTGACTATATACAGAATGCACCTGCAAACATGTAAGTGACTATATACAGAATGCGCCTGTAAACATGTAACACAGTGACTATATACAGAATGCACCTGCAAACATGTAACTGACTATATACAGAATGCACCTGTAAACATTTAACACAGTAACTATATACAGAATGTACCTGTAAACATGTAACATAGTGACTATATACAGAATGCACCTGTAAACATGTAACATAGTGACTATATACAGAATGCACCTGTAAACATGTAACATAGTGACTATATACAGAATGCACCTGTAAATATGTAACACAGTGACTATATACAGAATGCGCCTGTAAACATGTAACATAGTGACTATATACAGAATGCACCTGTAAACATGTAACACAGTGACTATATACAGAATGCGCCTGTAAACATGTAACATAGTGACTATATACAGAATGCACCTGTAAACATGTAACATAGTGACTATATACAGAATGCACCTGTAAACATGTAACAGTGACTATATACAGAATGTGCCTGTAAACATGTAACACAGTGACTATATACAGAATGCGCCTGTAAACATGTAACAGTGACTATATACAGAATGCGCCTGTAAACATGTAACACAGTGACTATATACAGAATGCGCCTGTAAACATGTAACACAGTGACTATATACAGAATGCACCTGTAAACATGTAACATAGTGACTATATACAGAATGCACCTGTAAACATGTAACATAGTGACTATATACAGAATGCACCTGTAAACATGTAACATACTGACTATATACAGAATGCACCTGTAAACATGTAACATAGTGACTATATACAGAATGCACCTGTAACCATGTAACACAGTGACTATATACAGAATGCACCTGTAAACATGTAACACAGTGACTATATACAGAATGCACCTGTAAACATGTAACACAGTGACTATATACAGAATGCGCCTGTAAACATGTAACACAGTGACTATATACAGAATGCACCTGTAAACATGTAACACAGTGACTATATACAGAATGCACCTGTAAACATGTAACACAGTGACTATATACAGAATGCACCTGTAAACATGTAACATAGTGAATATATTTATTTTCTGGGTTAATCTGTATATTTGCGTTTTTAATATCTTGCATTTTATTACATTGTATTTATGTAACAATTTAATGTTGCTGAACCCAGGACAAACTGAAAACAAGAGAAATCGCAATGTATACTTCCTGGAAAAATCCTTTCGAAATAAATCAATATGTTCAGTATAAAGACATAAAGCACTTACGTGGCCGGCTCATGCACCTTCACCACACAGGGGTCTTTGGCTGGTACAGAGGACGTCAGCGCCACGTCCATCCTGTGCTGGAAGGCTGCGTCATGCAGACACGTTTATATCTGGGAAAGTAAATAGTATTGCATGAAATTCCCATCCTGATAATTCTCAGCGCGAGAGAGACATTCAGAATACTCAGAAAGCCCTGGACCTCGCCTCATGCCGTGAGCACATGGCAGGGCTCCCCCTCCTGAAGATCAGATCCACAGACCCAGGGGTCTTAAGAGTGTCTCCTTTCCCAAATCAAATCCCTCGTCCAGCACCCTGTGTTTACATACTACTGGACCTTGTCTGGATTACCAACCTGGGACGGTGGGATACCGTGGCTGCCGGGTCCCTCCTATTCCTCTCTAAATAGTGGGGAACTGATAGCAAACTAGAGCAATCAGGGCTTGACAAAGCCAGGAGCCTGGTAGCCACTGGCTCCTAGAATTTTACTCCTAAATTTCCAGTTTATTTCACACCAAGCTAAAAGCAGTCTTTGAAGCCAACTAGATGATTTTAGATGCCAATGTTTTCTTCCTGTCTCCTACATTTAATGTAAATATATCCAGCCCTGGTTTATGTATTTATATATGAGGTGTGTGTGTGTGTATCTGCAGGGGGTAAATAGGGCGTCCAATGACAACAGAGCAGAGAAAACAAGTAAAATAAAATAATATCACAAAGTACAGATGTTAACACAAATAATATAAGTATATATCTCAGAGCGGCCAAACTGATATTAGAAGCATCGCTCTACACTTCTAGGCTCAAAGAAGTCCCCAAAAGTCCACATGCACAAAAGATACCAAACAGCAAAAAGCAGCCGGTAACAAAGTGATCAATAAATAGAAGCAGCGAAAATCAGAATCTGGGTCAGAACAAACCAACTCCCAGATGCAGAGTCAGGTTCCCAACGTTTCGGCGTGGATTTGCCTTTATCAAGGTATACCTTTTTATAAAGGTGAATTCTTGCTGAAACATTGGCTCCTAACTTTTGCAGCTTATTACTAGATTCAAAGCAAATTTGTCAAGCCCTGGGCACAATTTACCGCAATTCGGCAGCACCAAAATTGCCCCATAGAAGGCTATCAGGTCTTCTATTCTCAAAATGCCGAACTGCACCGATTTTTGGGGATTCAGTTCAATGGGTTTAAACAGGCAAATCCCAGAGGATCCAATGGAAAAACAAAATATATATATTTTTTTATTTTTTAAAAGGCGTTTATAATTTTCATTTTCAGCAAAAACTCATTTTTAAAAACACCTTTTAGTAAAGATGACATTTTAGGTTTCTCTTCTCTTTAAAACACTATTTTTGTAACAGACCGTTTTATTACTTTTTTTATTATTTGGACACATTTTATTTGTTTATACTTTTATCAATAGAATCATAGAATGGGAATCAACTTTTCTTTGCAGTTTGAGGGAATTCGCCGATGTTGGCCATTTGGCAGTAATCGTTGCATTTTGGCGGTTTTCAGCGACTCCAATTTCAGGAAAATACAGTGACCATTCGCTAGTGAAATCACCCTATTTTAGGTGAAATGGAATTGCCGGAGTGCGACGTAATGGGCCAAAACACAAAGCAACTGCACACAATTTCAGTGCGGACACTTATGTTTACTACTGCCGGGTCCTGCCTATTCCCTTCCTGCCGGGTCCCTCCTACTCATTTCTTGCCGGGTTCCTCCTACCCCTCTCTTGCCGGGTCCCTCATACTCCTCTCTTGCCGGGTCCCTCATACTCCTCTCTTGCCGGGTCCCTCATACTCCTCTCTTGCCGGGTCCCTCATACTCCTCTCTTGCCGGGTCCCTCATACTCCTCTCTTGCCGGGTCCCTCATACTCCTCTCTTGCCGGGTCCCTCATACTCCTCTCTTGCCGGGTCCCTCATACTCCTCTCTTGCCGGGTCCCTCATACTCCTCTCTTGCCGGGTCCCGCCTATTCCTCTCTTGCCAGGTCCTGCCTACTCCTCCTCTCTTGCCGGGTCCCTCCTACTCCTCCTCTCTTGCCGGGTCCCTCCTACTCCTCCTCTCTTGCTGGGTCCCTCCTACTCCTCCTCTCTTGCTGGGTCCCTCCTACTCCTCCGCTCTTGCCGGGTCCCGCCTACTCCTCTCTTGCTAGGTCCTGCCTACTACTCTCTTGCCCGGTCCCTCCTACTCCTCTCTTGCCGGGTCCCGCCTACTCCTCTCTTGCCAGGTCCCGCCTATTCCTCTCATGCTGGGTCCCTCCTACTCCTCTCTTGCCGGGTCCCTCCTCCTACTCCTCTCTTGCTGGGTCACTCGTACTCCTCTCTTGCCGGGTCCCGCCTACTCCTCTCTTGCCAGGTCCTGCCTACTCCTCTCTTGCCAGGTCCTGCCTACTATTTTGCTGGGTCCCTCCTACTCCTCACCCTATTTTAGGTGAACCGGAATTGCCGGAGTGTGATGTAATGGACCAAAACACAAAGCAATTGCACACAATTTCAGTGCGAACAGACACTTAGGTTTACTACTGCCGGGTCACGCCTATTCCCTTCCTGCCCGGGTCCCTCCTACCCCTCTCTTGCCGGGTCCCTCCTACCCCTCTCTTGCCGGGTCCCTCCTACCCCTCTCTTGCCGGGTCCCTCCTACCCCTCTCTTGCCGGGTCCCTCCTACCCCTCTCTTGCCGGGTCCCTCCTACCCCTCTCTTGCCGGTCCCGCCTATTCCTCTCTTTCCGGGTCCCGCCTACTCCTCTTGCTGGGTCCCTCCTACTCCTCCTCTCTTGCTGGGTCCCTCCTACTCCTCTCTTGCCAGGTCCTGCCTACTACTCTCTTGCTGGGTCCCTCCTACTCTCCTCTCTTGCCAGGTCCTGCCTACTACTCTCTTGCTGGGTCCCTCATACTCCTCTCTTGCCGGGTCCCGCCTATTCCTCTCTTGCCGGGTCCCTCCTACTCCTCCTCTCTTGTTGGGTCACTCGTACTCCTCTCTTGCCAGGTCCTGCGTACTACTCTCTTGCCGTGTCCCTCCTACTCCTCTCTTGCCAGGTCCCGCCTATTCCTCTCTTGCCGGGTCCCTCCTACTCCTCCTCTCTTGCTGGGTCACTCGTACTCCTCTCTTGCCAGGTCCTGCCTACTACTCTCTTGCCGTGTCCCTCCTACTCCTCTCTTGCCGGGTCCCGCCTATACCTCTCTTGCCGGGTCCCGCCTACTCCTCTCTTGCCAGGTCCCGCCTACTCCTCTCTTGCCGGGTCCCTCCTACTCCTCCTCTCTTGCTGGGTCCCTCCTACTCCTCCTCTCTTGCTGGGTCCCTCCTACTCCTCCTCTCTTGCTGGGTCCCTCCTACTCCTCCTCTCTTGCTGGGTCCCTCCTACTCCTCCTCTCTTGCTGGGTCCCTCCTACTCCTCCGCTCTTGCCGGGTCCCGCCTACTCCTCTCTTGCCAGGTCCTGCCTACTACTCTCTTGCCGGGTCCCTCCTACTCCTCTCTTGCTGGGTCCCGCCTACTCCTCTCTTGCTGGGTCCCTCATACTCCTCTCTTGCCGGGTCCCGCCTATTCCTCTCTTGCTGGGTCCCTCATACTCCTCTCTTGCCGGGTCCCTCCTCCTACTCCTCTCTTGCTGGGTCACTCGTACTCCTCTCTTGCCAGGTCCTGCCTACTACTCTCTTGCTGGGTCCCTCCTACTTCTCTCTTGCCGGGTCCCGCCTACTCCTCTCTTGCCGGGTCCTGCCTACTCCTCTCTTGCCGGGTCCCGCCTACTCCTCTCTTGCCGGGTCCCGCCTACTCCTCTCTTGCCGGGTCCCGCCTACTCCTCTCTTGCCAGGTCCTGCCTACTCCTCTCTTGCCAGGTCCTGCCTACTACTCTTTTGCTGGGTCCCTCCTACTCCTCACCCTATTTTAGGTGAACCGGAATTGCCGGAGTGTGATGTAATGGGCCAAAACACAAAGCAATTGCACACAATTTCAGTGCGAACAGACACTTAGGTTTACTACTGCCGGGTCATGCCTATTCCCTTCCTGCCCGGGTCCCTCCTACCCCTCTCTTGCCGGGTCCCTCCTACCCCTCTCTTGCCGGGTCCCTCCTACCCCTCTCTTGCCGGGTCCCTCCTACCCCTCTCTTGCCGGGTCCCTCCTACCCCTCTCTTACTGGGTGCCTCCTACCCCTCTCTTGACGGGTCCCTCCTACCCCTCTCTTGCCGGGTCCCTCCTACCCCTCTCTTGCTGGGTCCCGCCTATTCCTCTCTTGCCGGGTCCCGCCTACTCCTCTTGCTGGGTCCCACCTATTCCTCCTCTCTTGCTGGGTCCCTCCTACTCCTCCTCTCTTGCTGGGTCCCTCCTACTCCTCTCTTGCCAGGTCCTGCCTACTACTCTCTTGCTGGGTCCCTCCTACTCCTCTCATGCCAGGTCCTGCCTACTCCTCTCTTGCCAGGTCCTGCCTATTCCTCTCTTGCTGGGTCCCTCCTACTCCTCCTCTCTTGCTGGGTCCCTCCTACTCCTCTCTTGCTGGGCGTTCCTAGATTTCTCCAGCTGGAGACTGATTCTGGTCACACATTCAGGATTTATGTGCGCTGAACACAAGATATGGAATAGGATGATAAACTGGACACCCCGCCGCCTCCCAGGCCGGCCCCTGAGGTCCATACGCATTCCCCAATGTCCCGAAGCACAGACTGAAATCCTCTGTGTGATGGGAATGGTTTTATTGAGCTTTCCCTCATACACCCAATACCCAAGGGCATCGATAGGAACAATTACTTGGAGGAAAGAGCATATATCTGCCTCTATACACACAACTACGACCAGCGACAAATACTATGGAAACAAAGACAGAAAAAGCAAACCGTGAATATATTGTGAGTTTTACTCTCTAGGATTCACTGCTGGACTCTGTCCTTATGCCCAGGAAGCGGCAGTCACCACTCAGCCAGTCCGTGCCGTCCCATTGTTCTCATACATTAAAGTATTGGTCTTTTTCATAATATAAAAGGGGATATACTCTGCGGAATTAACCCCGAGTGCTGCAGCAAGTTATCCCCCACGTGTTTTGCGTTAATTCTTCTCTGAGCTCTATCAGATCATGAACGATCAACATCTTTCCCAGGTGAATACAAATTTATCGCTTGTGAATAATTGAAAGCCCGTGTATCCTATGAGCAGTGCGGGGGGGTTCTCACATTACAGGGAGATTTATGGGAATGCGCTTCCCTTAAGTACAGCAGGTTCAGCCTTCCTGTGCGCTTCTTTCCATCAGGTTTCAGTCGCCGTGGGACTCGCCGCCTTCGCCTGCTTATTCCTACTCCTCATGCTGGTTGTGCTCAACAAATGTGGACGCCACTCCAAGTTTGGAATTAACCGTGAGTTTACAACCCCCCCCCCCCAACATCGCATCGTGGGGTCATTTGCCAAGTCAGACATCTTTAATGCCAGCCTCAAATGGCACGGTACAAAGAAGTATTAAAAAAACACAGTAATGTAATGACATGATGTATTGGACATAAAATAATGTGTAGTAATATAAAAGACACCTCTGCCAATCATATACAACGTATAAACACGACTCCAGTCCACAAAACATAACAGTGTGATGCGGTGTGTGTAAATACAATAAAACAGCTAAGACGGTTACACAAACCCGAAACAAAAAGAGAAAATGGAGCAAAAGAAACTCCTCTCGTCACATCTTATCTGACATTGCAGCTATATCAATAAACCCCCCAAAATACAGTGACGGCCAGGCCGCCTCCCACAAAACATGGCCGCCCCAGTGAATCGGAGATTTCTCTGAGGGCCGGAGTGACGGGCAGGGATGTTAATCGTGGCTACCACACACGTACACAAGCCTAATAAAGGGGTTTACTGCCCGGCTGCCTCATGGTCATAATTCCCTGTAAATACCATGAAAAATCAATTACAGGCTCATAAAATGGTGAGCGGCCCCTGCCGTGCCAGATTCAAGGCCATAAGATCAGGCAAAGCGTCCCTTTATCCCGTCCCTTTAAGCACAACTCCTAGGGCTGAATCCCCATATACCAGCTTTATACAGACCCCCTATACACAGACTCGCGGGCCCTTTATACAGACCCCCTATACACAGGCTCGCGGGCCCTTTATACAGACCCCCTATACACAGGCTCGCGGGCCCTTTATACAGACCCCTATACACAGGCTCGCGGGCCCTTTATACAGACCCCCTATACACAGGCTCGCGGGCCCTTTATACAGACCCCCTATACACAGGCTCGCGGGCCCTTTATACAGACCCCCTATACACAGGCTCGCGGGCCCTTTATACAGACCCCTTATACACAGGCTCGCGGGCCTTTATACAGACCCCCTATACACAGACTCGCGGCCCTTTATACAGACCCCCTATACACAGGCTCGCGGGCCCTTTATACAGACCCCCTATACACAGGCTCGCGGCCCTTTATACAGACCCCCTATACACAGGCTCGCGGGCCCTTTATACAGACCCCCTATACACAGGCTCGCGGCCCTTTATACAGACCCCCTATACACAGGCTCGCGGGCCCTTTATACAGACCCCCTATACACAGGCTCGCGGGCCCTTTATACAGACCCCTATACACAGGCTCGCGGGCCCTTTATACAGACCCCCTATACACAGGCTCGCGGGCCCTTTATACAGACCCCCTATACACAGGCTCGCGGGCCCTTTATACAGACCCCCTATACACAGGCTCGCGGGCCCTTTATACAGACCCCCTATACACAGGCTCGCGGGCCCTTTATACAGACCCCCTATACACAGGCTCGCGGGCCCTTTATACAGACCCCCTATACACAGGCTCGCGGGCCCTTTATACAGACCCCCTATACACAGGCTCGCGGGCCCTTTATACAGACCCCCTATACACAGGCTCGCGGGCCCTTTATACAGACCCCCTATACACAGGCTCGCGGGCCCTTTATACAGACCCCCTATACACAGGCTCGCGGGCCTTTATACAGACCCCTATACACAGGCTCGCGGGCCCTTTATACAGACCCCCTATACACAGGCTCGCGGGCCCTTTATACAGACCCCTATACACAGACTCGCGGGCCCTTTATACAGACCCCCTATACACAGGCTCGCGGCCCTTTATACAGACCCCCTATACACAGACTCGCGGGCCCTTTATACAGACCCCCTATACACAGGCTCGCGGGCTCTTTATACAGACCCCCTATACACAGGCTCGCGGGCCCTTTATACAGACCCCCTATACACAGGCTCGCGGGCCCTTTATACAGACCCCCTATACACAGGCTCGCGGGCCCTTTATACAGACCCCCTATACACAGGCTCGCGGGCCCTTTATACAGACCCCCTATACACAGGCTCGCGGGCCCTTTATACAGACCCCCTATACACAGACTCGCGGGCCCTTTATACAGACCCCCTATACACAGACTCGCGGGCCCTTTATACAGACCCCCTATACACAGACTCGCGGGCCCTTTATACAGACCCCCTATACACAGGCTCGCGGGCCCTTTATACAGACCCCCTATACAGACCCCCTATACACAGGCTCGCGGGCCTTTATACAGACCCCCTATACACAGGCTCGCGGGCCCTTTATACAGCGATGGGAATATGACAGTTATGGTGCACCACGAGTTGTAGGTCTTGGCTTTTAGAGTGGTGGGGAGGTCACCGTTTCCCTCCATTGAACACTATGGGGTTTATTCAGGCACGGCCGGTAGTTGTTAAGTTAAAAACACCAGAGACGCTGCCCTGTGAACCTTCTCCTGCTGCTCTTTAAATCTCTCATTTGTGAAATGCCAGCGTTTGTGCCGGTGTTTGCATCTTTGTCAAACACCGGCAGGTCGTGAATAACCTCTGATGTGCCTGTGGTGAGCGATCCAAGACATTTGCAGCTTTCTGTATGAGACATGGTTAATGATCTCTCCTGAACGCTGTAACTGCATCTTGCAGACATTAAATAAGGCGGCGCGGAACGCGTCGGGCGCGCAGCTCTTTATTAGTGTTTGTTCCCCCCCTCGAGCTCCAGCCTGTAAGGAGCTGCTAATTCACTTTTGAAATTGATTCAAGATCTAAATGGGTTTGATCCGTCTGTTTCCCCGAGGAGCCTCCGGCTGGGCTGCTGCAGGAGATAATACACCAAGAGGAAAATAAATATATAGAAAACACAGCCTCAGCTGGGAGACGAAAAACACACCCAATGGCTACATTTAACCATTTCCTCCAACATTTACAAAAAAACACTGCATTTTTACAACAGGTCAGTAAATGGGTATGATGGAAGTCACAAACTGACCGTTCCTCGCCCATTGAGTCCCCCCTGCACCCTCAATACTCCGAGGCAGCAAGAGGCAGGCTGAGGGTGAGGGAAGATACAGTCCCATCTCAGCCAGAAGGAAACGGTTAGCCAGTCCATTAGAGGAAGATGCCGTAGGAAAGCCGATAGATTGATTTTTCCACATATTACTAGATGGAATATTTCCATGGGCTTCCATTGGGCTCTGTGGTTTGGGGGGCGGCAGCGGGTGAGTGGGGAGGTCTGTCTTTCCAGCTATCCATAATTGGCCTTTCCTGAAATATCTCTAACGATGTGTTATAGGAGACCATACTCGGTGCTTAGATAATCCCCCCATTCCTCTGGCTAGCGCTTACATTGGCATCTTGGTGCTTTCCTCTCCAGGGGCGGCTGTGTTGGCACAAGAAGACGACCTGGCGATGTCCCTCCACTTCATGAACTTTGGCGCCAGCCCTCTGACCTCCGCCGAGGGGAAATTAGACGGAACAAAGCCCAACTTCATCGAGAATCCACAGTACTTCTGCGATGCCTGTGAGTGTCACCATTTCCAGTAATAGTATCATTACGTGTAAACGTGTATTCTGCCTGCCGGGGTCCAAGTACGAGACTCAGGAACGCAACGGGCTTACCAGGCCTTTTATTTTCCAGGTGTCCAGCACATTAAACGAAGGGACATCGTGCCCAAGTGGGAACTTGGAGAGGGGGCATTTGGCAAAGTGTTTTTGGCAGAATGTCATAACCTGACCCCGGATAATGAGAAGACCCTGGTGGCTGTAAAGGTGAGATGTGCTCCATGACACAGACCTGTTGCACTGTGGTGGTTTAAGCTTTTGGCTTCAAACATTCATGGGTGTTTTTTCCAGATGAAATGGTATTTTCCGTCTTCTTGGTAAGGCCACCACTTTGCGCGATAAATGACTGAGAAAGTCCACTGATTACAATAAAAAGGTAAAAGGCATGTCCCTGTCCTGTGAGAAACCCATCTACTAACAGTTATCATGGCGATCTCCATCGCTTTGAGACTCGTAAACACCTCTCAGACTCCCCTCTATATGACTCAATATGGCATGTGTCTGTGATCGGTCCTTATTTTGTAATGGAGACCATTTTTGGCCATGGCTGGGATGGATTTGAGGCTTAAAAAACAGGGTGCTTTTGAAGCCCTATGGCTGGCTCATACAGTCAGGTGCAGAAATATTGGGACATGGACACAATTGTAACAGCTTTGGCTCTATACACCACCACAATGGAGTTGGAATGAAACAAACACAATGTGCTTTAACTGCAGACTGTCAGCTTTAATTTGAGGGTATGTACATTCAACTCAGGTGAACGGTGTAGGACTTACAGCAGTTTGCAGATGTGCCCCCACTTGTTAAGTCCTACACCGTTCACCTGAGTTGAATGTACATACCCTCAAATTAAAGCTGACAGTCTGCAGTTAAAGCACATTGTGTTTGTTTCATTCCAACTCCATTGTGGTGGTGTATAGAGCCAAAGATGTTACAATTGTGTCCATGTCCCAATATTTCTGCACCTGACTATTCTCCAGCCCTACACATTTCCATTCTACAGTGGTATCAGTGAGGTCTAAGGTTCCTTTGAGTATCTCTTGAAGGAACTGATTTTGCAAACTAAGGCAGAGGATATATCACTACATATGCACCATAAATCTTGCCCATAAGGATCCGGGAAGAGCGATCTCCTCTGCCCAGGAGCTCAAGTAGCTTGCCTTCTAGGCCACCATGGCATTAAAGGTCAACAACCAGGGCAGGGTACCTGAAACCCTGGGACGTTTGAGACCAGGTTACGTGTAACTTCTCTTATTACACCAGTGAGTGGTGGGTTGTAATGTAATAAAGAGAAGGACTGAATTTGTTCTAAAACCAGAGAATATTATTTATAAATTGTTTTTTCATCATGTGAGGGACAGGAAGGTATCACCATGAAATGTACAGCATTCCCCTTCTCAATCACACTGTATCATAGTCATTATGCCGGGACTCCCCATTATCTATAGGTCGATGACAATGGGAGTAACGGTGGTCACTTTGGCCCCAGTGTTGTCAGATGTGTTAGGGCTCAGTATTACACACCATGTGGCCAGGTAGCTGCCTGTGCCAGGTTCCTACTTAATCCTTACAAGGCCTCGTGGCCGAGTATCAGGACAGCCCAGTTAAAGCATGATGTTACGAAGAAGTGCTTCACTCATCTTCTGGAACAAAATCCACATCGGAGCACATTTGGCCATGTTTAATTGAATTCACACCAGAATAAGTATGGATTTTTACTATATAGAAACTCAATTAAGTCATTTTACCTTCATAAATTAGATTCTTCAATGAGAGTTTATCTAAAAATCATTTCGGCCTAACGGTGTCTACTCAACATGAGCCGGACAGAAAATCAATGTGAAGGACAAACGTTTGCCAAGGGTGAATCATTTCATCTGTTTGCACATTCTGACGGATGCCAGCGCCATGGTAACATTGGTAAAGATTTCATCCCAGCTTGCCATGTCTTGGGTCCCGAGATGTGCAGCTTTTGGGGGCCCAGTTGGGTCACAGTGACCCCAAGGTCAGCACAATGAGTTGCTCACACATGACTTATCAGGTGAAATCACTGGCCAATCTTTGTATCTATAAACGGCTATTTAAGACCATGTCTGCTTGGTGCATCGTGAAACTATTTGATTTCCAGGTGACCAAACAAAAACATGGCGTCCCCATAACCGCTCATAGGGTCTGTATGTCTGTGTCTATCTCTAGGCCCTGAAAGAAGCCACTGAGAATGCCCGGCAGGACTTTCAACGGGAGGCAGAGCTTCTCACGGTCCTCCAGCACGAACACATTGTCAAGTTCTATGGAGTCTGTACAGACGGGGAGCCACTCATCATGGTGTTTGAGTACATGAAACATGGAGACCTCAACCGATTCCTCAGGTAAGAAGCCAGGTGGCCACTAAACAAGGCATGTGAGGGATTGTGGGAGAGGAAGGCCATGGGACATTGTGCTCCTTCTGACAGGTGAGGAGAAGCCTCAGCTCTGTCCTACTCCTTTCCATTAAGGGCTGGTGATAAAAAGATTGAAGCCATCAAAATGTACTCAGGTTTGACTTCTTTTGCAGAAGTATGAGAAAATGCACAATAAAACAAAGTGATTGACCTCGTTTTAAAAAACAATTATACGTCTAAATGCGTGTTTTGTGTGAGGCCTCTTTGCCATTAAGATTCAAGATAGTGTAAAGATTCTTTGCTTGTTCATTAGCTTCCACTCACTATACGGGAAGGATCAGGACTGAGCACACTCCGGTACATCCTTAGCGGTCCCTCTGAATCCAAGGAGGGGCTGGTCACCTCCTTAGTGCTCCCATTGAATTTAAGGAAAGTCTGGGATTGGCAGGTCACCTCCTTAGTGCTCCCACTGAAGTCATAGAAAGGACTAGAATTGGCTGGGAATACCCTTTGACTCCCTGTATCAGCCACAGTAAAGGAGGTTTAGAGTTCAGTACGGCTTGCATATTCTCATGTGTCAGGCAGTGCTGTGATTGGTTTACACTGGTGCTACAAAGGATCAGTGTTACTGTAAACTGTGCCCCTGAGGTCTCTGCCATTGTGCTAACACAACATTGTTATTGTGATGGTGCTCTCCTCTCTCCAAAGCACTCCTCATCCCAAAGTCCTCCTAGCCACTCATTCCCGGTGGCCAAATCTCTCCTGTGAGCGGCTAATGCAGGGCTCCTTGCAATATTGATTGGATCATCTGTTTGAGAGGATTAAATACAAGGAGATTGTCCGTCACTTGAAATAAACACAGACTTTAAGATTGGCCCCGCAGGCATTGGAGACGGACGAAGCTCTGCCTATGGCATTGTGCTGTGTCCAGGGCCGGATGGCGCGATGGCATTGTTTATTACATAATTTAATGGTTGTCGTTATATGGTATCTTGGTGAGGGGAGCAGGAACCACCTCAACGCCAACACCTTGTATTTTATTAAACACGCAAACGTGTGCCAACTCACTTCACACGTCACCTCCTGCTGCTGGTGATTGAGCTGCCCCATCATGCGATCACTTCATTCAATGCGGGGGAAGTCTTTGCCGAAAGACCGTGATGGCCTGCCTTGGCACTCTAGATGTTTCAGACCTAATCCAAGTGGGCAAAAATCAATGGACTTTACCTTTTGCGATTGAACATGCGTCATGGAAATGAAACTCAACATTTATTCATCATAAATCCCAAGAAATATTCATGACATCATCCGTAAGTGCCACATGGACAGGTTCTAAGTCACTCCGTAGAGCTCCAAGATATGGAGGTGTCAAACCACCAGCAAAGGGTCACGTTACAAAGCATCGGGTCTCACCCCATCCCTGGGTTTATTTAGACACATTTTAATGACAAATGGCCATGCAGGGCCAGAATGGTGAGTGAGGAGTGACACCAAGGGATGAGTATTACTGGTTTTGCCCACATCAAACGATGACACCTTTAATTTTTTTTATATTGTATTCTCTTCTCAGATCCCATGGACCCGATGCCAAGATCCTGGACAACGGTAACGGACAGACGTTCGGGCAGCTTAACCTGACCCAGATGCTGCAGATTGCGTCCCAGATTGCATCTGGCATGGTCTACCTGGCGTCCCTGCACTTTGTCCATCGGGACCTTGCTACCAGGAACTGCCTCGTGGGTCACAATTTGGTGGTTAAGATCGGAGATTTTGGGATGTCGAGAGATATCTACAGCACTGACTATTACCGGGTAATTTCCGCAGATTCTTATAGGTTAAATAAGACAAAACAGGGTGGGTGAACCTCAAAATGCCGATGGGAGGCTCACCGACACCCTACATCCCCTTAAGATGTCTACGGACATTGCCACTACACTGCGTCATGCAAGACACTACACAAAAGCATCTTAATTCTGAATCGGACTATTAATACACATAAATGAGCTCCTAGTGCATTCTGAGTATTTCAGAAAAAGGATGGCCCCTAAACTAGTGTTTGGCCCCTTAATTCTTATAAGAGGCATTGGTTCTGGATTGCACAAACCCCTCATCACACCGAGCACTCGCTGCCAGTCACTGGACATGGCGTCCGCCCAGACGGAGGGGGTGCAGGGCTCGCATAAAGCGTAAGTACCTGCCAAGCCTCATCTTTAGGCAGGAAGGTCCATCCGTCTTCATCTCTTCCAAGGGCCCCACTGGGAGCTCATTGTGTGACATCCTGAATTGAACATGCCCTCTATTTCTCTATTAGTGCTCCCGAAAAACAGGCTCCTGAAAGGCCCATATTCATATTTAATGTGTCTTGTGATGGGAACGGAGCACGCATCACTTAGTGAACGGAAAAAAAATAATTCCAGGAGAACGGAAAGCACGGGAAGAGTCTGAGAATACCCCGCATCGATAAACCGAGGATCAGAATTATTCATGAGCAGAAAATTCAGAATTCATACGATTATCAGATTATATCCCCAGATATAAAGAGCCAAAAACACTGCAGGATTAATTAAACATTCAGAAAAAAGCTCAACAACAGCTAACGAAACCCGAAAAAAAGAATACTACACAATGTCTATAGAATATATGCACAGGCTGAGGGACCCTTATCTGAAAGGCCGAGACAGGAGGGTTTTGGATTTGCAAAATTGGAATATTATGAGGAGATATTTTAGGGATGGGACTAAACACAAAATACATTATGTCACACACACACACACACACACATACACACCTTACACACAGCCTGTAGGGCATTTTATATAGGATTTTTGCCTGAGCCGTCACATGAGCTCGGGGGGGGGGGGGTATTTTGCACTCTTGGCATCATATTGGTGCTCGTAATATCTTTGTATTTTGCATACAGGACACATGACCTGTGTATATCATAAAATAATGTTATGTTAAACGCCAGAGCAGGCGGCGGGGCCCACAGTCCGCCATGTTGAGATTAATGCAGGTCCAGCAGTGGATGAGGACTCTCCCATGGTAAGACTGGGGCTCTGCATATTGCTCAGAGAGGGACGAGCATCATGGGAAAGTCTGTAAATCTGCAGTGCCAAGGTCAGCCATGACCAGTACGGTGGCAGATGGAATCAGTGTCCAAAGCTGTGAGGACAGATCGTTCTACAGACTATGTTGCGTGCCCTGAATACCCACATGAACCTGTCCTTTCCATCATTGCAGGTCGGAGGACGCACCATGTTGCCCATCCGGTGGATGCCACCAGAGAGTATTTTGTACCGTAAATTCACCACTGAGAGTGACATCTGGAGCTTTGGCGTTGTGCTGTGGGAGATCTTCACCTATGGGAAGCAGCCGTGGTATCAGCTGTCTAATACAGAGGTAAGGTACATCGAAGAAAGCACAACTATCAGGGGGTCCAACTTAGTCCAGAACCAGGCTGGTCCTTATATAGATCCTCAGCTGTTCTAGAACTGCAACTCCCAAACAACTTTGCCAATCTTTAGGCTTGAAGAGATTCCTGTAGTAGTTGTTATGCAACAGTTGGAGATCCACGGCTTGGCCAACGCTGATGTTGAGCCACCATCTCCCTACAGATCAAGCATGCCGGGGCTTTGTGTGGTCCTAAGGTTGCCTACTTGTGGTGCCCTCCTCCAGCGGTTAAATCCGACGTGGTCCACATCCTATACTGAAAAAAAAAAAAAAGCTAGCTCCGAGCTGTATCTGGGCGGACGCCCGTCTTGAGAACGTTTCCCCCACCGCTTTCCTCGGGGCAGAGACAAATAGATACAGCTTGAAGCCAGGAAAGCTTTCTCAATAAATAAAGAAAGAGCTGGATTTTAATTTTTCCAATGCGTGAAGGAGATAATTCAATCTCGCAGCCCTGTGGGTCCTGTAACCGACCCTGCTCAGGAACCAGAGACTCTGATCAACTCAAGAGACACCCAGATAAGTGGCTTTTCTTTCTATCAGGCCGCATCAGGTTACCCTCAGCCTGGGGCGTCTTGGCCAAGAGACGGCAGGGAGGGGGGAATTTGCAAACACAACATTATTTATTTCTGACAACTAATTTTATTTACAGGTACTTGTGTTTCTTAAGTTCCAATGAGTGAAAAGCATTAACCATTTCCTTGCTGGAGGGAGCCTGCAACGACTCCTTTGAGCAGGGCTTGACAAAGCCAGGAGTCTGGTAGCCACTGGCTCCTAGAATTTTACTCCCGGCTCCTAAATTTCCAGTTTATTTTAAGCCAATCTAAAAGAAGTCTTTGGCATCTAAAAACATCTAGTTGGCTTCAATGTTTTCTTCCTGTCTCCTACATTTAATGTGTATGTATTTATATAGGAGGTCTGGTGTGTCTGCAGGGGGTAAATAGGGCGTCCAATGACAACAAAGCAAAGAAAGTAAATAAATAAAATAATATCACAACGTCACAAGGTAGAGATGTTAACACAAATAATATAATCAGTATATATATCTCAGAGCGGCCAAACTGATATTAGAAGCATCGCTCTACACTTCTAGGCTCAAAAAAGTCCCCAAAAGTCCACATGCACAAAAAATACCCAACAGCAAAAAGCAGCCGGTAACAAAGTGATCAATAAATAGAAGCAGCGAAAATCAGAATCTGGGACAATACAAACCAACTCCCAGATGCAGAGGCAGGTTCCCAACGTTTCGGCGTGGATTTGCCTTTATCAAGGTATACCTTTTTATAAAGGTGAATTCTCGCCGAAACGCTGGCTCTTAACTTTTGTAGCTGGCTCCTAGATTCAAAGCAAATTTGTCAAGCCCTGCTTGAGGCAACACTGGCATTCTGTAACCCGAAAAAAACATGGATTTAACGAGAGATAAAATATTAATGTATCTTCTGAAAACAAACTAAGAAGTGTATGATACAAGCGCTCAAAGCAGTGCACAAACAACTGATAGTAATAGTCAACATTGCTGCTATGGTGGAGAGTGGGTTTTCAATCCTCTAAAGAACGAAGTACAAAATCCATCTTCCAAACACAAGCTTATCTTCCACCCGTCCATCATATGTCTTCTCTAGGATTAACGTTCATTTGGGCAAATCCATTAAAAGGCCCCCAGACATTCTAGATGATCATGTCACCCAAGAGGGGGTTCAACGGGTTATTCTAGATGCTCATGTCACCCCAGTGGGAGTCCACCGGTCATTCTAGGTTTCCATTTCTCCCAAGAGAAGGTCCTGAGGTCATTCTAGAAGTGCATGCCTTTCGACGTGGGAGACACAGGTTTCTGTAGAAGATCATAACATCCAAGATAGTCAAAAGGTCTTTCCAAAAAACCAGGTCATGCAAGAGGGAGATGTAAGAAGTTTTTAGATCATGATCTTGCATTTCTTCTGTCCTGCTGTCTCATACATTTTCTACCAGTACTCGTTCAGACCCCCCCCCTCATCCCATGGCCCATGTGGTTGAATCAGGTCTGTCTAGCATTTGCACACTTTTTACAAGGAAATGATTTTGTTGCCTTTAGGGCAAGGTGGTCCCTTCGTTAATTTCAAAACCGTAACGGCCACCCTGTATGTGAAGAGAGGTTTGGGTGCTCCAGCTGGGACATGGTCATTGTAATTTCATTTTGTCTCTCCAGGCCATTGAATGCATTACCCAAGGACGGGAGCTGGAGAGACCCCGGACCTGCCCCACTGAGGTGTACACCATCATGCAGGGGTGTTGGCAGAGAGAGCCACAGCAAAGGCTCAATATTAAGGAGGTCCACAGTAAGCTTCAGGCTCTGGTGAAGGCTCCACCTGTGTACTTGGATATCCTGCAATGAATGGAGTCAAAGATATTTTGTGATTCTTCATCGAATGGACCAAAGCCGCTCATATAGGAAAACGCTTCAAGACTTCTCCGTTCCATCAATCGATATACACGTTATATAGTCTTCTTCAGTTTGCATTCGGTGATCTGAGCACCGCTCCTGACTGATGCTCCAGTAGATGAATGCCCAAACCTGTTCTATGAATTCGAGCGTCAGAGATAAGCTGTACACCGAACACTGGTCATAATATCGTAAATGTATAATGCGTAACACTGAGGCCTAGCGCGTCTGACGTTTTAGTTGTATTCAGCGCGATCGCATCAAACCTTCTGACGTCACGAACAGAGCATGTTGGCTTGATAACAACAAGAAGCTATTCCATAGTCTGTGACGTTGTCACCGGTCGCCGTCTTGACCTGCATATTTCGTTGGTAGAGACATGTACCTTGTAACATAGCTGTAACACACACTCTTCCTTCACCATTAAACCCATACCGCTCATGGCAAGGTATACCCGCACACCTGCCATCTACCTACTACAATGCTTGGGTGATAAACTGCACGGCATCTATCACTGTCAACACCTTCTCCAGTGTACTCCCAATCCTTGCTTTGGTGCCAACACATTCCCTGGTTCTCCAAAAGACTTGGACTGGACTAGGAAAGTGAGGGAACCTTTGTTTGTTACTGGGCCGGTGAATGTTTTTTCTTTCATTATTAATGCATTTGATTTTACAGTGCATGTCATTTAAAGGGTCATCAGCGACCAGAGGCGTGAATGAGCTGGTGTTCAGGTCCATCTGTCTGGTGGAGCTTGAACTGCCGGGAACACATTACAGGGGTAAAAGAAATGTAAGACTCCACTGGTTGCCCCTATAGGCCAGGTATCATATGGGGTATAGTCATTCTCTTGAAGTCCAATATGCTGTAAATACATTGATAACCGTTCATTTGGGATATCCAAAATCTAAAATACCACCATAACTTCTGGTAAGGTTTCTTTAGCCCTTGGACATTAGGTACAAGAAATCTCCACTGGGGGGGGCATAGTTGGTGCCCATAAATGTTCCCTTCAACAAAGTGTTTATTCTGAGCCATATCATGTCAGGTTCTCCACTTGTTATGTATCCCTTCTTCAAAACATGGAGGGATAAAAAGGTAAAAAACTAAAAGACCGGTCATCCCATGCTAAATCATCACAGGGAATCTGTATCCCACCTATATAGCAAGCAGTAATGGGGAATGATCCTGCAATGGGGTCAATTAGAAGATCATTAACCTCCAACCAGGATAATGGGACCCTGCAAGAAATTAAAAATGGGTCTAAATTTGACCTAGGTCTAAATCTTCAAAGGATTGGATACAGTCACCTGGAACTGGAGATAACCAGGAGAACACCATTATTAACCCTCCCAGGGCACCAAAGACATTTAATCAATGAAAGGAGCTTTAAGACCTGAGTGTAAGTTGTGCTAATGTCTCTTTAAAAGGTTTAGTAGCATTTAGAGGGTCACTTGACTTCCAACTAGTGAACATGTAACAATGAGCCTGATCCTGCATAGCTGCACGCTCAACATTACAGAAGGCCTTCTGTTTTGTGAGTTGTTCATGCGAGTGGATAGCGGGCAGAGGACTTGAATGACAAAATGACATAATGTAAACTGGCCTTTGGCTAAAAGAATCCAATGTTTGATTTAAACTAATTTATAAACCTGTTTATTACTATTTAATGACATGTTTCTTGTGAGTTTTATTGCTGTGGAGCTCTCTAAAAAAACTGCACATTACTGTGAGTTTTATTGCTGTGGAGCTCTCTGATACGCTCATACACACTGCACATTACTGTACTTTATTGCTGTGGAGCTCTGTGATAATATGTAAAGGGTTTTTCTTATGAAATTACTTACATTATTGGACTGAGTTTGAATTTTAAAAACCACTAGATATGCAACTGACATAACCAGCACCCATGGGGTTAATCACCATGCAGTGCGCTGGTGAAGAAATGCAAAAATCCTTAAATTCAACTGGCTTAGCTTAAAAAAAAAAAAAAATGTACGATTCCATTACAATTTCCCACACTTGATTTATAACCTCTCCAGTATTAGGAAGTTTTGGATTTTGGAAGCTGTATTACTTGTTGGGCGGCTGGTGTTGAATTGGGGCAGGCAGTGAGGTGAGAAGTGTGTATGGGGGGGGGTGTATTTGTGCTCTCATGTGTGTGCATGTGTGAGGGGTATGAGAGGCGGATAGTGTGTGTAGGGGGTGGAGTGTGTCGGGGGAGGTGCATCTCACCATTAGATCACATTCGGAGAAGACAAATAGAGAGCTGTGTCTGTGCCAAGGTACCCAACTTCATAAACTGTTCTGGCCAGAGAGGCGTTTCCAGGTGTTGAGGTCTCCACACATCATTCAGGTTTACAGGAAATAGTATTCTGTTACAAGCGCAAGATCTGCAAGCAAGGAATCATCATGGACCGTCCATAAAGGTTTTACGACAACACAGCGGCAACGCTAGCGGACAGCCCCAACTCTTACGAAGTATCGTACATGCTCAGAATCCTGCGGATGAAAAGGAGTTTTCTGGTGATTTTCGCTGAATGCAGTGCACGTTTCTGAGCACGTTGGATAAAAAGGTTTGGCCCATAAAAAGGTCTGTCACACCTCTTTCTACACTCATGCTGAATATTCCTGGTGGACAGTATTTAAATTTTTGTGTATAACCTCAAGAAACCCTCAAATAACGATAAACAAGTAGAAAGTATGGCCACGCGTGTGCATCCGGTCTGTGACGGGGGAGAGAGGGGCCAGTCCGTGATGGGGGGGATGCAGGGGCCAAACCACAAAGTGAGAAAACGGAGACAGTCAATAGTGGACTCAACGTAAAAGAATTAAGTGGCTGTGTTGACGGTTTGGAATGTCTTCTCTATTGTCTAACTTAGAGACCGTTCCGTTACATTTAGCGGAGGAATAGACGTGACAGCAGCAAGTGACTCTGAAGGAAATAGCATTTTAATGGGGGCATCAGTCTAGTCAGAGGGGCAACTAGATTCCCAACAGATTTGTTTTCATCACAAGAGCAGGATCCCATCTCCTTCCATTCCACCATTTTTATGATCTATCCACTCCTGCATTTTGTTCAGGTTTTGTTCACATTTAATGACACGACTTGGGGGTTTTGTCTGGGCGGCATGTTTCTGCCCTTGGTGGAAGCAGACTTTACCAGGATAGGATCTAAAGGCGATGAAGCAGCCAATCTTGAGAACAGGTTTTACGGACCATGCTGGGAGATGAATGACTGGCGAGCAGTGGGAATGTAGGAACTCATTTCTGTCTTGGTTTAGGTGGGGGAATCTGTGATGAAGGTCTCTGATGGTAAGCAGGCACGTTTTTCCATGGAACCAGGAGAGTATAAGGACCCTGCTGGGGAAACTGGCTCATGTGGAGGGATGAATCCACTAAGTGCAAAGTATCTGGGACAAAGACAAAAAGTCATCATTTAAGCCATAGGAACGTTTTCATTGTAACAAGTTACCAACATGGTCAACGTGTCCCATCATAGAAGGGGATTCCCAATGGCTGGAGAAACCTACAGTTTCTTGTAACTTTGAGAGGGCCAGAATCTGTCACCAGCAGATCCCACTTAGATGCACGTAAAGCGTTATTCTTAGGGTGGAGGCAGACGGTAGGAGTTCCTGTCATGTCAGATATTACTCCAGGTCGAGTTTGCCACGTCAGGAAGGTTACACACGGGCATCCTTTCAGCTGGGAGACTGTTCCTGGTGGAATTCTTCTTAAACATTAGCTTGTCAGTTTGATCGAGGACACAAACCTCCTCCACCTCCTCCTTTAAATGTCGTGCATTAAGGTCCTGGCTGATGGAGATGACATAGTTACCTGAAGGACACGGCGTATGCCCGGGAGAGATATATTGGAGGTGACGGCCCAGGCACTACTTGGTAATGCGTGATGAGCTCAAGCTGATGAAGGTGAGAAGTGTAGATCCTGCTGGGAGATCACACAGGTTAAAGTGCCGGTCCTCCAGGAGCCATGGTTTCTCATCATGTAGACCTTGAGCACTGACCGATGTAAATGCAACTTCACCCATACCTTGCAGGTACTCACAGGGCATCCCTCAATGCTGCTTGATCTTTTTGGAGATTTCCTCTGTGATTATTGACCCCCAGCAAGGTAAAATATGTGCAAGAGGTTTATAGAGGTTTGCAAATGTTCTGTGGCTGCTATTCCCAATGAAACTTGCAGGTGTCCAGCAGGTACATCTCCTGACGGTTTACATGGCTCCCCTCTTGCCCATCCTGTGTGGACGCCTTGGATGTTTGAGGAACATAGAGAGATTGTGGGAAAGACCATGAGAAATGTCATCTCCAAATCATCCAACAGGATCTCAGGCAGCTGTACAATGGACAGAGTCACGACAAGCAACGTTCCCCTTAATATGACCCACCCAGAGACACGGCAAAGGGTCCACACCAGACCCTGTGCACATCTGGAATCAAGTCATTTTGGGGACATTTGACTCGGTGAGGTCCTAATTCAGACTTTATTTCATGGTGGTAATGCTAGAGGTGCCGCAGCAGAGCCCCTAAGGGGAACAAACCTTAAGGTTTCACAGAGGAATTTACACAACGAGATCAGGCGAGGTGTGTACAAACGACACGTGACTCTGCTGCGCTCACTGGCGCCACAGCTGTGCCCCCCATCTCACTGTATCAATCATGGCCTGTTCCAAAGAGCTAGCAATCTGCAGCATTTATGGGCTCCTCCATTAGCGTTACGGACAGCCCTGACCCCCCCAGCGCAAATGGAAATGTTGATGCTCCATTAGAGATTGCTGGGCTCTTCTCGCTTCTCCCAAAACGTTTCCATCTGAAATATAAAACGGCTTAATGCGAGCTGGGAGGCTGCGCCCGCGGGAGCCGTAATGTGGAAACATCGTTAACCTCTGCGCCGCCCGGGGACACTCCAAGGGTTTATTTAGGAAAAAAGGGACGTATCAGCATCTTAAAACATAACAGCAGCATATTAAATGTATGTATACGCCCCCCTCCACCATGTACCAGTCAACTCAAGCGTGACAGTGGTAGAAATGGCACATTCGGGATATTGGCCACAAATTTTGTTTTATCATAGTGATAGGAGATTGGGATTTGGTACGGAGGGGATCACTGAGTGAAAGGTTTTATGTGTAAAGCAGAGGTGATCTTTCCAGCGGTTGCCATGGTGATTGCCCCACTTCTGGAAGTTTGCTCCAGAATCATTAATAACCGAGAATAAGCAGCAAATTGGTGTCTGGTACATGGAGTACTGGCGCTGCCTCTCAACTCACCCGGCTCCATGGAAAATCCCTGGCTGGAACATCTTATGTATGATGCCGGTACATGGAATACCGGAGCTGCCCCTCAAGCTCCCTTTGTGAACGAAGCATAGAATGAAATCACAGTAGTTTTTAGCCAGGAGGCGACAGACACCGTGCACAGAGTAACCACAGATTCTGGAAACCCAGCAGGGGGTGCTTCAGCCACCGGTTTGGTGCAAGAGAGATGGGACAGACCTTCTGGAGTTCTGGAAGCAGATCTCACAATCCCATCTCATCTGGATGCAATCACCACCAATGCATGGTCAAACTGTATCATTCTTTATGTGTTACAGTTACACACGCTGAAAAAAGATGCGCCCATCGCGCCTTTGACACAAATGTGGGGTACACCATAAATGCACCCCTTTATCTTACCTCATGACCTCCCACAAATCGTCCGATTCTTCAGTTCGTTATGCGCCCCATTCCACTGGCCAGCACCTCACAGAAACCGGCAAAAACCCATGTAACAACACAGGATACGCAGCGTCGGCCCGGGCCCTGCCGGCGGCAAGTTCCCATTGGCTGGTGGCCAATGATGCCTAGAGCGTTCCAGCCATGTACAGGAGTAAATGTTTCCCCCATGGAAGCGCCTACTCTTGTAGATGGACACATTAAAGAGGCACGCGCATGCAGGATGGAAGACGAGCCAAGAAGACGCACAACACTCCCCAGTTAATGTACACATCGCTTTATATGCCGTGAATGATGCTATGTTATCCGGGCGCTCTACCCCAGCCATGGCATGGGCCCAGCGGGATCTCCGTCTGGAGGGAAGCTTCATAAATCGAAGGTTGACTTTATTACATGTAAAATTAATGTATCTGCAACCAGGAGACATATTTAAAAGATTCTTCAGGGAGGGCTGGGAGTGTCAAACGGCAGGACGACGCGCAAGATAAACCTATAGTGTATACATAGGTTGATTGGCGCAGGGTCAGGCTTGCCCTGCAGCTGGTTCAGGTGAGAAGAACGTAGAACTTACACCACCATTGAACGGCCTGGTGGGGCCACACTAATATATATATATATATATATATACACACACACACACACACACACAATACATACATATATTATATATATATATATATACACATACATATACACACACATACTCCCTAGTGAGGACAATATATACGTGAAACCCACAATATATCAGGCCTGGTGGGATCTCCTGATGTGAGATCCATTTTCTACAGTCAGTCTGATTAGATCTTGTGATGAACATGCAAATATTCAAAGCCTGGTGGGAACATGTAACGTGACAGTCATGGAGCGCACATAGTTTGGTTGTCCTTTAGATCAGTTATTGTATGCCAACCAGAAGGGGTGAAGCAAAGTTCCAGTGGCTTCACAGACTCTAGTATAACTCCTCTTGCACACCATGAAGGACACCCTGTTGGCTATGATGGGATTGTACTATAGCCATGGCGTTGGCCCAGTTAAATGGTGCCACTCTAACAGTCCATCCAGCGGAATTTTTCATTTGAGTTGTACTTCAACTTTGGTTTGACCTCTTAAGTCATGTTGCATTTACTTTTTGGTTCCTGGGTCTTGGATTTGAGGGATCGTGCCTCAGACACAACATTCAGGGTCTTGTTGCCTACCACCAGACAGGGTGGGAATCCCATGAACCTACCATCACATGCAGAGCCAAGCCAAAAACACCAGACATCTCAATGTAACTGGGGGCATTTTCCAGAGAGCTGCCCATAAATGAGTTGTTCATCTCGCGCCATCATTTCTCCAAAATCAATACTCAGCAGGACTGAGTGGACATTAATAGGGCTCCGTCTCTGGGAGTGGAGTGCATTACGCCTGACCACAATGAACTTAGGGCTTCGAACAAAGGAGATAAGAGACGGCGTTAGGAAAAAGATGACGAACCTTTTCACTGAATCACCACTCATCACTGCCTGGACGCGCGTCTCCTAGGACCTCCACCTAATAACATGAATATATATCTTTACTTACAGCTCCATCCACGCGTCATTAACGCCCATCTCATAGACATCTCAATTTAAGGAAAACGCAAGGGTTTTTATTGTACTTTGGGGGCCGAGGGAGGAAAAAATGCTGATGTGGAATTAAATATTCGCTTGAATGATAGAGAACTGGAAGGACGGAATCAAGGCTGAGATTTGGAGCTCTGCGAGGAGGCCTGACCCGCAATACACCTTGTGAAGTGGAGGATTCATTGTATATTAAACAACACAACTTGTCACGTTCTCCCATTGCTAGAAAATACTCTACATATGTGCCTGGAAATAGATGGTAAGGGACCGGTAAACACCGCGGCACACAGGAACCGGTGGGACGCCATGGGGCCAACAGCCTTGTCCAGAAAACTCTCTTTTCCTCCATTGACCCATTTTCCAGCCTCATGTCCCCTGGCTGATGATATTCTGGGGCGGGAATATAAACCGGTGTCCTGGTCCCGAGACGCAATCAGAAGCCAATGTCAGGCGCTTTTTCATTACTCAGAAGACAATGGGATTTCAAATCTTAAAATTTCAACAAAACACTGGAGGTTTGTGTCGCAGGGACTGTTACCCCTAAATCTCGAAGCCCAGCACCATGACAAACAACACACAATATACAGGGAAACGGCCAACAATAGGCGATCCCGTGGTAGAGTCGCTGCCTAGAGGTCACCGTTTCATAATGTTTCCTTATATAATTGGACACAAGGGAAAAGAAAGTCATATGTGATGCAAAAAATTATACCATCGTGCTGTTTTTTGGTAAACGTAGCTCTATTTTACTGACAGCAGTAAAGAGTAAACTCAATGCTGGGGTCAGGGTTCAGGGGTGTGGGAATTATATCACCCGACGCCCACGACATGAAGATCTGGGCGCAAAGATCCGGGCGCCGGACAAGTAAATATTTTTGAGATGCAGTCCGGCGGGCAAAAGCCCGCCGGACTGCTCCCGGCACACCAGTGCTGTTGGGATACAAAGCACAATCCTCCATAGGAGGATCACGCTTTGTACACTGCGCGCAGAGAGTGGAAGGAACGCCCTTTCTGACGGACATTCCTTCCTCTCTCTCACTAAGCGGTGCGATGAGGGGAGGGGCAGGAGCTGCGGCACACGGCGCTTGCACCATGTGCTGCAGATCTCTCCCACCTCCTCGCCGGGTGACTGTACCAGTTAATCCGAACACAATTAGGAAATTGCACAACGTGTCCATCCATGCGAGGCACAATGTTGCGTCCTTGGGTATTTGCAAATTCTTAGAGACCCCTCGTCTATAGAGTTGGTGAGTTTACGAGGGAATGCATTACGTTTACAGCGGGCTTGAAGTCTAGCCCCGCATCATCCTGTGCTACACCATCATGGTTACAGGCCTCCTAGATGCCCATCTCTTGGCTGTTATGCCCGCCGTCTATTCTTAAGAACCCAGAGATGACCCAACAAATACTGCCTAGCATTTCATCGACTCTGTATGCTGCAATAAGTGATCTCATTTTGTTCTTTACTCCAGACACGGACCCTAGGGAGCCACTTACTGCACTCTGTGTATTGCCCATGTCCAGCAAAACACGTGGTCAATGAAAACCCTAACCAACAGATTGGAGCAGGACCTATTTCTGAGTGTAAAAGGGTAAGGCCTGCCCTAACTGTAACCCTAGAAGTAAACCTAACCCTATGGGGGTTATTCAGAGAGCCCCAAAATGTTGCCGACATTTCTGTGAGCTCTTGTTCCCCGTACTTAAGGAAATCAAAGTTCCCCCACCCTGCAGTGAAATCACCATTCTCCACAGGGTCCCTGGAGTGCAGGGAAAACCTACTGCAATCCCGCTGAAAACATCACAAAAAACACGCCGGAAAAAGCAGACGAGCCGCCGATCACAACGCAGAGCAGCTGCCGGAAAAAGCCAACAAGCCCACAAACGGGGTCAAAAAACAAAGAAGATAAAAAAATAAATAAACCAACAACACGTTTGAGAGTGTCAAGATTGAAACGCTGTTTGCAAAAACTACTGAACGAAAATGTCTGAAATTTACATATAAAATCCAATGAATGATAATAAAAAGGTCTGTTACAGAAAAAATAAAAAAAGCTTTAAAAACAAAAATGCCGGAAAAAATCCCAAAAAAAAAAAAAAAAAAAATAGAGATACTTTTTGCTGCAAATTAAAATAATAGACGGTTTTTTAGATATTGAGTAAAAACGGGAATATTTTTAACATTGAAACCTATGGGATTCTCCTGAATAAACCTGTCGAATTAAACCACTGAACATCAGGGCATTTCACTGACATTTCTCTGCTGTTCAATGTGCATAGATTAACTATTGCTTCTCTATGGGGGATTTCACTGCCGCCGAACAGGCACCGTGTTTCACTGCCACCGAACAGCACCATATTTCACTGCAGCCCAACAGGCACCGTATTTCACTGGCAATTCACTGCCTGCTCTCTGAATAGCCGAATGACGGCGTAAATGCACCGTACAGCGAAACTCCCTGTTCGGTGACATTTTGGGGCCAGATCAGCTCTCTCTCAATAACCCCTTAAATGTTCTGCCCTCGCTTTCCTATGCTTTCTTCAGACAGATAGACAGATGACTCTTTCGTCACACATCTATATTGAATAACTTTATTGATGCGCCATTCCTTAGACAGTGCGTCAGGAACAGAGTAAAACATGATTAAAAACACATACAGGTGGATAGAAGGGTTGCTGCTAGTGTACTTAACCACTTGGCTGCGCGTCCTGCCAAGTGCTCCTCATGTGCTATGGATGCGCTGATCGTGTCCTAGCACAGGAGGCAGCAATCGGCCGGGATTCCAGCCGATTACTGCACACCCCCGGTCCTCTCCCGGAGCTGGCCGACATCTTGGATGTCGGCCAAGCTTCCGGGAACTCCCCCTGACGACTGGCATCATTGTGCATAGCGTGATGACGTCATTTCTGGAGTTAACCCCTAGCTGCCACCAATGGTGGAGATAAGGGGTTCCAATGAACCCCCTATCTCCCGATCGGTGGCAGCTAAGGGGTTAATGTTTGGTATTGTTGGATCGGCCAGAGCATGGCCTTTCCAACGATACCCTACCAAACATGAACATGTAAAAAGTAACGAAAAAAAAAATCAAAATAATAATAAAGAAATTAAAAAAATAAATAAATAAACAAGTTTTTTGTTTTGTTTATGCAGCAATATTGTTCCCATTTCAATTATAGTGTGAACAATGATGCTGCACTAACGATTTTTGTATGGGGTGCGTTTGTTAAAAATCGCATAATTTTCCCCCCAAAAAAATGTAACGAGACCCCATTTCTAATTTTTTTAACAAGCGCAACCCAAGCCCAGCACAACCCAACAAGCGCATGTTAAAATGTCGGGGAAAAAAACCACTCTACATGTTGTAAATTATTGAAAATTCTAATTTTATTGCATTTTTTGTAATAATATACAGACAGGACATGAGGTATACATATAATAATGATAGATTATGAATCTGCCGAGTCTGACGGAAAGAAAGATATATAATATGTCTGGGTCATATAATAAAATAAGGCTTCGAAACGCGGTTAAACATGATGAGCGAAACCGATAAAAATGAGCTCAGCACACAGGCGTGAAATGCCTCAGCAGCGAAAGGGTTAAACAATCACAAGTACACTAAATGGTGAGGGGTATTCGTACACTAGCAGCAACCCTGCTATCCACCTGTATGTTTTTAGTAGTTTTTCTATGTTGGGTCTGTGGGTGCCAATTGGCAACTAATAAAAGGTTATAAATTAATTCTATTAGGGATGCACCGATACCACTTTAAGACCGAGTACGAGTACCGATACTTTTATGTCATGTGAAGTCTTTCCAGTAAGAACAGACCTCATGCCCCCAGCTCACATGTACATATGCCCCCGAGATATATATACAGAATGCCCCCAGCTCTCATAGATATGCCACCAGCTCTCATAGATATGCCCCCCAGCTCTCATAGATATGCCCCCCAGCTCTCATAGATATGCCCCCCAGCTCTCATAGATATGCCCCCCAGCTCTCATAGATATGCCCCCCAGCTCTCATGGATATGCCCCCCAGCTCTCATGGATATGCCCCCCAGCTCTCATAGATATGCCCCCCAGCTCTCATAGATATGCCCCCCAGCTCTCATGGATATGCCCCCAGCTCTCATGGATATATCCCCAGCTCTCATAGATATGCCCCCCAGCTCTCATGGAGATGCCCCCCAGCTCTCATGGATATCCCCCAGCTCTCATAGATATGCCCCCCAGCTCTCATGGATATGCCCACCAGCTCTCATGGAGATGCCCCCCAGCTCTCATGGAGATGCCCCCCAGCTCTCATGGAGATGCCCCCCAGCTCTCATAGATATGCCCCCCAGCTCTCATGGATATGCCCCCCAGCTCTCATGGATATGCCCCCCAGCTCTCATAGATATGCCCCCCAGCTCTCATAGATATGCCCCCCAGCTCTCATAGATATGCCCCCCAGCTCTCATAGATATGCCCCCAGCTCTCATGGAGATGCACCCCAGCTCTCATGGATATGCCCCCCAGCTCTCATAGATATGCCCCCCAGCTCTCATGGATATGCCCACCAGCTCTCATGGAGATGCCCCCCAGCTCTCATGGAGATGCCCCCCAGCTCTCATGGAGATGCCCACCAGCTCTCATGGATATGCCCCCCAGCTCTCATAGATATGCCCCCCAGCTCTCATGGATATGCCCACCAGCTCTCATGGAGATGCCCCCCAGCTCTCATGGAGATGCCCACCAGCTCTCACAGACCTGGGGAAGCTGGCTGCGTGCATGAAAAGCACACAAGCCACAGCCGTGCGATCGGACCTTCGGAAGGGGTATTGCAACCCTTGGGGGGGGGAACGCTGGCCTCTTATCATGCACGCGGCCAGCTTCCCCAGCCCCGTGCTTATCATGCACGCGGCCAGCTTCCCCAGCCCCGTGCTTATCATGCACGCGGCCAGCTTCCCCAGCCCCGTGCTTATCATGCACGCGGCCAGCTTCCCCAGCCCCGTGGATACCGGCAAGCCGGCCAGCGCTGGCTTCCGGTATCGGGGGGGTATATTGGGCCATTTGCACGAGTACCAAGTACTCGTGCAAACGGCAGTATCGGCACCGATACTGATACTAGTATCGGTATCGGTGCATCCCTAAATTCTATAGCAGTGTCTAGCACCTCATCCACCTTTTTTTGTCTATATTGAATCTTTAAGGGTTGCCTCCTTTTGCTGGACACTGACCTGTATTTATCCCAATATTTTATACGTTTGTTTATTTATACAGGGTTATTCAGAGAGCGGTGAAAAGCAGGATAATGACAGGAGAATGGAAAATTCTAGGTCAAAATAGCAGATTTGGAAAGTGAGATAAATGGGTGAATTTTTCTGGTTTGGCTATTTTGACCTAGAATTTTCCATTCTCCAGTCATTCTCCTGCTTTTCACCTCTCTCTGAATAACCCTGATAGTTTTACAGGCGGATAGAAGGGTTGCTGCTAGTGTACTTATACCCCTCACCATTTAGTGTACTTATACCCCTCACCATTTAGTGTACTTATACCCCTCACCATTTAGTGTACTTATACCCCTCACCATTTAGTGTACTTATACCCCTCACCATTTAGTGTACTTATACCCCTCACCATTTAGTGTACTTATACCCCTCACCATTTAGTGTACTTATACCCCTCACCATTTAGTGTACTTCTACCCCTCACCATTTAGTGTACTTATACCCCTCACCATTTAGTGTACTTATACCCCTCACCATTTAGTGTACTTATACCCCTCACCATTTAGTGTACTTATACCCCTCACCATTTAGTGTACTTATACCCCTCACCATTTAGTGTACTTTACCCTCACCATTTAGTGTACTTATACCCCTCACCATTTAGTGTACTTATACCCCTCACCATTTAGTGTACTTCTACCCCCAATTTAGTGTACTTCTACCCCTCACCATTTAGTGTACTTCTACCCCTCACCATTTAGTTTACTTTACCCCTCACCATTTAGTGTACTCACCCCTCACCATTTAGTGTACTTATACCCCTCACCATTTAGTGTACTTCTACCCCTCACCATTTAGTGTACTTATACCCCTCACCATTTAGTGTACTTATACCCCTCACCATTTAGTGTACTTATACCCCTCACCATTTAGTGTACTTATACCCCTCACCATTTAGTGTACTTGTGATTGTTTAAGTACACTAGCAGCAACCCTTCTATCCACCTGTATATATTTTTAATCATGTGTTTTTCTATGTTGGGTCTGTGGCTGCTAATTGGCAACGAATAAAAGGTTTATAAATTAATTCTATAGCAGTGTCTCACACCTCATCCACCTTTTCATGTCTATACAGAGTAAAACTAGCACAGAAATAAATATGAATATAAGAAAGGCAAAGATAAACGTCTATAATGTAAAAACATCCTAAATTGTACTCACAGACGCTGCCCCGATATGTGATTTATCTGTAGGACCTGTAGCTGCAGCTTTTCAAACTCACACACTTTATGAGATGTTATGAGGTGATCTATCACTTTCCAAAGGGAAGCACAATGGTACAAGCACAATGCTACACAGCTCCGCCTGCTGGCTGGAGGCACTATAACAACACAACACAACATTACCTAGGAGCACAATGCTACACAGCGCCACCTGCTGGCTGGAGGCACTATAACAACACAACACAACATTACCTAGGAGCACAATGCTACACAGCGCCACCTGCTGGCTGGAGGCACTATAACAACACAACACAACATTACCTAGGAGCACAATGCTACACAGCTCCACCTGCTGGCTGGAGGCACTATAACACAACACAACATTACCTAGGAGCACAATGCTACACAGCTCCACCTGCTGGCTGGAGGCGCCATAACAACATAACATTACCTAGGAGCACAATGCTACACAGCGCCACCTGCTGCCTGGAGGCACTATAACACAACACAACATTACCTAGGAGCACAATGCTACACAGCTCCGCCTGCTGGCTGGAGGCACTATAACAACACAACACAACATTACCTAGGAGCACAATGCTACACAGCTCCGCCTGCTGGCTGGAGGCGCCATAACAACATAACATTACCTAGGAGCACAATGCTACACAGCGCCACCTGCTGCCTGGAGGCACTATAACACAACACAACATTACCTAGGAGCACAATGCTACACAGCTCCGCCTGCTGGCTGGAGGCACTATAACAACACAACACAACATTACCTAGGAGCACAATGCTACACAGCTCCACCTGCTGGCTGGAGGCACTATAACACAACACAACATTACCTAGGAGCACAATGTTACACATCTCCGCCTGCTGGCTGGAGGCACTATAACAACACAACACAACATTACCTAGGAGCACAATGCTACACAGCTCCGCCTGCTGGCTGGAGGCACTATAACACAACACAACATTACCTAGGAGCGCAATGTTACACAGCTCCACCTGCTGGCTGGAGGCGCCATAACAACACAACATAACATTACCTAGGAGCACAATGCTACACCGCTCCGCCTGCTGGCTGGAGGCACTATAACAACACAACGTAACATTACCTAGGAGCGCAATGTTACACAGCTCCGCCTGCTGGCTGGAGGCGCCATAACAACACAACAGAACATTACCTAGGAGCACAATGCTACACAGCTCCGCCTGCTGGCTGGAGGCGCCATAACAACACAACGGAACATTACCTTGGAGCACAATGCTACACAGCTCCACCTGCTGGCTGGAGGCGCTATAACAACACAACATAACATTACCTAGGAGAGCAATGCTACACAGCTCCACCTGCTGGCTGGAGGCACTATAACAACACAACATTACCTAGGAGCGCAATGTTACACAGCTCCACCTGCTGGCTGGAGGCACTATAACAACACAACATAACATTACCTAGGAGCGCAATGCTACACAGCTCCACCTGCTGGCTGGAGGCACTATAACAACACAACACAACATTACCTAGGAGTGCAATGCTACACAGCTCCACCTGCTGGCTGGAGGCACTATAACAACACAACATTACCTAGGAGCGCAATGCTACACAGCTCCACCTGCTGGCTGGAGGCACTATAACAACACAACATTACCTAGGAGCGCAATGCTACACAGCTCCACCTGCTGGCTGGAGGCACTATAACAACACAACATTACCTAGGAGCGCAATGCTACACAGCTCCACCTGCTGGTTGGAGGCACTATAACAACACAACATTACCTAGGAGCGCAATGCTACACAGCGCCACCTGCTGGCTGGAGGCACTATAACAACACAACATTACCTAGGAGCACAATGCTACACAGCTCCACCTGCTGGCTGGAGGCGCCACAACACAACACAACATTACCTAGGAGCGTAATGCTACACAGCGCCACCTGCTGGCTGGAGGCGCCATAACAACACAACATTACCTAGGAGCACAATGCTACACAGCTCCACCTGCTGGCTGGAAGCGCTATTGTTACCAGAATCCACCTGGTTCACTCGGGACGAGGCCGGGCCGGTGTTCTGCTAAAATGGCGAACTTGCCATAATGGCGAACCGCCTGACTTCCGGTGCACCTACATCACTAAAAATGATGAAATACAGCTGTTTCCGGTGCACACAGCTGTGTACAGGATCCGGAGGTACAACTCTAGAAATGCCCCGTCCCTTTTAGAAACGCCCGGTGCCAGCACCTCTCCTCCCCCTATTATACACGCTGGAATACAGACAGAACAAACTAACCATATCTCAGCGTCTCCCCCAACAAACCCCCCCCCCCCCGCTCAAGTTAATCAGCCGCCCTGTCTCAGCACTTCTCCCCGCACCGAGCATCACTGACTCCAGGGAGGGATTGGGAGAAGTGCTGAGACAGGGCGGCTGATTAATTTGAGCGGGGGGGGGGTTTGTTGGGGGAGACGCTGAGATGGTTAATTCGTTCTGTCTGTGTTCCAGCGTGTATAATAGGGGGAGGAGAGGTGCTGGCACCGGGCGTTTCTAAAAGGGACGGGGCATTTCTAGAGTTGTACCTCCGGATCCTGTACACAGCTGTGTGCACCGGAAACAGCTGGATTTCATCATTTTTAGTGACGTAGGTGCACCGGAAGTCATGCGGTTCGCCATTATGGCAAGTTCGCCATTTTAGCAGAACACCGGCACGGACAAGGATTGACTGGACACGAGTCTCTTCAGGAAAGGCAAACTTTATTGTGACGTCACAGATGCTCACACAGGATTCAATCGCAAAGAGTGAGCCCCGATCTCACTCCAACAAGGGGTTTTATACCCCGAATACATCATTAGGTACATCCCAATTAGCCCACCTCACTGTGACACTATCCCACCCCACGTGGGTCCGTACCTCCCTTAATCGAATACAAAGACATTCCACACATTGGTCATAAATTGTCAGACTTCATGTTATTCTGACAGAAGAGGATTTACCACTTTCTCTGGTTCCTGCCTATGCCCACCTCCCTAAGACTTGTTTATTGTATATTCTAGATAAGGCCTCATCTGGTTTCACACTTCTCTTTGTTCAGGCTCTGTCTCCGCTGACCTTGATGTAACTATTCTCTATCCTGTCACTTGTGTGCCAGCTACGGCCCGGGTCCTCGTTAGTTTAACACATTCCTACGATTCTATGCAAGCTACATCCTAATTACAGCTAATATCTACTTTTTAGATTCAAGTGAACCAATGTTCTGAGCAAGATGGCCGCCTGGCTCAAGATGGCAGCCCTCTACTGACCTGAGTCCCTTACACTATAACAACAGAACAGAACATTACCTAGGAGAGCAATGCTACACAGCTCCACCTGCTGGCTGGAGGCGCTATAACAACACAACGTAACATTACCTAGGAACGCAATGCTACACAGCTCCACCTGCTGGCTGGAGGCACCATAACAACACATTACCTAGAAGAGCAATGCTACACAGCTCCACCTGCTGTCTGGAGGCGCTATAACAACACATTACCTAGGAGCGCAATGCTACACAGCTCCACCTGCTGGCTGGAGGCGCTATAACAAAACATTACCTAGAAGAGCAATGCTACACAGCTCCACCTGCTGGCTGGAGGCGCTATAACAACACAACGTAACATTACCTAGGAGCGCAATGCTACACAGCTCCACCTGCTGGCTGGAGGCGCTATAACAACACATTACCTAGGAGAGCAAGGCTACACAGCGCCACCTGCTGGCTGGAGGCGCTATAACAACACAACGTAACATTACCTAGGAGCACAATGCTACACAGCTCCACCTGCTGGCTGGAGGCGCTATAACAACACATTACCTAGGAGAGCAAGGCTACACAGCGCCACCTGCTGGCTGGAGGCGCTATAACAACACAACGTAACATTACCTAGGAGCACAATGCTACACAGCTCCACCTGCTGGCTGGAGGCGCTATAACAACACAATACCTAGGAGAGCAATGCTACACAGCTCCACCTGCTGGCTGGAGGCGCTATAACAACACATTACCTAGGAGAGCAATGCTACACAGCTCCACCTGCTGGCTGGAGGTGCTATAACAACACAACGTAACATTACCTAGGAGCGCAATGCTACACAGCTCCACCTGCTGGCTGGAGGCGCTATAACAACACAACATTACCTAGGAGAGCAATGCTACACAGCTCCACCTGCTGGCTGGAGGCGCTATAACATCACATTACCTAGGAGAGCAATGCTACACAGCTCCACCTGCTGGCTGGAGGCGCTATAACAACACAACAGAACATTACCTAGGAGCGCAATGCTACACAGCTCCGCCTGCTGGCTGGAGGCGCTATAACAACAGAACATTACCTAGGAGCCCAATGCTACACAGCGCCACCTGCTGGCTGGAGGCGCTATTACAACACAACAGAACCGAACAGAACATTACCTAGGAGCGCAATGCTACACAGCTCCACCTGCTGGCTGGAGGCGCTATAACAACACAACAGAACATTACTGTGACAGACCAACGGGCACACCGACTGTGTGCCTCTGTCAAACGCTTTCTCCAAGCTGAACCCCGAAATCCAGCTTTAGCAGCCCCCAAACCTTCCCTCTACAAAGCTCCAGGCACTACCAGATCGGTTGAGAAGCAAAACTGCCACTTTATTTGAAAAATAAAAAAAAACAGGGAAAAAAACAGTTGGGACACGACCCCCCCCCCCCCTTCCAGAATACACTACAGGTGTGTCACAATAATAATTAACCCCTGCAGCCTTGGTCTGTCACAATTCTCCCCCCTGTTCCACAGTCCGGCAGACCCGGCTAGATCCAGCCTAGGGGATGTCCGGGGGTACAGACCGCTCTAATTCGGTTTGCCGGGAAAGTCCATCCACATTTCCTTTCTACTTTCCTGGCCGATATTGAACTGTGAAGTTGTAGGGCTGCAGGGCGAGGCTCCAGCGCAATAAGCGTCCGTTGTCTCCGGAGTCTCTGTTGAGCCAAATCAAGGGGTTATGGTCGGTGAGCACCGTGAAAGATCTTCCATATAGGTATGGCTGCAGTTTTTTCAGAGCCCACACCAACGCTAGGCACTCTTTTTCAATAGCCGCGTACCCCACTTCCCTGGGTAGCAGCTTGCGGCTGATGTAGGCTACGGGGTGCTAACCGCCGTCGGCTCCCACTTGACTCAGTACTGCTCCCAACCCAAAAGTAGAGGCATCTGTGTGAACAGAAAATCGTTTGTTGAGGGTCAGGAGCAGCGAGGATAGGTGCTGAGATTAGGTCATGCTTGAGGCGTTGAAAGGCAGCCTCGCACTCTGGGGACCACAGGACCTGTCGGGGAAGGTTTTTACGGGTAAGGTCGGTCAGGGGTTTAGCGATAGCGCTATAGTTGGGCACAAACTACCTATAATAGGCTGCTGTCCCTAAAAACGCTAAGACCTGGGTTTTCGTTGGGGGTGGTTGGCCAGTTGGCAACTACCTGAACTTTGCCGCCCGATGGCCACCCGATGCCCAAGATACTGGACCTCAGACATCCCTATGCTACATTTATCCGGCTTCAAGGTTAGTCCCGCAGCCCTAATGCGGTCAAACACAACGCCCAGGTGAATCAAATGTTCCTCCCAGGTATCGCTGTAGATCGCGATGTCGTCTAGATATGCACAGGCATAGTCTTGGAGGCCATCGAGGAGCCCATCTACCATCCTCTGGAACGTCGCTGGCGCGTTCTTCATCCCGAACGGCATGACCTTAAACTGGTACAGACCGAAGGGGGTGAGGAACGCCGACTTCGGAATAGCTTCTCTGTCCAGGGGAATTTGCCAGTACCCTTTGCATAGGTCGAGTGTAGTCAGGAAGTTAGCCCGAGCAATGCGATCTAACAGTTCATCGACTCGGGGCATGGGGTTCGCATCGGTCGTGGTACGGTCATTTAGTCTTCTATAATCCACACAAAAGCGAGTCGTACCATCCCGCTTTGGTACCAGAACTACTGGGGATGCCCAAGGGCTATTGGATGGCTCGATGACTCCTAGCTCGAGCATCTCCTTGATCTCTTTCCTCATCCCGTCTCTAACTGCCTCGGGTACCCAGTATGCAGCCTGCCAGAGGGGCGGCTGTCCCGGGGTCTCCACACTGTGTACTGTCAGCACAGTATACCCAGGGGCGGTGGAGAACATCTCCTGTCTCTGACTAATGACTCTCCTGACCTGCTCCTGCTGGCACGCCTCCAACTGTCCATCTAGCCTGACTGCCTCTACTCCTACACTGTCCCTATTCCGCTCCGGGAGCTCCGGCAGGGGAAGACTCTCTGAGTCACCCCCGGCCGGAGCACAGATAGCGGCTACATCTTCCGGCCTTTCCAGGTATGCTTTGAGCATGTTCACATGGAAGATCTGCTGGATTCTTTCATCTGAACATTTAGCTACCAGGTAAGTAGTGTCACAATGCTGCTCCACTACCTTATAAAGGCCCATCCCAAGAGGCTTGCAATTTATCCATCTTGGATGGTTTCAGGGCAAGTACTTTCTGCCCTATAAGCAAGGTACGGTTCCGGGCGGTACGATCGAACCACCGCTTCTGCCGACTCTGCACATACTGCAGATTCTCCCGGACCATGTCCATGAGCTCTGTCAGCCGATCCCTCAACGCTAAGACATACCCTACAATAGAAGGATCCTGCACCACCTCCCCCGCTTCCCAGTGGGCTCTAATCAGATCTAATGGCCCCCCTCACCCTCCTCCCATACAATAACTCAAACGGGGAGAATCCGGTCAATTCCTGGGGCACCTCCCGCTAAGCAAACAGGAGGTGCGGCAAGAATCTCTCCCAGTCCTTGTGAGAGGTAGCAAATTTACGAAGCAGCTGCTTCAACGTTCCATTGAACCGCTCACACAGTCCATTTGTCTGAGGATGGTAGCCGGAGCTATACAGGGGTTTTATCCTGCATAGTTTCCAGAGCTGCCGGGTCAGGTCGGCTGTAAACTGCGTCCCCTGGTCTGAGATAATCTCCTTAGGGAAGCCCACCCTGGAAAATATCCAGAGCAGGGCATCCGCCACTGTCTCCGAGTGGCTATTCATCAGGGGAACCGCCTCCGGATAACGTGTGGCATAGTTCATTACTGTTAAGATGTATCCCTTTCCAGAGGGACTAGGACGGGGTAATGGTCCAACCAGGTCTACAGCGATCCGGGTAAATGGTTCAGAGATAACAGGCAAGGGGCAAGGGGTAGAGGGAAGCTTTGGAGTGGTCACCCTTTTTCCCCACCCGCTGGCAAACGTCACAGGTACGGCAGTATTTCCGGATATCATCGGCTACCCCAGGCCAAAAGAAGAGATGGGTGACTCGGTGATGGGTTTTAGTCACACCAAGGTGTCCTGCAAGGGGAATGTCGTGCCCGATGCGGAGGAGGTGGGACCTATATTTTTGGGGAACCACTAGCTGCTTTTTGGGTACTGGGTGCTTTCTCGTACCTTCCGTATACCTATTACAGCAGGCCCCCCTCCCACTCCACTCTATCGCCCCCTAAACCCCCGGGGTCAGTCCCAGCTCGCTCCCGATATTTGGCCAGGGAAGGATCATTAAGGATGTCTTGGGCAAATTGGGCGTGGGGAACCCAGGAAAAGATAAGCAGGGACAGGTCGGTCTCAATTTTGTCAGGGTTTACCTGGTTCCCGTCATCGAGTGCCAGTTCTGCCTCTCTTCTCTGCTGTCTGGTGGCTACTGGGTAAACCTCTGGAGCACCGCCAGCCTGGAAGGAGGAGAGGTTACCCAAATCATTGCTTAACAGCACATCTGCTGGTAGGTCTCGCATAATGCCAACTTCCAACTCGCGGGCATCGGATGCCCAGTCTAGGTAGACCTGGGCTATAGGAATCTGCAATATTCTTCCGCCGGCCACCCGCACGGCAATCGCCCGACTGGTATGGTTCCGACTCGCCACCATTTTGGGCTGGATCAAAGTGATGGTGGCCCCGCTGTCTCGGAGCCCACTCTGACGGTTTGCCGATGGTGCTGCTGGTTGTCAGTGGAATCCGCCTGGACTGGGTCAGCTTCATGCAGCACTTCATATGCCTCCTCTTCCCATTGGGACATTTTCACTGCCGATGGAGGCTGTATGCAGTGAACGGCTGCTCGGGAGGAACCGGACGGAGCTTGGTTCCAGAGTGAGGTGTTCTGGTCCCAGAGACAGTGTTGTCTCATGTGTCCCAGCTGATTACATCTGTAACATATTGGCCCCTTCTGACGAGCTACGGGTGCAGGGGTCGGTTGAGTCGACGGGTAGCTGGCAGAGGAACGACTCACCGGCACAGCAGGGAGGGTGACTGGGACCGGAGTGGCTCGCTGAATAGTGCGAATCTCTGGCCGATTTGTCCATCTGGCATCAATGTACTGGTCTGCCAGAACCGCTGCTTCGTCTACTGTAAGAGGCTTCCTATCCTTCACCCAGTCCCTGGTCTCGACAGGCAGCTGATCGTAGAGCTGTTCAAGGAGGATCAGCTGGGCAGCCTCTGCGAGGGTGTGGACCTGGCAGCCTGTGAACCAGGCCTCCACCACTCAGGACATCTGGTGCGCCAGTTCTGTGTAGGGCTGGTTCTCCCTTTTCTGCAGACGCCGGAACTTCAGTCGATGGGACTCGGGGGTGATATCATAGCGGGTCAGAATTCTTTCCTCGACCCGCTCGTAGTTCCTGCGGTCATCTGCTGGTACAGTCTCGAAGGCGTCCAGTGCCCGACCGGAAAGTTTGCTCACCAGGAGTGTCACCCAATCCTCCTCCTCCACTCCCTGCAGGTCGCACTGTGCCTCGAAGACCTGCAGGTATCTGTCGATCTCCTCCTGACTGTCCTGGAAGGTACAAAATGTTGCAAACAGCAGTTTCTTTGGATTCTGTACCTCAGCCACCGGTCTCTCTCCACCCGCTCTTTGGATCTCTGCCAGATGCACCTGGGTAGCTTCCGACACAATCTGTGTTATCATTTCTTCCAATGGAGCCGTGGGGTAAAGGGCAAGCCGCCACTGGATCTCCCTCTGAAGGTCGGTTGGCTGGACCCCTCCTGCTGCAGGCTCACTCGCCCTCTCTCTTGCACGGTCACCCCCATAAATTCTGCAATTAGGGTGGCTTTCGACTTGCCGCTGGTAATCTGTCCTCGGGACTCCAACAAATCTTTCAAGGTGTCCCGCTTTAGGCCGATGTAACGCTGTCCATCTGCTGGTGGTTTGGACTGCTCACTGAAGAAAGCAAATCACACCGCTCGCCACCAAATGTGACAGACCGACAGGCACACCGACTGCGTGCCTCTGTCAAACGCTTTCTCCAAGCTGGACCGAAAACCAGCTTTAGCAGCCCCCAAACCTTCCCTCTACAAAGCTCCAGGCACGACCAGAGCGGTTGAGAAGCAAACGCAAACTGACACTTTATTTGAAAAATAAATAAAAACACAGGGAAAAAAAACTGTTGGGACACCCCCCCTCCCTTCCAGAATACACTACAGGTGTGTCACAATAATATTTAACCCCTGCAGCCCTGGTCTGTCACAATTACCTAGGAGAGCAATGCTACACAGCTCCACCTGCTGGCTGGAGGCGCCATAACCACACAACAGAACATTACCTAGGAGCACAATGCTACACAGCTCCACCTGCTGGCTGGAGGCGCTATAACAACACATTAGCTAGAAGCGCAATGCTAAACAGCGCCACCTGCTGGCTGGAGGCGCTATAACGCCTCCTAGATTGTGAGTTCCTACGGGAATAGGGCCCTCATCTCCTCCTGTACTGTTTGTCAAATGTTGTTCAATGTATTGTAACCCTGTCTATACTGTGCCTATTGTACAGCGCTGCGGAATATGCTGGCGCTTTATAAATAAAGAATAATAATAATAATAACAACGCCACAACATTCCCTAGAAGCGCAATGCTACACAGCGCCACCTGCTGCCAGGAGGTCCTACAACAACAAAACCGAGCATTAACAGATCTATTGAAAGAAGGGCGAAACTCCGGAGAACTGGCAGAAGAAGATAACAATCTAGACCAAATAGCCGATTTGGAAAGTGAGGTAAATGGGAGAATATTTCTGGTTTGGCTATTTTGACCTAGAATTTTCACTTCTCCAGTCATTCTCCTGAGTTTCACTTTCATTGAATCGACCTATAAGACCAACCCCGCAAGGATTGTGCGCTTTGTAAGACTCCGTGAAAGAAAGTTTGTACGTGCTAAATTTTACCAAAATAGTGCACCATTTTTCCCCTTGAAGGTAACTTTTTTTACCTTGTGTCTTAATAGAAGGAAACATTTTTAAACACGACTTTCAGAAACCACGACCATAAACAGAGGACATTACGGCTTCAAAAATCTGTACCCCCACCTGCGTCTTATGACCAACACTACATCTGTGTGATTTGTTTTGTACAGAGTTAATATTCAGCCGATTCAAAACGTGGGAAGTCAGGATAGAGGGATTTATTCAGAGCCGATACCAACAGGATTATTGGCAGCCTATGTGGCCGATATCTGTACATTTAAATTCTTTTAACTTAATGTATAAAATTATGATCATTGCACCGCGTCCACTTCATTTATTCAATTTAATAAAAAAGGGGTTAAGTTTTCTTTTTTACCAACACCATGGTCATGTCATGTGCAGAGACACCTTGTATGACCCTGTAGGTGCGGTGGCAGCAACCACGGCCCTCCAGATGTTTTGGAAATACACTTCCCATGATGCTTAGCTACTCATTAGGTTCTAAGAGCCTCATGGGAAATGTAGTTCCAAAACATCTGGAAAGTCCAGGCTGCTGACCGCTGCTGTAGGAAATATGGTCCCAGCGATAAAGGAGTCCTGCATCTCCTGTGTACGGAATTCCCTGAGAGATGGGAGGGAAGCCTTATTCTTATTGTCATCACGTTCATGCGCAAAACTTGTCAGCGAGCAGGGGAAGCCGTACAGCGAGGACTGACAGCCGAGAGCAGGGGAAGCCGTACAGCGAGGACTGACAGCCGAGAGCAGGGGAAGCCATACAGCGAGGACTGACAGCCGAAAGCAGGGGAAGCCACAGAGCGAGGACTGACAGCCGAGAGCAGGGGAAGCCACAGAGCGAGGACTGACAACCGAGAGCAGGGGAAGCCATACAGCGAGGACTGACAGCCGAAAGCAGGGGAAGCCACAGAGCGAGGACTGACAGCCGAGAGCAGGGGAAGCCGTACAGAGAGGACTGACAGCCGAGAGCAGGGGAAGCCGTACAGCGAGGACTGACAGCCGAGAGCAGGGGAAGCCGTACAGCGAGGACTGACAGCCGAGAGCAGGGGAAGCCGTACAGCGAGGACTGACAGCCGAGAGCAGGGGAAGCCGTACAGCGAGGACTGACAGCCGAGAGCAGGGGAAGCCACAGAGCGAGGACTGACAGCCGAGAGCAGGGGAAGCCATACAGCGAGGACTGACAGCCGAGAGCAGGGGAAGCCACAGAGCGAGGACTGACAGCCGAGAGCAGGGGAAGCCGTACAGCGAGGACTGACAGCCGAGAGCAGGGGAAGCCGTACAGCGAGGACTGACAGCCGAGAGCAGGGGAAGCCACAGAGCGAGGACTGACAGCCGAGAGCAGGGGAAGCCATACAGCTAGGACTGACAGCCGAGAGCAGGGGAAGACGCAGAGCTAGGACTGACAGCCGAGAGCAGGGGAAGCCATACAGCGAGGACTGACAGCCGAGAGCAGGGGAAGCCGTACAGTGAGGACTGACAGCCGAGAGCAGGGGAAGCCGTACAGCGAGGACTGACAGCCGAGAGCAGGGGAAGCCATACAGCGAGTACTGACAGCCGAGAGCAGGGGAAGCCGTACAGCTAGGACTGACAGCCGAGAGCAGAAGCCATACAGCTAGGACTGACAGCCGAGAGCAGGGAGGACTGACAGCCGAGAGCAGGGGAAGCCGGACAGCGAGGACTGACAGCCGAGAGCAGGGGACAACCTCTTCGGAGTCTTAAATACGAGCAAACCGGAATCTGCCCAGCAGCTTGTCTTCATCCTAGAAGAAAGATAAGTGAAGTTTACGTTTGTTAAAATTTAACCTTAATTTCAAATAAAATAAAATGTACAATGGTGTATCTTTAAACGTTCATACATACATATAGGTACTCGTGATAGAATATCTGTCTCATAAAGTGCAAGATCTACTTTCTCAGGACAAACCATTGTTATGTCATTTAACTAGTTAACAAATCACCTCTTCATGAAAGCTGCGAATGGTTTCCACTGCGCTTTTTCGCGTTTTGCTGAATGAATTCAGCATCATCAGGAGTGAGTATCTGTTAACACTCACACAACCATCCAAACTTTAGTCCTTTTAGCCATAGGACAATATATTGAAATAACTTTCTTTCCCATCACATGAACCCTTGAAGGTTCACTTTTATAACTACTAGCGATCGTATAGATACTATGAACATGCAATAACTAGTCCTGCTGAATAAAGTCATAACGATTACAGGAAGGTAAAAGTGGCAGAATCAGGATGATTTAGTAAGCGGTACCAAAAGGGTCTTCTATATAGACTATTATTTCAAGTCTGAAAGGTGGAGCTTGGCAGTACCATGTATATATATAGGGTTATCCTCTGAGAATTTAAGAAATCACTGTGTATACATATAATTTGTTCCACCTATCACGGCTGTTTTGCTCACATAGATTTGTTAAACGCCTATACCGAATTTATCCCTGTTAACTGTTTACAGTCTCAGGGCACTTGTCGAAACATCTGTCCTATCTATTCTTTTCTACCAAACAAACCCTCATTGGTTTTTTCTTGGTTTGTTTTTTCATCCACCAGATATCGTAGAGATATAATGATTATGTAAGGGCTGGTGGTGCTGGAAGCACCCAGCTCTAATATTGAGCTATTCTTTTTGTAAATCGGAGAAAACACTCTGTATGATAAATCGGCACAGCCAACAAGCAGGCTAGATTTAATGTCTGAAGCTTAATAACCTAAGTATTCCAGTATGCTGTATTGTACTTGGACGCGTGTCTAACAAACGGCTCACCTAGAACTACATTCCTAAAATCTTCTAATTACTGCATGGTCACAATTGGAAGGTGATGGTATATTCCAACGTGCTAGTACTAGAGTTGATCATTGCATCACGGTGTTGAGTGGAAACCATTCGCAGTTTCATGAAGAGGTGATTTGTTAACTAGTTAAATGACATAACAATGGTTTGTCCTGAGAAAGCAGATCTTGCACTTTATGAGACAGATATTCTATCACGAGTACCTATATGTATGTATGAACGTTTAAAGATACACCATTGCACATTTTATTTTATTTAAACTCCAGGTTAAATTTTTACAAAGGTAAACGTCACTTATCTTTCATGTTGAATAATGGATTAACCCCTTAGTTAGGGTGAAGTTTTTCCTCACCTGAAATTAGTCAAACTGACAATTGCCCTACATTGGTCCCCATTTACTTTATATTCTTCATCCTATAAACCTATGGAATGTTTTCTCGTCCGGATTCACTTTATCTGGTTTTACTGTTGGAGGGACAGAAAAAGCACCGGCACCGGCACAAGCCCAGCCTATTCCTGAGCTGGTTATTTGGAGTAATTTCAGATGAATGGACATTTAAATGAAGAATCTGGTTTAATGTCTGGTGAAATGGAGCGTTTTGGGACGGGGGTTTGTTAATTCTTGTGTCTTGGTTTAACATTCATCACGTTAGCAGTGCTAGTTTAAGGGTTAGGGCTACATTTAGGGTCCGGCTCTGCATGATGGGAATATGGGGTCGTATCCTAACAGGATCTTTATATCCCAGCATACCGTGCGGCTCTGGATCCGTACCTCCCAGAGAGTGGTTTTTGGCAGAGTTACCAGCTTTGGCCGTCAATACATCAATGGTTAAATAAGCTAAGTGTTCTGCGGTCCCCCATCCCCGGCGCAGAGACGAGCCCTCGGTGCATCAGAAACCACCGAGAGGAAGGCTCAGTGCGATCTAATTAAACAGCCGGCTCCATGGAAGGCCGCACGCTCTCTGCTCACCGCAGCACCGCCATATGCTGTACTTAAAGAGTCAGGCGAGAGCCGGGGGGGGGGGCATGAGAGGTGTATGCCACGGTGAGCACCACCAAAGCCAGGGACCCCCTCATCTGGAGGCTAAAGGGTAATGCACAGGCTAGAGGGAAGAATCCCACTCTGCATTCCATCTCTGCCAAGTGAACCGGATGTTGTGGTACAGTCCTGAATAAAAGGCACAGCATGTGGCCAATTCTTACACAGCCAAGGTCCCATGCATGACCAGCCTGGTATCTGGCCCGAGTGGGTGGCATCATGTGCACCCTCCTGAGCATAGAATACTGGCCCCCATTGCATAAGCCTGGAATGCCCCCCCCCCAGGGGATGAAACCCTATCAGAAGAGTCCATGTGATGTGGACAGGGTGGCAGACATGGAACACGCCATAAAGCACTGGCTCTAACATGCAATGTCTATCTGCAGGAGTCACCACGAGCGCTCCTTAATGTCGGGGTGTCCTTCTTTGGGATATTGCAGGGGCCACTGGGGCCCGAGCTTTTCATAAACCTAATGACCGCCATAAAAGTGATTAACAGCAGGAGCAAACGTCTTCAGCCATCGCCCCCCCGCCCCCCCGGCACATTACAGCTGCATGCTCTTAATTGGGACTAATCGAGGGGCCGGGGAGGGGGGGGTGAATCTCTAATGGCGAGGGGGAGGGGAGAGCCCTGGGCCGGAGAATAATCATTACAAGTGATTAAAAAGCAATCAGCAGCCACTTTATAGGGGCCAAAGAGCTGACAATCCGGTGATCGCTGGACCTGCTGCACAGAGGCCACCGCTGGGGTCACAGAGACCATAGAGTGAAGCCGATTTGTTCAAGGTTCCTGATTGATCCTGTGAACTCAGGCCACCGTGTGGCTTCAGCTTGTGCCCCACCAGTAAAATTAATGCCGATTCAGCCCAAAGATCCCAAAACTGCAGGAAATTCAGAGGAATGGAACACAAAGAGTACCTGGAAACCTGGGTCAGCAGGAAACCTGCCGGTGATGTGTGTCACTTTGGACTTGGGGTGCATAGACCTGGAGGTATATGTGTGGGGTGCAGGCCTGATGCTCTGTATTATTTCCTTGGCCGCTCGTGTGCCGAGTGTTAATATATGTGTTATGTAAGAATAATGTTATTGTCTGTCTATTGTCTGGTCCATGTGTATCCCTTATCTGCTGATAGGATTAGCCTTCCAGCCTACCCGGTCTCAGGAATGTGTTAATATCGGTTTATGTTTGAGTAGTTTGTTAATCTGCTTTGTCAGGCAAACACTGCCCCACTATCTGCTGTCTTTAGTCTATAATATTGTTTATCATCACAATTGCCATTGTCCTGTCTGTCTAGGAATGTTGAGTGAATGTTTATTACAATCTAGGGTCAGGTTTTGTGTATGTAAATAACCCAGGTTTAAATATCTGTCTTTGACCCCAATTAAAAGAGTTCTATTCTGACCCTACATGCAGTCACGACTCAAGGTGCGGGTAACAGCTGTATACGGTTTGCTGTTCCAATGAAAAGCTCCAGATCTACAGCCAATGCTTATTTCTGGGGGAGGCTAGCAAAGCTCTCTGCGTGCCCCGATCCTTAAGCTTCGTCTGAATACTGGAGAAAGGCACGAGAGTCATGAGGAGAACACAGGGGTCCAGCAAGGAAGCAGCATTGACAGATGCGACCCGGCCAGGGTACTGAGCTCTGTTACACAACACTTCATGAGAAAATCCCTAGGGGCAGACATGCCAAGAGAACGGTGGACTTCAGGCTAAAATAACCGAATTTGATTATTTAATCACTCATTCAATCAGCTCACCACACGCCAAAGATAACGGTGCACCATTCTGCCATAGTACAGGGGGTCAGATCGGTAATGACACACCATTCTGCCATAGTACAGGGGGTCAGATCGGTAATGGCGCACCATTCTGCCAAAGTGCAAGGGGTCGGATCGGTAATGGCGCACCATTCTGCCATAGTACAAGGGGTCGGATCGGTAATGGCACACCATTCTGCCAAGGCACAGAGGGTCGGATTGATAATGACACACCATTCTGCCATAGTACAGGGGGTCAGATCGGTAATGGAGCACCATTCTGCCATAGTACAGGGGGTCAGATCGGTAATGGCACACCATTCTGCCAAGGCACAGAGGGTCGGATTGATAATGACACACCATTCTGCCATAGTACAGGGGGTCAGATCGGTAATGGCGCACCATTCTGCCATAGTACAGGGGGTCAGATCGGTAATGGCGCACCATTCTGCCATAGTACGGGGGGTCAGATCGGTAATGGCACACCATTCTGCCAAGGCACAGAGGGTCGGATCGGTAATGGCGCACCATTCTGCCATAGTACAGGGGGTCAGATCGGTAATGGCACACCATTCTGCCATAGTACAGGGGGTCAGATCGGTAATGGCACACCATTCTGCCATAGTACAGGGGGTCAGATCGGTAATGGCGCACCATTCTGCCATAGTACGGGGGGTCAGATCGGTAATGACACACCATTCTGCCATAGTACAGGGGGTCAGATCGGTAATGGCACACCATTCTGCCATAGTACAGGGGGTCAGATCGGTAATGGAGCACCATTCTGCCATAGTACAGGGGGTCAGATCGGTAATGACGCACCATTCTGCCATAGTACAGGGGGTCAGATCGGTAATGACGCACCATTCTGCCATAGTACAGGGGGTCAGATCGGTAATGGCACACCATTCTGCCATAGTACAGGGGGTCAGATCGGTAATGACGCACCATTCTGCCATAGTACAGGGGGTCAGATCGGTAATGACGCACCATTCTGCCAAGGCACAGAGGGTCGGATTGATAATGACACACCATTCTGCCATAGTACAGGGGGTCAGATCGGTAATGACGCACCATTCTGCCATAGTACAGGGGGTCAGATCGGTAATGACACACCATTCTGCCATAGTACAGGGGGTCAGATCGGTAATGACACACCATTCTGCCATAGTACAGGGGGTCAGATCGGTAATGACACACCATTCTGCCATAGTACAGGGGGTCAGATCGGTAATGGCACACCATTCTGCCAAGGCACAGAGGGTCGGATTGATAATGACACACCATTCTGCCATAGTACAGGGGGTCAGATCGGTAATGGCGCACCATTCTGCCATAATACAGGGGGTCAGATCGGTAATGGCACACCATTCTGCCATAGTACAGGGGGTCAGATCGGTAATGGCACACCATTCTGCCATAGTACAGGGGGTCAGATCGGTAATGGCACACCATTCTGCCATAGTACAGGGGGTCAGATCGGTAATGACACACCATTCTGCCATAGTACAGGGGGTCAGATCGGTAATGACACACCATTCTGCCATAGTACAGGGGGTCAGATCGGTAATGGCACACCATTCTGCCATAGTACAGGGGGTCAGATCGGTAATGACACACCATTCTGCCATAGTACAGGGGGTCAGATCGGTAATGGCGCACCATTCTGCCATAGTACAGGGGGTCAGATCGGTAATGACGCACCATTCTGCCATAGTACAGGGGGTCAGATCGGTAATGACACACCATTCTGCCATAATACAGGGGGTCAGATCGGTAATGGCACACCATTCTGCCATAGTACAGGGGGTCAGATCGGTAATGACACACCATTCTGCCATAGTACAGGGGGTCAGATCGGTAATGACGCACCATTCTGCCATAGTACAGGGGGTCAGATCGGTAATGGCACACCATTCTGCCATAGTACAGGGGGTCAGATCGGTAATGGCGCACCATTCTGCCATGGCGCAGAGTGTCAGATCAGTAATGGCTCAGAATTCTGGAATGGTACGGGGGGGGGGGGGTCAGACTGGTAATGTCACACCATTTGGTCACTGTACAGGGGGTCAGACCGGTGATGGCACAGCATTTGGTCACTGTACAGGGGGGGGGGGGTCAGACCGGTGATGGCACAGAATTTGGTCACTGTACGGGGGGGGGGGTCAGACCGGTGATGGCACAGCATTTGGTCACTGTACAGGGGGTCAGACCGGTGATGGCACACCATTTGGTCACTGTACAGGGGGGGGGGGTCAGACCGGTGATGGCACACCATTTGGTCACTGTACAGGGGGGGGGTCAGACCGGTGATGGCACAGCATTTGGTCACTGTACAGGGGGTCAGACTGGTGAGGACGCACCACCCTGTGGTTACGCTGAGCAGCGCATCCCACAGGGATTTTATTATTCATTGATAAAGTAATAAAACATCATGCCAGCTCTTACAAGACTCGCTTATGGGATTGTTTTGGTGAAAAGTCATGACCTGTGAATATAAAGCAACACAAATGTGTGAGTCCCGAGCGTTGCTGCACCGGATGACGGAAAAGCCATCATGGTTAAGAGTGTTTGGGATCTGTACGTTCTATGCTCCTCATCCAGAAAAAAGCACAGCTTCTGGCACACCCCCCCCCCTACTATACCTCATCTCATATATCTAGATAGACAGATGGACAGATAGACACCCAGGAAATACTGAAAACGAGAGAAATCTCAATGTATCCTTCCTGGTAAAATCCTTTACAAAGAAATAAATGGCGAGAGATCCCACGTAACAAGAGCTCCCTCTGCTGTCCAGGAGGTGCAGAGTCAGCACAGAGTCACTGGATCAGAGACTGCACAAAGTTACAAGCATTTATAAAGCGCCAACAAGTTCCGTAGCACTGTACAAAGAGGCAGAATAACAAATATGCCAAGGTTTTCACTTTATGGTATAGGTACCCACGCAAACTAGCCAGATGTTCCCTGCCATACCCCCAACGTGCTGGAGATGTAACGGGGATGAAGGTACGATGCTTCACATATGGTGGAGCTGTCCAATCCTTATACCCTTCTGGAAGACCATCCATGCGGTTACCTCTGAATTTATTGACCCCCAATATCTTTTTGCCCTGCGACGATGCTCCTCCACCACACCGCGAGATCCGCTGGCACATATAAAAGATCTGTATTGATTCGAATTCTCAATGTGTCCAAAGGAGTGATCCCTCTATATTGGAGACAAATAATCTGTCCACCCATGTCAGTTTGGCGGTCTAGGATGGAGGACCTCCACTCCCTAGAACATTTGATACTTACCTCAATGGACCAGTCCGAGTTATATTCCACAATCTGGTCCGGTCTGATCTCGTCTTCCTCCTCTTTTAGAGCCATAATGAACGCACATCGAGATTAATGGATCGAAGGCATTCCATACGTAGCCACCTAGTTATTCGACTCTACCTACGGTACATGACCGATTCCCCCCCCCCTTCACCCATCTATCCTCAAGTTGATGGATACCTTTCTTTACCCCCTTCTCACTTTTAGATCTCTAGGCATAAATTCAGATTTCTACATTTGCTTTAAATAGATAATACATAGTAATTATAAAAGTGTCATGTTATGGCAGATCCTGCGCGATCTGAAAATCCAGATTTATACCTCAACAATGCAACTATGTTATCTTTTATGCTTGAATTTGTCATTGAAACTCAATAAAATTTTGATTTACAAAAAAAAAAAAAAATATGCATACACGTTACACACACAGAACATGAAGTATTGGGGGTGCGTGTGAGCTGAAGTTTTGGGGTGCATGGGGGCTGGGTGGGGAAGATGGAGCAAGAAATGTACAGCAAGGAATCATGGAGTGAGCCGATAGGCTTCTCTAAAGTAATGTTTTCAGAGACTTCTTGAAGGACTGGAGAGACGGGGAGAGTCTGATGTTGCGGGAAGAGAGTTCTATAGAAAGGGGGCAGCTTGGGGGAAGTCCTGAAGGCGGGAGTTGGGGGTGCGGGTACGGGAAACTGATAGCATCAGATCATTGGCCGAGTGAAGTGGCCAGGACTGGATGTACCTGTTAATAAGGGAGGAGATGTAGGCAGGGGCGCGGTTATGGAGGAGATGTAGGCAGGGGCGCAGTTATGGAGGAGATGTAGGCAGCGGCGCGGTTATGGAGGAGATGTAGGCAGGGGCGCAGTTATGGAGGAGATGTAGGCAGCGGCGCGGTTATGGAGGAGATGTAGGCAGGGGCGCGGTTATGGAGGAGATGTAGGCAGGGGCGCGGTTATGGAGGAGATGTAGGCAGGGGCGCGGTTATGGAGGAGATGTAGGCAGGGGCGCGGTTATGGAGGAGATGTATGCAGGGGCGCGGTTATGGAGGAGATGTAGGCAGGGGCGCTGTTATGGAGGAGATGTATGCAGGGGCGCGGTTATGGAGGAGATGTAGGCAGGGGCGCGGTTATGGAGGAGATGTAGGCAGGGGCGCGGTTATGGAGGAGATGTAGGCAGGGGCGCTGTTATGGAGGAGATGTAGGCAGGGGCGCGGTTATGGAGGAGATGTATGCAGGGGCGCGGTTATGGAGGAGATGTAGGCAGCGGCGCGGTTATGGAGGAGATGTAGGCAGGGGCGCAGTTATGGAGGAGATGTATGCAGGGGCGCGGTTATGGAGGAGATGTAGGCAGGGGCGCGGTTATGGAGGAGATGTAGGCAGGGGCGCGGTTATGGAGGAGATGTAGGCAGGGGCGCGGTTATGGAGGAGATGTAGGCAGCGGCGCGGTTATGCAGAGCTTTGTATGTGACCGATATAATGAAATGGATTCTAAAGGAAACAGGAGCCAGTGTAGAGATTAACAAAGGGGCGAGGTGCGAGAGTTGAGGTGCAAGAAGTGCGAGAGTTGAGGTGCGAGAGGTGCCAGAGTTGAGGTGCGAGAGTTGAGGTGCGAGAGGTGCGAGAGTTGAGGTGCGAGAGGTGCGAGAGTTGAGGTGCGGGAGTTGAGGTGCGAGAGGTGCGGGAGTTGAGGTGCGAGAGGTGCGGGAGTTGAGGTGCGAGAGGTGCGGGAGTTGAGGTGCGAGAGGTGCGGGAGTTGAGGTGCGAGAGGTGCGGGAGTTGAGGTGCGAGAGGTGCGGGAGTTGAGGTGCGAGAGGTGCGGGAGTTGAGGTGCGAGAGGTGCGGGAGTTGAGGTGCGAGAGGTGCGGGAGTTGAAGTGCAAGAGGTGCGGGAGTTGAGGTGCAAGAGGTGCGGGAGTTGAGGTGCAAGAGGTGTGGAAGTTGAGGTGCAAGAGGTGCAGGAGTTGAGATGTAAGAGGTGACGGGTGAGAGGTGCGGGAAGTGAGGTGTAAGAGTCTGCATTCTGTTATGAACGCCTGTGCCAGAGTGAGAATCTGGGATCTCTTAAGGCCAGAGAGAAGGAGGTTACAGTAGTCAAAGCGGGAGATAATAAGAGCTTGGATGAGCATTTTAGTAGAGTCCTGATTAAGATGGGGACAGACGCGCAATGTTTTTCGGTTGAAGTAGTAGGATTTGGTTAGTGACTGAATGTGGAGTAAAGGAGAGATCAGAGTCTAAGAAGACCCCGAGGCAACGAGCTGGAGTCCGGCATGAAACTCCGGATGAGAGATTGCAGAGACAGTCGAGAGACAGATGATTAGGGATTTTGTGGCACCAAGGACTGTTAAGAGACATAATCTGTATCTATGCAGACACAGAGACAGCGTAGAACACAGATGATAGGCCGCACAGAGACAAACAAGAGACACGAGATGACAGGACGCAGAGACAAAAGATAGTCACATCCCATGACCACACAGAGACAGACAAGACAAACAGGATAACAGACAACAGCGAGACAAACTAGCGTAACGGGATGACAGGCCACACAGAGACAGAAACGAGAGGACAGGCTGCATAGAGACAGACACGAGATGACAGGCTGCATAGAGACAGACACGAGATGACAGGCTGCACAGAGACAGACACGAGATGACAGGCCGCACAGAGACCAACGAGAGACTCGGGACGACACACTGGGAGACACACTAGAGATGCACATGGACTTCATACTTGGGATATAGGGATATGGGATAGAGGGTGTCTGGGTCACACTGAGAGGCAGAGGCCACGGAATGCTAAATTAACAGTTAGAAGCATCTGTCAGCGGCACGGCTGCAGGTGTCTTTTTAGGGGTTCCTCCATATATTCAGGGTGTGTGCGGGTGTCTTTTTAGGGGTTCCTCCATATATTCAGGGTGTGTGCGGGTGTCTTTTTAGGGGTTCCTCCATATATTCAGGGTGTGTGCGGGTGTCTTTTTAGGGGTTCCTCCATATATTCAGGGTGCGGGTGTCTTTTAGGGGCTCCTCCATATATTCAGGGTGTGTGGGTTTCTTTTTAGGGGCTCCTCCATATATTCAGGGTGCGGGTGTCTTTTAGGGGCTCCTCCATATATTCAGGGTGTGTGGGTTTCTTTTTAGGGGCTCCTCCATATATTCAGGGTGTGCGGGTGTGTTTTTAGGGGGCTCCTCCATATATTCAGGGTGCGGGTGTCTTTTAGGGGTTCCTCCATATATTCCGGGTGTGTGGGTGTTTTTAGGGGCTCCTCCATATATTCAGGGTGTTTTTTTAGGGGCTCCTCCATATATTCAGGGTGCGGGTGTCTATTTAGGGGTTCCTCCATATATTGTGTGGGGGGGGGTCTTTTTAGGGGTTCCTCCATATATTCAGGGTGCGGGTGTCTTTTTAGGGGTTCCTCCATATATTCAGGGTGTGCGGGTGTGTTTTTAGGGGCTCCTCCATATATTCAGGGTGTGCGGGTGTGTTTTTAGGGGCTCCTCCATATATTCAGGGTGCGGGTGTCTTTTTAGGGTTTCCTCCATATATTCAGGGTGTGTGGGTGTCTTTTTAGGGGCTCCTCCATATATTCAGGGTGTGCAGGTGTGTTTTTAGGGTTCCTCCATATATTCAGGGTGTGTTTTTAGGGTTCCTCCATATATTCAGGGTGTGTTTTTAGGGGTTCCTCCATATATTCAGGGTGTGTTTTTAGGGGTTCCTCCATATATTCAGGGTGTGAGGGTGTGTTTTTAGGGGTTCCTCCATATATTCAGGGTGTGTTTTTACAGGTTCCTCCATATATTCAGGGTGTGTGGGTATGTTTTAGGGGCTCCTCCATGTATTCAGGGTGTGCGGGTGTGTTTTTAGGGGTTCCTCCATATATTCAGGGTGTGTGGGTGTGTTTTTAGGGGTTCCTCCATATATTCAGGGTGTGTTTTTAGGGGCTCCTCCATATATTCAGGGTGTGTTTTTAGGGGCTCCTCCATATATTCAGGGTGTGTTTTTAGGGGCTCCTCCATATATTCAGGGTGTGTAACAGATCTCCATACCTGGGTCACATCTGTTAATGTTGCTTCCTTGCTAGACCCCCGTGTTCTCCCCAGCAGGCTTTTGTACCTTTCCCCAGTCCTCAGACGAAGCTTAAGGACTGAAACAGGTAAAGAAGCTTGCTAGAATCCCCCAGAAATAAGACAACACGGCAGATCTGGGACTTTTAGGCTAGAGTCAGACATACGCAGTTATAACGTACGTGTCGCCGCACAGTTTAACATCCGTCATAGCATTGATTTGTGATCAATAGAGACCAACTCACAAAGTACGTGCGCACAGAAGTGCACACGCACCACACAGATGGCAACGGACGCCATTTAGGCCGCGACGTAAAAGCGCTACGACGTACGCCCCAGAGTGTGCGGCGTCCGTGTAGCATTGTGTGTGCGTGATGACGCAACGACAGACCCAGCGCATTTGTGACGTCCATCACGTTGACGCTCTGAAGTTTTTTTGGTCTGGCTGACTGTACCTGTCTTTTAATTCCCATATTTGCCTTTATTTCTACATCGGTAAAAAAAAACGGACCGTGTGGAATCTACAGCAGTGCTTCACAAATCTGCTTTGAATCTAGGAGCCAGATAAAAACGTTATGAGCCGTTTATTTTTTTATGGTAATAAGTGAGCGATGGTCTCCAGTCTCTGTCGCGGCTTTTACAGTTTGAAATGTATGAAGCTCTTAAGGATCCTAAGAAGGTTAACAGGCAAAAGCAGAGCTGAGAGGCATCGCTGTGTAACCCTGCAATCTGTAAAGACACACATCAGAGCAACATAAGAGAAGGGGTGCTGTGCTGAGTATTCATGTCTCAGTGAGGTGCCTGGGGGAGGAGCAGCAGTCTGGGAAATTGGCCACAGACAGTGTGGGGAGAAAAGTTTGGTGGGGCAATCGGTGACAGCATGAGGCGGAGTCCCCAGAGCTGCTGGGCAGACGCTGCAAAGAACTGCAATAAAGATTTTTTCACGCCTGTGCCAATAGTGACTGTGCTGACCAAAGCCCAGGCGCCAGGACACAATTTCTAGTCGCCACGGTGACCTGGCACCTGGGATTTGTCGAGCCCTGGTCTACAGTATCTTCCGTCACAACATACATCAGTTATGCACGCACGCACGGTGAGCTCAGACTGCGTTCGTCTGACATTAGCCTTAAGCAGCAACAACTGAACAGCTTTATTGCATTAAATACATACAATCCCAGTGGACCTAGAAATCAACGGGAAATTACACCCCGACACCCCCTACCCTAATCCGCAAATGAACAAGACCTGTCAAGACATGAAACAATATAGTGCCATGTAATCACAGCCTGAGCATCAGACTGTCTGAATAGAACACATTAGATAACAGAGGAGAAGTTACATGAGTAAAGAGTAACCTGATAGGGGGAGCTGAAACGAGAACCAAAACAAAACTCAAAAAATATTAATAAACACAAAGCACCACCATGGCTCATATTCACTAAATTGGGGGATTCCATGTATCTACTACCCTTTCTATATCGCTGTTACTGCTCCCACTGGGAGGATATTCCATGTCTCACTGCACTCAACAGAAACAGCTCTTGTGAAACTAACCAATGACATTGCAACCGCTAAATCCAATGGGTGCTACTCACTGCTGATCCTTCTTGACCTCTCTGCCACCTTTGATACAGTTGACCACTCAATCATCCTTCAAACTCTTAGGCTAGGGTCAAACTAAAGCATTTTAAACACGCGAACGTAAAAAAGTGCGTCCGAACGCATTGATGTATTTTTTCACGGAATATGCAAAAACGGTCATACGATGCGCATTTTCGTGCGTGATGTTTTACGAATCCAAACCAGGAAACTTTTTGCGTCTGGACGTTATGTTGGCCGGACATGAGCAGGGTCTGACGTCTCCAAATCACACACACACCGTTAGCGGGCGCAGCGCACTCTGTACGTCCGTACTAGAGGTTCTGCGTTCTCAAAAAAATGCGTTCATTTTCCACTTGCGTTGCGCGGCCGGACTTTCGTGCGACCGTACTTCGTATATTGGCTGTCATTGTCCGTCATTTGCTGCTAGTGCGGCCGTGATTAAGTGCGCCAGAACGCACGTTAAAAATGCGCTGCTCTGACCCCAGCCTAAGTGATATAGGCCTTCAAGGTTCTGTTCTTTCATGGTTCGCTTCCTACCTGTCCCAACGATCGTTTAGTGTCTCCTTTGTTGGAAGTACCTCCTCCCGGCAGCCTGTCTCTGTTGGGGGCCCCGAGGTTCAGTACTCGGCCTTCTACTTTTATCAGTCTATACTGCCTCTCTAGGAACAGTGATCAGCTCCTTTGGATTCCAGTACCACCTATACCCTGATGACTCTCAAATGTACCTCTCCTCCCCTGATCTCTCTTCAGGTCTCCTGGATCGAGTGACTGACTGTCTCTCCGCTGTCTCAATTGGATGGCTTCCCGCTTCCTTAAACTCAATCTTGCCAAAACTGAAATTCTCGTCATTCCTCCATCCAAGGAGAACCCAATACCACCTATCTTTCTACGAATAAATGGACACCCATTAGCCCAATGCCTCAAGCTCGCTGCCTTGGTGTCACTTTTGACTCTGACCTAACACTCTCTTCCCACATCCAGACAGTGACCAAATCCTGTTATTTTCAACTCAAAAACATTGCCCGTGTCCACCCCTTTCTGACACAAGATACCGCAAAAGTGCTGGTTCATGCTCTTGTCACCGCACAACTTGACTACTGCAACTTGCTCCTTATGGGCCCCAACTTCTGTATCGCCCCTTTGCAATCTGTAATGAATGCAGGTGCCAAGCTTATTTTTTTCTCACTAAACGCACCTTGCATACTTCACCACTCTGCCGGTCCCTCCATTGGCTTCCTGTACCTCCCCCCTATGCCGGTCCCTCCATTGGCTTCCTGTACCTCCCCACTCTGCCGGTCCCTCTATTGGCTTCCTGTACGTTTCAGGATACAGTTTAAAATACTGATACTCGTGTTCAAATCACTCAATAACTCAACCCCTCCCTACATGTCTTCATTACTCTGCAAGCACATCCCATCTAGACAACTCCGATCTGCAGGTGATCTCCACCTGTCATCGGTCTACACACGCACAGCCATCGCTCGCCTCCAAGACTTCTCAAGGGCAGCACCAGCCTTGTGGAATGACTTGTCTCGCCCTATCAAACTCTCCCCTGACCTTCAGGCCTTCAAGAAATCCCTCAAAACCCATCCCTTCAGATTAGCCAATCACATCACTGATGCAACTCATCCCTCTGCTCACCTACTCACTAGATTGAAGCCGCTTGTATGGCCGCACCATTACAAACCACTGGCACTAATGATCCTGCTATCTAGTGCAATTCCTCTTCTCTTCCTCAACCCCCATTCCCTCTAGATTGTAAGCTCCTATGAGCAGGGCCCTCTACACCTCTTGTTTCCATCCTATGTCCGTTTATATGTATTTCATTTCCTTTGGTTATTGTAAAGCGCTGCGGAAACTGTTGGCGCTATATAAATGATAATAAAAATATCTACTACCCTTTCTATATCACTGTTACTGCTCCCACTGGGAGAATATTCCATGTATCTACTACCCTTTCTATATCACTGTTACTGCCCCCACTGGGAGGCTATTCCATGTATCTACTACCCTTTCTATATCACTGTTACTGCCCCCACTGGGAGGATATTACATGTATCTACTACCCTTTCTCTATCACTGTTACTGCTCCCACTGGGAGCTATTCCATGTATCTACTACCCTTTCTATATTCACTGTTACTGCTCCCACTGGGAGAATATTCCATGTATCTACTACCCTTTCTATATCACTGTTACTGCACCCACTGGGGGCTATTCCATGTATCTACTACCCTTTCTATATCACTGTTACTGCTCCCACTGGGAGAAATTTCCATGTATCTACTACCCTTTCTATATCACTGTTACTGCTCCCACTGGGAGAATATTCCATGTTCTACTACCCTTTCTATATCACTGTTACTGCCCCACTGGGAGGCTATTCCATGTATCTACTACCCTTTCTATATCACTTGTTTACTGCCCCACTGGGAGGATATTACATGTATCTACTACCCTTTCTCTATCACTGTTACTGCTCCCACTGGGAGGCTATTCCATGTATCTACTACCCTTTCTATATCACTGTTACTGCACCCACTGGGAGGCTATTCCATGTATCTACTACCCTTTCTATATCATTGTTACTGCCCCCACTGGGAGGATATTCCATGTATCTACTACCCTTTCTATAGCACGGTTACTGCTCCCACTGGGAGGCTATTCCATGTATCTACTACCCTTTCTATATCACTGTTACTGCTCCCACTGGGAGGATATTCCATGTATCTACTACCCTTTCTATATCACTGTTACTGCTCCCACTGGGAGGATATTCCATGTAACAGTGACATAGAAAGGGTAGTAGATACATGAAATAGCCTCCCAGTGGGAGCAGTAGCTACTACCCTTTCTATCTCACTGTTACTGCTCCCACTGGGAGGCTATTCCATGTATCTACTACCCTTTCTAGATCACTGTTACTGCCCCCACTGGGAGGTTATTCCATGTATCTACTACCCTTTCTATCTCACTGTTACTGCTCCCACTGGGAGGCAATTCCATGTATCTACTACCCTTTCTATATCACTGTTACTGCTCCATGTATCTACTACCCTTTCTATCTCACTGTTACTGCTCCCACTGGGAGGCTATTCCATTTATCTACAACCCTTTCTAGTATCTACAACCCTTTCTATATCACTGTTACTGCTCCATGTATCTACTACCCTTTCTATATCACTGTTACTGCTCCCACTGGGAGGCTATTCCATGTATCTACTACCCTTTCTATATCACTGTTACTGCTCCATGTATCTACTACCCTTTCTATATCACTGTTACTGCTCCCACTGGGAGGCTATTTCATGTATCTACTACCCTTTCTATATCACTGTTACTGCCTCCACTGGAGGATATTCCATGTATCTACTACCCTTTCTATATCACTGTTACTGCCCCCACTGGGAGGATATTCCATGTATCTACTACCCTTTCTATATCATTGTTACTGCCCCCACTGGGAGCTATTCCATGTATCTACTACCTTTCTATATCACTGTTACTGCCCCCACTGGAGGATATTCCATGAATCTACTACCCTTTCTATATCATTGTTACTGCCCCCACTGGGAGGCTATTCCATGTATCTACTACCCTTTCTATATCACTGTTACTGCTCCCACTGGGAGGCTATTCCATGTATCTACTACCCTTTCTATATCATTGTTACTGCCCCCACTGGGAGGTTATTCCATGTATCTACTACCCTTTCTATATCACTGTTACTGCCCCCACTGGGGGGCTATTCCATGTATCTACTACCCTTTCTATAGCACGGTTACTGCTCCCACTGGGAGGCTATTCCAAGTATCTACTACCCTTTCTATAGCACGGTTACTGCTCCCACTGGGAGGCTATTCCATGTATCTACTACCCTTTCTATATCACTGTTATTGCTCCCACTGGGAGGATATTCCATGTATCTACTACCCTTTCTATATCACTGTTACTGCCCCCACTGGGAGGCTATTCCATGTATCTACTACCCTTTCTATATACCTGTTACTGCCCCCACTGGGAGGATATTCCATGTATCTACTACCCTTTCCATATCACTGTTACTGCCCCCACTGGGAGGCTATTCCATGTATCTACTACCCTTTCTATATCACTGTTACTGCTCCCACTGGGAGGCTATTCCATGTATCTACTACCCTTTCTATATCATTGTTACTGCCCCCACTGGGAGGTTATTCCATGTATCTACTACCCTTTCTATAGCACGGTTACTGCTCCCACTGGGAGGCTATTCCATGTATCTACTACCCTTTCTATAGCACGGTTACTGCTCCCACTGGGAGGCTATTCCATGTATCTACTACCCTTTCTATATCACTGTTACTGCTCCCACTGGGAGGATATTCCATGTATCTACTACCCTTTCTATATCACTGTTACTGCCCCCACTGGGAGGATATTCTATGTAACAGTGATATAGAAAGGGTAGTAGACACATGGCATAACGGACCAGTGGGAGCAGTAACAGTGATATAGAAAGGGTAGTAGATACATGAAATAGCCTCCCAGTGGGAGCGGTAGCTACTTCCCTTTCTATCTCACTGTTACTGCTCCCACTGGGAGGCTATTCCATGTATCTACTACCCTTTCTATATCACTGTTACTGCCCCCACTGGGAGGATATTCCATGTATCTACTACCCTTTCTATATCACTGTTACTGCCCCCCACTGGTCCGTTATGCCATGTGTCTACTACCCTTTCTATATCACTGTTACATAGAATATCCTCCCAGTGGGGGCAGTAACAGTGATATAGAAAGGGTAGTAGACACATGGCATAACGGACCAGTGGGGGGCAGTAACAGTGATATAGAAAGGGTAGTAGATACATGGAATATCCTCCCAGTGGGAGCAGTAACAGTGATATAGAAAGGGTAGTAGATACATGAAATAGCCTCCCAGTGGGAGCAGTAGCTACTTCCCTTTCTATCTCACTGTTACTGCCCCCACTGGGAGGCTATTCCAAGTATCTACTACCCTTTCTATATCACTGTTACTGCTCCCACTGGGAGGCTATTTCATGTATCTACTACCCTTTCTATATCACTGTTACTGCTCCCACTGGGAGGATATTCCATGTATCTACTACCCTTTCTATATCACTGTTACTGCCCCCCACTGGTCCGTTATGCCATGTGTCTACTACCCTTTCTATATCACTGTTACATAGAATATCCTCCCAGTGGGGGCAGTAACAGTGATATAGAAAGGGTAGTAGACACATGGCATAACGGACCAGTGGGGGGCAGTAACAGTGATATAGAAAGGGTAGTAGATACATGGAATATCCTCCCAGTGGGAGCAGTAACAGTGATATAGAAAGGGTAGTAGATACATGAAATAGCCTCCCAGTGGGAGCAGTAGCTACTTCCCTTTCTATCTCACTGTTACTGCTCCCACTGGGAGGCTATTCCATGTATCTACTACCCTTTCTATATCACTGTTACTGCCCCCACTAGGAGGTTATTCCATGTATCTACTACCCTTTCTATCTCACTGTTACTGCTCCCACTGGGAGGCTATTCCATGTATCTACTACCCTTTCTATATCACTGTTACTGCTCCATGTATCTACTACCCTTTCTATATCACTGTTACTGCTCCATGTATCTACTACCCTTTCTATATCACTGTTACTGCTCCCACTGGGAGGCTATTCCATGTATCTACTACCCTTTCTATATCACTGTTACTGCCCCCACTGGGGGGCTATTCCATGTATCTACTACCCTTTCTATCTCACTGTTACTGCTCCCACTGGGAGGCTATTTCATGTATCTACTACCCTTTCTATATCACTGTTACTGCTCCCACTGGGAGGATATTCCATGTATCTACTACCCTTTCTATATCACTGTTACTGCCCCCACTGGGAGACTATTCCATGTATCTACTACCCTTTCTATATCACTGTTACTGCTCCCACTGGGAGGCTATTCCATGTATCTACTACCCTTTCTATATCACTGTTACTGCCCCCACTGGGAGGTTATTCCATGTATCTACTACCCTTTCTATCTCACTGTTACTGCTCCCACTGGGAGGCTATTCCATGTATCTACTACCCTTTCTATAACACTGTTACTGCTCCATGTATCTACTACCCTTTCTATATCACTGTTACTGCTCTCCATGTATCTACTACCCTTTCTATCTCACTGTTACTGCTCCCACTGGGAGGCTATTCCATGTATCTACTACCCTTTCTAGTATCTACTACCCTTCTATATCACTGTTAATGCTCCATGTATCTACTACCCTTTCTATATCACTGTTACTGCTCCCACTGGGAGGCTATTCCATGTATCTACTACCCTTTCTATATCACTGTTACTGCTCCATGTATCTACTACCCTTTCTATCTCACTGTTACTGCTCCCACTGGGAGGCTATTTCATGTATCTACTACCCTTTCTATATCACTGTTACTGCTCCCACTGGGAGGATATTCCATGTATCTACTATCCTTTCTATATCACTGTTACTGCCCCCACTGGGAGACTATTCCATGTATCTACTACCCTTTCTATATCACTGTTACTGCTCCCACTGGGAGGATATTCCATGTATCTACTACCCTTTCTATATCACTGTTACATGAATAGCCTCCCAGTGGGAGCAGTAACAGTGATATAGAAAGGGAGTAGATACATGGAATAGCCTCCCAGTGGGAGCAGTATCTACTACCCTTTCTATATCACTGTTACTGCCCCCACTGGGAGGATATTCCATGTATCTACTACCCTTTCTATATCACTGTTACTGCTCCCACTGGGAGGATATTCCATGTATCTACTTACCCTTTCTATATCACTGTTACTGCTCCCACTGGGAGGCTATTCAATGTATCTACTACCCTTTCTATATCACTGTTACTGCCCCCACTGGGAGGATATTCCATGTATCTGCTACCCTTTCTATATCACTGTTACTGCCCCCACTGGGAGGATATTCCATGTATCTACTACCCTTTCTATATCACTGTTACTGCTCCATGTATCTACTACCCTTTCTAAATCACTGTTACTGCTCCATGTATCTACTACCCTTTCTATCTCACTGTTACTGCTCCCACTGGGAGGCTATTCCATTTATCTACAACCCTTTCTAGTATCTACAACCCTTTCTATATCACTGTTACTGCTCCATGTATCTACTACCCTTTCTATATCACTGTTACTGCTCCCACTGGGAGGCTATTCCATGTATCTACTACCCTTTCTATATCACTGTTACTGCTCCATGTATCTACTACCCTTTCTATATCACTGTTACTGCTCCCACTGGGAGGCTATTTCATGTATCTACTACCCTTTCTATATCACTGTTACTGCTCCCACTGGGAGGATATTCCATGTATCTACTACCCTTTCTATATCACTGTTACATGGAATAGTTTCCCAGTGGGGGCAGTATCTACTACCCTTTCCATATCACTGTTACTGCTCCCACTGGGAGGATATTCCATGAATCTACTACCCTTTCTATATCACTGTTACTGCCCCCACTGGGAAACTATTCCATGTATCTACTACCCTTTCTATATCACTATTACTGCTCCCACTGGGAGGCTATTTCATGTATCTACTACCCTTTCTATATACCTGTTACTGCCCCCACTGGGAGGATATTCCATGTATCTACTACCCTTTCTATATCATTGTTACTGCCCCCACTGGGAGGCTATTCCATGTATCTACTACCCTTTCTATATCACTGTTACTGCCCCCACTGGGAGGATATTCCATGTATCTACTACCCTTTCTATATCACTGTTACTGCCCCCACTGGGAGGCTATTCCATGTATCTACTACCCTTTCTATATCACTGTTACTGCCCCCACTGGGAGGATATTCCATGAATCTACTACCCTTTCTATATCATTGTTACTGCCCCCACTGGGAGGCTATTCCATGTATCTACTACCCTTTCTATATCACTGTTACTGCTCCCACTGGGAGGCTATTCCATGTATCTACTACCCTTTCTATATCATTGTTACTGCCCCCACTGGGAGGTTATTCCATGTATCTACTAACCTTTCTATATCACTGTTACTGCCCCCACTGGGAGGTTATTCCATGTATCTACTACCCTTTCTATATCACTGTTACTGCCCCCACTGGGGGGCTATTCCATGTATCTACTACCCTTTCTATAGCACGGTTACTGCTCCCACTGGGAGGCTATTCCAAGTATCTACTACCCTTTCTATAGCACGGTTACTGCTCCCACTGGGAGGCTATTCCATGTATCTACTACCCTTTCTATATCACTGTTATTGCTCCCACTGGGAGGATATTCCATGTATCTACTACCCTTTCTATATCACTGTTACTGCCCCCACTGGGAGGCTATCCATGTATCTACTACCCTTTCTATATACCTGTTACTGCCCCCACTGGGAGGATATTCCATGTATCTACTACCCTTCCATATCACTGACTGCCCCACTGGGAGGCTATTCCATGTATCTACTACCCTTTCTATTCACTGTTACTGCTCCCACTGGGAGGCTATTCCATGTATCTACTACCCTTTCTATATCATTGTTACTGCCCCCACTGGAGGTTATTCCATGTATCTACTACCTTTCTATAGACGGTTACTGCTTCCCACTGGGAGGCTATTCCATGTATCTACTACCTTTCTATAGCACGGTTACTGCTCCCACTGGGAGGCTATTCCATGTATCTACTACCCTTTCTATATCACTGTTACTGCTCCCACTGGGAGGCTATTCCATGTATCTACTACCCTTTCTATATCACTGTTACTGCCCCCACTGGGAGGATATTCTATGTAACAGTGATATAGAAAGGGTAGTAGACACATGGCATAACGGACCAGTGGGAGCAGTAACAGTGATATAGAAAGGGTAGTAGATACATGAAATAGCCTCCCAGTGGGAGCAGTAGCTACTTCCCTTTCTATCTCACTGTTACTGCTCCCACTGGGAGGCTATTCCATGTATCTACTACCCTTTCTATATCACTGTTACTGCCCCCACTGGGAGGATATTCCATGTATCTACCTACCCTTCTATATCACTGTTACTGCCCCCACTGGTCCGTTATGCCATGTGTCTACTACCTTTCTATATCACTGTTACATAGAATATCCTCCAGTGGGGGCAGTAACAGTGATATAGAAAGGGTAGTAGACACATGGCATAACGGACCAGTGGGGGCAGTAACAGTGATATAGAAAGGGTAGTAGATACATGGAATATCCTCCCAGTGGGAGCAGTAACAGTGATATAGAAAGGGTAGTAGATACATGAAATAGCTCCCAGTGGGAGCAGTAGCTACTTCCCTTTCTATCTCACTGTTACTGCCCCCACTGGGAGGCTATTCCAAGTATCTACTACCCTTTCTATATCACTGTTACTGCTCCCACTGGGAGGCTATTTCATGTATCTACTACCCTTTCTATATATCTGTTACTGCTCACTGGGAGGATATCCATGTATCTACTACCCTTCTATATCACTGTTACTGCCCCCACTGGTCCGTTATGCCATGTGTCTACTAACCTTTCTATATCACTGTTACATAGAATATCCTCCAGTGGGGGCAGTAACAGTGATATAGAAAGGGTAGTAGACACATGGATAACGGACCAGTGGGGGCAGTAACAGTGATATAGAAAAGGTAGTAGATACATGGAATATCCTCCAGTGGGAGCAGTAACAGTGATATAGAAAGGGTAGTAGATACATGAAATAGCCTCCCAGTGGGAGGCAGTAGCTACTTCCCTTTCTATCTCACTGTTACTGCTCCCACTGGGAGCAGTAACAGTGATATAGAAAGGGTAGTAGATACATGAAATAGCCTCCCAGTGGGAGGCAGTAGCTACTTCCCTTTCTATCTCACTGTTACTGCTCCCACTGGGAGGCTATTCCATGTATCTACTACCTTTCTATATCACTGTTACTGCCCCCACTGGGAGGTTATTCCATGTATCTACTACCCTTTCTATCTCACTGTTACTGCTCCCACTGGGAGGCTATTCCATGTATCTACTACCCTTTCTATATCACTGTTACTGCTCCATGTATCTACTACCCTTCTATATCACTGTTACTGCTCCATGTATCTACTACCCTTTCTATATCACTGTTACTGCTCCCACTGGGAGGCTATTCCATGTATCTACTACCCTTTCTATATCACTGTTACATGGAATAGCCTCCCAGTGGGAGCAGTAACAGTGATATAGAAAGGGTAGTAGATACATGGAATAGCCTCCCAGTGGAGCAGTATCTACTACCTTTCTATATCACTGTTACTGCTCCCACTGGGAGATATTCCATGTATCTACTACCCTTTCTATATCACTGTTACTGCCCCCACTGGGAGGATATTCCATGTATCTACTACCCTTTCTATATCACTGTTACTGCCCCCACTGGGGGGCTATTCCATGTATCTACTACCCTTTCTATCTCACTGTTACTGCTCCCACTGGGAGGCATATTCATGTATCTACTACCCTTTCTATATCACTGTTACTGCTCCACTGGGAGGATATTCCATGTATCTACTACCCTTTCTATATCACTGTTACTGCCCCCACTGGGAGACTATTCCATGTATCTACTACCCTTTCTATATCACTGTTACTGCTCCCACTGGGAGGCTATTCCATGTATCTACTACCCTTTCTAGATCACTGTTACTGCCCCCACTGGGAGGTTATTCCATGTATCTACTACCCTTTCTATCTCACTGTTACTGCTCCCACTGGGAGGCTATTCCATGTATCTACTACCCTTTCTATATTACTGTTACTGCTCCATGTATCTACTACCCTTTCTATATCACTGTTACTGCTCCATGTATCTACTACCCTTTCTATCTCACTGTTACTGCTCCCACTGGGAGGCTATTCCATGTATCTACTACCCTTTCTAGTATCTACTACCCTTTCTATATCACTGTTACTGCTCCATGTATCTACTACCCTTTCTATATCACTGTTACTGCTCCCACTGGGAGGCTATTCCATGTATCTACTACCCTTTCTATATCACTGTTACTGCTCCCACTGGGAGGCTATTCCATGTATCTACTACCCTTTCTATATCACTGTTACTGCTCCATGTATCTACTACCCTTTCTATCTCACTGTTACTGCTCCCACTGGGAGGCTATTTCATGTATCTACTACCCTTTCTATATCACTGTTACTGCTCCCACTGGGAGGATATTCCATGTATCTACTATCCTTTCTATATCACGTTACTGCCCCCACTGGGAGACTATTCCATGTATCTACTCCCTTTCTATATCACTGTTATGCCCCACTGGGAGGATCCTCCATGTATCTTACTACCCTTTCTATATCACTGTTACGTGGATAGCCCCCAGTGGGAGCAGTAACAGTGATATAGAAAGGTAGTAGATACATGGAATAGCCTCCCAGTGGGAGCAGTATCTACTTACCCTTTCTATATCCTGTTACTGCCCGGAGGATATTCCATGTATGCTACCCTTTCTATATCACTGTTACTGCCCCCACTGGGAGGATATTCCATGTATCTGCTACCCTTTCTATATCACTGTTACTGCCCCCACTGGGAGGCTATTCCATGTACTACTACCCTTTCTATATCACTTTTACTGCTCCCACTGGGAGGATATTTCATGTATCTATACCCTTTCTATATCACTGTTACTGCTCCCACTGGGAGGAAATTCCATGTTCTACTACCCTTTCTATTAACCTGTTACTGCCCCCACTGGGAGGATATTCCATGTATCTACTACCCTTTCTATATACTTTACTGCCCCACTGGGAGGCTATTCCATGTATCTACTACCCTTTCTATATCATTGTTACTGCCACCACTGGGAGGATATTCCATGTATCTACTACCCTTTCTATATCATTGTTACTGCCCCCACTGGGAGGATATTCCATGTATCTACTACCCTTTCTATATCATTGTTACTGCCCCCACTGGGAGGCTATTCCATGTATCTACTACCCTTTCTATATCACTGTTACTGCTCCCACTGGGAGGATATTCCATGTATCTACTACCCTTTCTATATCACTGTTACTGCCCCCACTGGGAGGATATTCTATGTAACAGTGATATAGAAAGGGTAGTAGATACATGAAATAGCCTCCCAGTGGGAGCAGTAGCTACTTCCCTTTCTATCTCACTGTTACTGCTCCCACTAGGAGGCTATTCCATGTATCTACTACCCTTTCTATATCACTGTTACTGCCCCCACTGGGAGGTTATTCCATGTATCTACTACCCTTTCTATCGCACTGTTACTGCTCCCACTGGGAGGCTATTCCATGTATCTACTACCCTTTCTATATCACTGTTACTGCCCCCACTGGGAGGTTATTCCATGTATCTACTACCCTTTCTATCTCACTGTTACTGCTCCCACTGGGAGGCTATTCCATGTATCTGCTACCCTTTCTATATCACTGTTACTGCCTCCACTGGGAGGCTATTCCATGTATCTACTACCCTTTCTATATACCTGTTACTGCCCCCACTGGGAGGATATTCCATGTATCTACTACCCTTTCTATATCACTGTTACTGCTCCCACTGGGAGGATATTCCATGTATCTACTACCCTTTCTATATCACTTTTACATGGAATAGCCTCCCAGTGGGGGCAGTAACAGTGATATAGAAAGGGTAGTAGATACTGCTCCCACTGGGAGGATATTCCATGTAACAGTGATATAGAAAGGGTAGTAGATACATGGAATAGCCTCCCAGTGGGGGCAGTAACAGTGATATAGAAAGGGTAGTAGATACATGGAATAGCCTCCCAGTGGGAGCAGTAGCTACTTCCCTTTCTATCTCACTGTTACTGCTCCCACTGGAGGCTATTCCATGTATCTACTACCCTTTCTATATCACTGTTACTGCCCCCACTGGGAGGTTATTCCATGTATCTACTACCCTTTCTATATCACTGTTACTGCTTCCCACTGGGAGGCTATTCCATGTATCTACTACCCTTTCTATATCACTGTTACTGCTCCATGTATCTACTACCCTTTCTCTATCACTGTTACTGCTCCCACTGGGAGACTATTCCATGTATCTACTACCCTTTCTATCTCACTGTTACTGCTCCCACTGGGAGGCTATTCCATGTATCTACTACCCTTTCTATCTCACTGTTACTGCCCCACTGGGAGACTATTCCATGTATCTACTACCCTTTCTATCTCACTGTTACTGCTCCCACTGGGAGGCTATTCCTTGTATCTACTACCCTTTCTATATCACTGTTACTGCTCCCACTGGGAGGATATTCCATGTATCTGCTACCCTTTCTATATCACTGTTACTGCCCCACTGGGAGGATATTCCATGTATCTGCTACCCTTTCTATATCACTGTACTGCCCCCACTGGGAGGCTATTCCTTGTATCTACTACCCTTTCTATATCACTGTTACTGCACCCACTGGAGGCTATTCCATGTATCTACTACCCTTTCTATATCACTGTTACTGCTCCCACTGGGAGGATATTCCATGTATCTGCTACCCTTTCTATATCACTGTTACTGCTCCCACTGGGAGGCTATTCCATGTATCTGCTACCCTTTCTAGATCACTGTTACTGCCCCCACTGGGAGGTTATTCCATGTATCTACTACCCTTTCTATATCACTGTTACTGCCCCCACTGGGAGGCTATTCCTTGTATCTACTACCCTTTCTATATCACTGTTACTGCACCCACTGGGAGGCTATTCCATGTATCTACTACCCTTTCTATATCACTGTTACTGCCCCCACTGGGAGGATATTCCATGTATCTGCTACCCTTTCTATATCACTGTTACTGCCCCCACTGGGAGGCTATTCCTTGTATCTACTACCCTTTCTATATCACTGTTACTGCACCCACTGGGAGGCTATTCCATGTATCTACTACCCTTTCTCGCAGTGTATATGAGGTGATACATAATACTTTTTTGTTTTCTTTGATATTTTTGGTGGATTCTGTGAGTCCGTCCCCCCCTTGCTGTCTGCATGCAGATCAGCACACACAGGGTTACACTGTGCTCCCCCTCCGGCTCCGCTCTTTCCTTTATAACACACTGAGTCGCATCCGCTGCTTTTCCTCTGAAAACTTCCTGGAGGAGCTCAGCAGCACTTTTCCTGCCGCTCCCTGCCCGGAGCGCACCACTGTGCCTGTCTGTGCAACCGCATCCTCCGGCTCCCCAGCCTCCAACTCCTTAAACCCCAGCTTCCATCCTCCGACTCCCTAGCCTCCATCCTCCGACTCCCTAGCCTCCATCCTCCGACTCCCTAGCCTCCATCCTCCACAGCTTCAAAGAGCACTTGGCAGTGCGGGGAGCGGGTTGAGCCGGGTCACGCAGCCCCTGGATGGGAAGAGGACTGATCGGGGAACCTGATACTGAACGGGTGAGTCTGACCTAATCTTTCCCACATTCCCAGCGAGCAGAGTGCAGCTTCAAACCCGAAACGCCGGATTCACCCAGCGCCAACATTACATAAGCCACGGTGTAAAGGTGCCCCGTCACTACAATGTAACCCTGTCACAGACACATGCCCCGTCACTACAATGTAACCCTGTCACAGACACATGCCCCGTCACTACAATGTAACCCTGTCACAGCACACATGCCCCGTCACTACAATGTAACCGTCACAGACACATGCCCCGTCACTACAATGTAACCCTGTCACAGACACATGCCCCGTCACTACAATGTAACCCTGTCACAGACACATGCCCCGTCACTACAATGTAACCCTGTCACAGACACATGCCCCGTCACTACAATGTAACCCTGTCACAGACCACATGCCCCGTCACTACAATGTAACCCTGTCACAGCCACATGCCCCGTCACTACAATGTAACCCTGTCACAGACACATGCCCCGTCACTACAATGTAACCCTGTCACAGCCACATGCCCCGTCACTACAATGTAACCCTGTCACAGACACATGCCCCGTCACTACAATGTAACCCGGTCACAGACACATGCCCCGTCACTACAATGTAACCCTGTCACAGACACATTCCCCGTCACTACAATGTAACCCTGTCACAGCCACATGCCCCGTCACTACAATGTAACCCTGTCACAACCACATGCCCCGTCACTACAATGTAACCCTGTCACAGACACATGCCCTGTCACTACAATGTAACCCTGTCACAGCCAAAATGCCCCGTCACTACAATGTAACCCTGTCACAGCCACATGCCCCGTCACTACAATGTAACCCTGTCACAGACACATGCCCCGTCACTACAATGTAACCCTGTCACAGCCACATGCCCCGTCACTACAATGTAACCCTGTCACAGCCACATGCCCCGTCACTACAATGTAACCCTGTCACTACAACGTAACCGTCACAACTACATGCCCCGTCACTACAATGTAACCCTGTCACAACTACATGCCCCGTCACTACAATGTAACCCTGTCACAACCACATGCCCCGTCACTACAATGTAACCCTGTCACAACCACATGCCCCGTCACTACAATGTAACCCTGTCACAACTACATGCCCCGTCACTACAATGTAACCCTGTCACAGCCACATGCCCGTCACTACAATGTAACCCTGTCACAGCCACATGCCCCGTCACTACAATGTAACCCTGTCACAACTACATGCCCCGTCACTACAATGTAACCCTGTCACAACTACATGCCCCGTCACTACAATGTAACCCTGTCACAACTACATGCCCCGTCACTACAATGTAACCCTGTCACAACTACATGCCCCGTCACTACAATGTAACCCTGTCACAGCCACATGCCCCGTCACTACAATGTAACTCTGTCACAGCCACATGCCCCGTCACTACAATGTAACCCTGTCACAACCACATGCCCTGTCACTACAATGTAACCCTGTCACAGTCACATGCCCCGTCACTACAATGTAACCCTGTCACAACCACATGCCCTGTCACTACAATGTAACCCTGTCACAGCCACATGCCCCGTCACAACAATGTAACCCTGTCACAACTACATGCCCCGTCACTACAATGTAACCCTGTCACTACAATGTAACCCTGTCACAACCACATGCCCCGTCACTACAATGTAACCCTGTCACAGCCACATGCCCCGTCACTACAATGTAACCCTGTCACAGCCACATGCCCCGTCACTACAATGTAACCCTGTCACAACTACATGCCCCGTCACTACAATGTAACCCTGTCACAACTACATGCCCCGTCACTAAATGTAACCGTCACAGCCACATGCCCCGTCACTACAATGTAACCCTGTCACTACAATGTACCCTGTCACAACTACATGCCCCGTCACTACAATGTAACCTGTCACAACTACATGCCCCGTCACTACAATGTAACCCTGTCACAACTACATGCCCCGTCACTCAATGTAACCCTGTCACAACTACATGCCCCGTCACTACAATGTAACCCTGTCACAACTACATGCCCCGTCACTACAATGTACCGTCACAGCCACATGCCCCGTCACTACAATGTAACCCTTCACTACAATGTAACCCTGTCACTACAATGTAACCCTGTCACTACATGCCCCGTCACTACAATGTAACCCTGTCACAACTACATGCCCCGTCACTACAATGTAACCCTGTCACAACTACATGCCCCGTCACTACAATGTAACCCTGTCACAACTACATGCCCCGTCACTACAATGTAACCCTGTCACAACTACATGCCCCGTCACTACAATGTAACCGTCACAGCCACATGCCCCGTCACTACAATGTAACCCTGTCACTACAATGTAACCCTGTCACAACTACATGCCCCGTCACTACAATGTAACCCTGTCACAACTACATGCCCCGTCACTACAATGTAACCCTGTCACAACTACATGCCCCGTCACTACAATGTAACCCTGTCACAACTACATGCCCCGTCACTACAATGTAACCCTGTCACAACTACATGCCCCGTCACTACAATGTAACCGTCACAGCCACATGCCCCGTCACTACAATGTAACCCTGTCACTACAATGTAACCCTGTCACTACAATGTAACCCTGTCACAACTACATGCCCCGTCACTACAATGTAACCCTGTCACAACTACATGCCCCGTCACTACAATGTAACCCTGTCACAACTACATGCCCCGTCACTAGAATGTACCCCATCACGGCCAGGTGGCCTTTTTGTCCCAGATGATCATATTATTGGGGGAAAGCGGAGCCCCCGCACATGTCAGGATAATAAGGGGTTATGTAACTCGACCTGTGACTGAGTGCTGTGTTAATGTGTTCCTGGACTCCAGTAATGGAAAATCTGGCACAGCTGGAGGTTAAGTTGCCCGTGGTAAGAGTGGTAAGAGTGGTAAGAGTGGTAGGATGAAGCCCCCGCAATGTTCGAGTGCTATAACAATGTGAAATACGTCAGACCCCCCCCCCTCCTCTCACTGTGCCTGGAATGAGGGTCTCTAAACCCCTGGGCAGTGTGAGCTCCAGAGTCAAGTACCAATTCTATCCATGTAGGCCAGGGAATGTGCCGGCTGCCCGTTGATACCCGCCAGGTAAAGAACACGTGTGGATGCATCCTGCACTGCGCGCTGTACCGAGGGAGACCCTGAGGGTGGGGGTCCCAGACTCTTTGTGACCGCTGAAGTCTAAACCTTGAAAATCCAGATTCAGGGTAATTCAATTATGGTCTAACGGGGCCCAACGCACCCTATGCAGCCCCAGTAGAGGCGGCGTTACCACCAGTCACTCCCAGCTGGCACAGCCGCCGCTTTGAGCCATAAAATGACATTACTGGAAAAACCCGATCCCACGTTCACATTGAGCCGTGACACAGGGCGGCGCAGGGAACGCGTTCTCATAACCCCGGGGACAGGGCGCCACTTATCCATGAGAAACGCTCCGTCTATGGACACAGCACAGTCACAACAAGCCTTTACAGCTCTGCTTAGGAATCCGCAGAGCTGTGTCCGTCCAGTACGGGGTGACGGCGCAATGCCATATCATCATGGCGCAGGGCAGGAAGCGCCTCCCGTCTCTCATCTTTATCCACTCGCGGCCAAACCTGACGCACACGAGTGTTATGTGACAAGCCGGCTGAGGATCACAGGGATGGCAGAAAACCTACCAGCTACAGAGACATTACCGGCCCCGGTGCACCTACCAGCTACACAGACATTACCGGCCCCGGTGCACCTACCAGCTACACAGACATTACCGGCCCCGGTAAACCCAGCTACAGACATTACCAGCCCCGGGTCATGGCGAGCACGTAGCACAGACTCTGCCCCCAGGCCATGACGAGCATTTCGCACCGACCGCATAAAGAGGGGCCCACGGGACAGTCCAGGCCGCACAGGGGTTCGCGGGAGTGCCCAGGCCACACACAGGGGTCCGCGGGAGTGCCCAGGCCACACACAGGGGTCCGCGGGAGTGCCCAGGCCACACACAGGGGTCCGCGGGAGTGCCCAGGCCACACACAGTGGTCCGCGGGAGTGCCCAGGCCACACACAGGGGTCCGCGGGAGTGCCCAGGCCACACACAGGGGTCCGCGGGAGTGCCCAGGCCACACACAGGGGTCGCGGGAGTGCCCAGGCCACACACAGGGGTCGCGGGAGTGCCCAGGCCACACACAGGGGTCGCGGGAGTGCCCAGGCCACACACAGGGGTCCGCGGGAGTGCCCAGGCCACACACAGGGGTCCGCGGGAGTGCCCAGGCCACACACAGGGGTCCGCGGGAGTGCCCAGGCCACACACAGGGGTCCGCGGGAGTGCCCAGGCCACACACAGGGGTCCGCGGGAGTGCCCAGGCCACACACAGGGGTCCGCGGGAGTGCCCAGGCCACACACAGGGGTCCGCGGGAGTGCCCAGGCCACACACAGGGGTCCGCGGGAGAGCCCAGGCCACACACAGGGGTCCGCGGGAGTGCCCAGGCCACACACAGGGGTCCGGGGAGTGCCCAGGCCACACACAGGGGTCCGGCCACACACAGGGGTCCGCGGGAGTGCCCAGGCCACAGGGGTCCGCGGGAGTGCCCAGGCCACACACAGGGGTCCGCGGGAGTGCCCAGGCCACACACAGGGGTCCGCGGGAGTGCCCAGGCCACACACAGGGGTCCGCGGGAGTGCCCAGACCACACACAGAGGTCCGCGGGAGTGCCCAGGCCACACACAGGGGTCCGCGGGAGTGCCCAGGCCACACACAGGGGTCCGCGGGAGAGACCAGGCAGCAAAGAGGGGCCCACAGGCATATTGTGGAAACCAGTGGGCCCTTCTGAATGCCTACACACCGCAGCTTAGGTCGAAAATTTCCAAAGACCAGTGGTTGAACTAGGCTGGATCACAACAAAGATAGTAATGGTGAGGAGCTGCTGTCATATCTGCTGCGTGCCCTCTGGGTACCGGCTCCTGGAGTCTATAGGGTGACAGGGAGCTCAGCACCGTCATGCAGGAGCTCTGCACAAAGTCACTAGACCAGGACGCACAGAAAAACACTCCAAACTATTTGTCCCCACTCTTTCATGTGACGCTCAAGTTATCAATACTCCACACTGGCAGCAGCTTTCAGGTCATGCTCAGCTTATATGAAAAGGTACATGGTCAGCAGTAGGTGCAGTGCAAGATGCCAGCTCTATGCAGGATTACTGGCCTCCATCGCGTCTGCATTATTACTGAAAACGAGAAATGTCCAGCGGCAAACCTCTCCGCACAGCCGGCGGCAAACCTCTCCGCACAGCCGGCGGCAAACCTCTCCGCACAGCCGGCGGCAAACCTCTCCGCACAGCCGGCGGCAGACCTCTCCGCACAGCCGGCGGCAGACCTCTCCGCACAGCTGGCGCAAACCTCTCCGCACAGCCGGCGGCAGACCTCTCCGCACAGCCGGCGGCAAACCTCTCCGCACAGCCGGCGGCAAACCTCTCCGCACAGCCGGCGGCAAACCTCTCTGCACAGCCAGCGATCATCCTGAGCCCTCTTTTATTCAATTAGAAGCAGATTGCGGGCGCGGAGCTGGGAGCGGCACAAAACCGCCCACTCACTCCACTCCTCCATGGCCTCCCGGGAAGAGATTTTCCCCAAAAATCTCTCAGTCATGTGAAGCCTTTACATACGGCTTCCAGCGTGCGCTCCTCATCATGTCCTCCGTGCGCTTTATTAACCATTTGTGCCAATTATATGCCTTGATCATAGGTTGTGCAGTAATGACTGTGCCCAGGCTGCGAGCCCAATACACCAACCCCGGACAGTCCCAGCAGCCCAATACACCAACCCCAGACAGTCCCAGCAACCCAATACACCAACCCCGGACAGTCCCAGCAGCCCAATACACCAACCCCAGACAGTCCCAGCAACCCAATACACCAACCCCGGACAGTCCCAGCAACCCAATACACCAACCCCAGACAGTCCCATTAGTAGGGCTGAAACAACTAATCGATTAATCGACAACTAATCGATTATTAAAATAGTTGTCAACTATTTCCATTATGGGTTAATGGGTGTTGATTAATGGTCCTGTGTGGAGCACACACTGTTTGGAGTCAGACAGAGTTAAACGTAAATAACCTCAGCTTCGGAGCTGATTGGAGAAGACGCGCCGCTGCTTTACTAGGTGTGATTTAGTTTTAGGGTTATGTCAGACACAACCAGTTTGTTTTTATTCTGTTTACAACAGTAGCAGAACTATAACACAAACAATAGGATACTGTCACTGGGTGAAGGAGCTGTATGCCGGTGTTTAATCTTTACTTGAAGCTGGAGTCCTGTGTCACCACCCCAGCCACCCTGCTACACTCTCTTTGGTCGGGAACTGCCATTCCCTCCCTTTGGTCTGGGCCCTTTCCCCAAACTCACTCCCACACTCAGATCCGACCTTTTGTCCATACCCACTCCCTCTCACACTCCTGTCAAGTCACTTGAGCAAAGTCACTCCCTTCCACCTCCAGTCCCTCCTCCGACTGTTCACGAAATTATTTAAAAGGGACACTCTACGCACCCTGACCACTTTATCTTATTAACCCCGATTTCATGCTGACATCATCATCTATGACCAAGTGACAATAGATATATTTTCGAGAATAGTGGAGCGCCGCACCAGGATACCCCCCACTATCACACACTGTCGCCAAGTACCCAAATGGTGGTTTCCCCAAAAACCAAACTGACAGAATCAGACCGAAATTGAATGGAAAAGGTTACAGCACACTAAAATAAAGATAAAAAGACAATAGTTCGGACCGTCTCTCAATTTGCAATTCACACAAGTGCTGAATCCACACTCACATTTGGTGAGCCTTAACCAGGCTTAGGTGGAATAAGCCTCCTGGTATTCCACCTAAGCCTGGTTAAGGCTCACCAAATGTGAGAGTGGATTCAGCACTTGTGTGAATTGCAAATTGAGAGACGGTCCGCACTATTGTCTTTTTATTTTTATTTTCAGATGGTGTATGGAGATGAAAGAAGTCCAAGAATAGGACTATGAGAGTGTATGTACTAAATTATAAATTACCTTGAGTGTGCTGTACCCTGTTCCATTCAATCTATGACCAAGGGCTTGTAGCCACGTTCATTTGAGAAAGCTCGCATGCAGCATCAACCCATTCCTCTGACCAATCACTCACATACCTTGTGTGAAAAGTACGGAAGATATGCAAGTTGTGTATGTACGTACGAATGTTATGTACACTACGCAAATTGCTTATTAAAAAAAGGGGGAGGGGTTGTGGTTATTCTATTAAATAAAATTCCTTTTAGGTAAACTATTTTTTTTAATATTTTTTTTCCCCGATGAATCGATTAATCGAAATAATAAATCGGCCAACTAAGTCGATTATGAGAATAATTAGATGCAGCCCTACCCAGAAGCCCAATACACCAACCCGAACAGTCCCAGAAGCCAAATACACCAACCCGAACAGTCCAATTAGCCAAATACACCGACCCGAACAGTCCAATTAGCCAAATACACCGACCCGAACAGTCCAATTAGCCAAATACACCGACCCGACCAGTCCAATTAGCCAAATACACCGACCCGACTAATCCAATTAGCCAAATACACCGACCCAAACAGTCCCAGAAGCCCAATACACCGACCCGAACAGTCCCAGAAGCCCAATACACCGACCCGGAAAGTCCCAGCAGCCCAATACAGCAACCTGGACAGTACCAGGAGCCCAATAAAGCAACCCAGAAAGAGCCCAATAAAGCAACATGGACAGTACCAGGAACCCAGTACAGCAACCCGGACAGTCCCAGAAGCCCAATACAGCAATTCAGACAGTACCTGGAGCCCAATACAGCAACCTGGACAGTCCCAGAAGCCCATTACAGCAACCCGGACAATACCAGGAGCCCAATACAGCAACCTGGACAGTATCAGGAGCCCAGTACAGCAACCCGGACAGTGCCGAGAGCCCAATACACCAACCCGGACAGTACCAGGAGCCCTTTATCAGTCAGTACTGATCAGATTACATCCAGAGCAGGGATGATGGATACTGAACTCCAACTCCCATTACATATATTCAGGCCACATATAAAGCAGTTAATAAGATGGACCCCTGTGGACCTGGATGTTCTGGGGCCTTCTGGTCTAGGCCTTACAAACGTAATAAATTATAAAGTAGGTAGAATTCCTCGATATTATACAAATACCGCACAACGCCGGCCTATCTCCCCACGTATCTTGCATGTGGATATTACTTTGTTTCAGCCAAATTCTACCACCAGGTTGTAGCTTCAGCAAAGACCAGGGCTCCGAGTAACCCCCATGAAAATGTGCGGCATAGGAGGACATTAACACGGTGACATTCCAGAGACATAAGGCACGGTTTAGATAGCACTGGCTGTCAATGGGAAGACTTCGTTATTCTGAATAATTCCCACCATCATTTTCTATTCCAGGCTTAGATATAAAAAACAAGGCCGTGCTACGCGCCAATTCGTTTCCCGAGTCAAGGTGATAATTGCAGGATCCTGGTCGCTTTATTCCCTTGGCTTTACAGACCATTTGTGTAACTCCATGTATGGATGGCCCTGGCCCCATAGGTGTTTGAGCCATATTTCCCATGATGCCATGTCATTCTCATGGGAAAGTATCACAAGTCATCACAGCCGTACAGTGCACGCTATATCATGACCATTATGCGACGTGTAATGTGAAGCGATGAAGACGAAATGAATGGGCAGGTCTCCTCCCCCTTATTAAAGAGCACCTTTCAACTACCTTGAGTCCTGCTTACATTTGTTAGTACAGTATTTAAAGGAGTTTGGCGCCCGTTCAGCAAGGACTCGGTGGCTTGGTGCGGTGGGCTCACAACATAGGAGCTCTTGTTTGTGAAATTAATGGACCTCACCACCTCTCCTGGGTGGAGGAGAAGAAACACAGAATCCATGAGAAATTAACAAATTCACGTTACGACCCAGGAGACATAACAGAGGCGCCACGTGGAGTTTAGTAATAAAAGTTCAGGGCCATTTTAACAGAAAGTTGGATTATTTTCTGGCAATGATCGACTTGTCCTCATAAAGAGCCGGATCTTGTTGGAGGATGGATTTAGACCGCACTGATGTTACACAGACCCGTCTGATATTTCAATGTCAGCACGGAGGACGTGAATTTAACTCTTAGAATATTAGGCTTTTTCCAGATTTCCTCTGGTTTCATGGACACGTGGCTGCCTGTGGCACATGCTCGATTCGGACACCTTTGGATTGGTTTAGCAAGGCAGGCTTATTGTTGAGGTGCTAGCGGCACCTGGTCAAGATTTATGGACCTTTTCAAACAAAATAAGACAATGTAAATAGAAGTCACTCAAGTCCCACTTGAGATCATGCAAGGTCTTAAGTGGCCCATGCAGAAAGCTGGATAACAGACCAGAGATATTGTAGCTATCATAACGTCAATATTATCCACTTGTGCTCACTTTATTGAAAGACCAACAACGGTTTTTCCAGCTCTATCTCTGGCTTCTTCAGCTCCGGACATGCAGACGACTCACCAATATCAGCACTAGATGTAAGCACTGGATGCCATGGTGTAATGAGGTCAATAGCACTCACCATCTTCTACAATCTCCAGCCTAGACCCTTTGAGAGTAATCATTGGCCCCCATGCCATTGTTTTGCCATAAGCATACAGGTTCACTACATAAAGAGCGCATAATCAACGTGCGGAGAGTGTCTTGTTGCACGGAGGGGCCCTAAAGTCTGGATAGGACTGATTTAATGTGTCCTAAGAACCACAAAGTAGATGTGAATCATCTAGCAAGATAAACTTTTCCATGACAGGTCTGTGTGTTCCCTTGTCCTTCACATGGATTATCTACGAAGCTATGGACAGAATTTGTCTCATGTGTAACAATAGAATGAGTGAAATCATCGGGCTGGAGGACTCGCTGTCCTGGCAGTTTTCCTGGCACACTGGTGGGGTAGGATCAATATATAGATAGTTGGACATGCGGGAATTTGTGGGCAGCCCATGTCAAAGTCTTTTGCCAACATTAAGCCTTTATTCTGCCCTTTACCACCGTAGTTAGAGGATTGGTGTCAGGGTGTTAAAGCGCAGAACTCGGTAGTGCCCTTCGGTTTGCACACACCATCATGGTACCTTACTTCGGTTACCCAGAGGTGACATCACAGCTTCACATTGACCACAAGCTGGGACATTACCCAAATCAATGAAGAGATCTTCCCACGTGGAAGATGGTGGTTACTTTGAGTACAATGCCTGAGGGATGGATTATTACGCTTTCCTTTTGAGTCCAGACTGAACATTTCATTCACCTATTCAAGTTTAGTCATTCCTTCCCACACAGACCATCTGGGCCGCTTCATCCCAACACGCATTCTGGGCCAAATACTTCGAGGCTCCAGAACCCCAGGGGGCGGCTCATTAGTCATGTGGCCAGCAAATGAATAGTAGGTTCTGGATCAGACCAACTCAAATCTACATCATGGGGAGCACGGTGCCCAGAAATTATATATACGTATAAATTGAGGAGAAATCAAATTGCCCCACCACATGTGTAGCCAAGCACGGGGGGGGGGGGGGGACCTTTTTCACTTGTAGAATATCAAGTTTCAGACACTTTTGGGCAAAGTGACAGCACATGGTGCAATATATAGGAAAATATGACCTGAATGGGGTAAAATAACAGTGACGGCTTGTCACATGGCGCGTCCCGAAGCATAGATTAGAAGAGCAAGAAATGGTAAAAATGCTGCATATTAACACATATTATCTATTTAAAGGTCTGCTGATCCGTGGCGTCATACGGGAAATGATTCCTGACAGTTTGTCTCTGTTAAACAGGAGAAATATTTTATAAAGTCACTCTGGATTGATGCACATTCCATGAGAATCATTTCTGCATTTCCTTCCATTGACCTGAGTCACTTCGTGCGTTTCTATTCAGTCCATCCTGGTGGTGTGTGCTGGGTGTGAATCGCATTGACAAAACTCTGAACAATAAAAACTAACCAGATCGATTTCTGCCGCACCGTCCCTTTAACTGGCGCAGACTCATGGCGGCAGGTCTAACTCTGCGGCACTGACTGATCGATATGGATATGGTGGCCGGCAGAGGTTCCCACGATCTCACGGCTAGTAATGAGAACCTGAGAGCGCGATTTCCGGTCTCTGTGTATAAAACATTAACCAGAGAATTTAATTCACAATCCTTAATCAAGACCAGAAGGTTCCTCAGTCTCCTCTGGCGCTCATCTCCAAGACCTTCTCCAGACATGTGTATCCCCTCGAACATGAACGCCATTAATCAGCCGGAGCCACGATCTCTGTATAAAGCGTGAGTGATGCGTCCGTGCACCGATTATCGTGACACCATTCTTTAATAGTGAGCAAACAGTGATAGGGAGGAGATCCACCTCTATGAATAATGATCCTCAAGCCAGAGATCATGTTCAAAGAACCAGCAGTCACCGGCCCCGCAGGAGTGACTGCGCCAGGCTGGCATGCTCCTCTGATTGTGGCGTCTGCGTAAAGGTTCTCAGAGACGTGATGCACATTGTATCAAGATGCTGGCGTGTACCTCACCCACAGGGTTATTTACTAACCATCACTTTTCATGGGACGACGGAGGATTAAGTACAATAAAACAGAGGAATTCACTCTTTAGGTAACTGCCACCTAGTGTTGTTGTTGCCGTTGCTTTCGCCACAATGTGTGTATGGGAGGACTATGGAGATGGTCACTTTAGAAATCACAGGAGCATATTCTCCCGGTGTTACCGACACCAGCCAGACTGCTTACATAAAGACGAGCCACAGCGCACTCATTTTATGGCAGAGTAGTGGTTGCGCAGTTTGAAGGAACGCCGCTGCTGGTGTTGGAGTTTGCCGCGTGGGACTAGCCGAATCTCACCGCTGTTGCAACAACAATGACCATCACATTTTGTGACCAACCCTCAACATCTGAGAGAACGGTGTGGATTTAAAGAACACATAGATATGCATGTGGCAGGGAAATGGTTAAATTCCTGTAAAGTCAAGAGTTTGGGGATTAAAAGGGGTCCAAATCTCATAAAAAAAAGTGCAGAGTCAGTGATGTGTCGCGGCCGGTGATCATTAAGTGCGCCCCCTCCTACGCATGTCCTCCTGGACGCTCCCCAAGTCTCGGGCCAAAATCCAGAAAATAAAGACAGGGGAAAAAAAAATCCAGATTTTTAACCAAGCCCAACATTCTTGTGCTGCTCCAGGGTCCACGGCCCCTTCCCCGGCCCCACCGGCCACGTTCAGGGAATAACACAACGTTATGAAAAAAGCACGTCTTATGGTTTTCATCAGGATGAGGAGCAGATCTTGTAATGTTGTTCCCTCTTCATTTGTTCCGGGTGGTCTGGAGACTCACAGACCTGGTGATCCGACCCCCCCGTATTGGGTCCATTAACTCCACGCTCATCCAGCTCCCCACCACCAACATGCGCTGCGACAGGTTAAACGGGGCTGTCCGGGGCCTCCTCGCAATCCAGACGCCATTAGGATTTATCTTTATGGCTCTTACATGGTTTTCTATCTTTTCCAGGCATTTCGGCTTTATACATTAAGGCACATAAATGGTTTATTGGAATCTGTTGGATGGGTGGGAGCCGTGCGGTTCCTCTGGATCAGTCGCTCCTGGATCCACCGAGGAGATAGCAGGGATTTATTAGGGAGCTCTGTTACTTTATAAGGTATACACTGTGTATGTAAGAGAGGAAAAATAAAGCATACGCTGCTCTGTGAAGAGACACGTTACCCAGACATGTCGCCGGGGCGAGTCCCATGTATACATTATAACATCAACACGCTGCATAACACCATCCATCCACCCCGCGCCCCCCCCCCACGCTCATTCCGTCAAGTAAAATCCATTCACTGCCTCTGTCAGACCTTACACAACGGATCGAGGTCCAGAAACAGGAGAAACCCAATAAAGGGGTTATTCACTAAGCTGCATTCTTTCAGGGAACGGCTTTGAACCTGCAGTGATTTCACGACTTAGGCTAGGGTCAGACGAACGCATTTTTCACGTGCGTTTAGCCGCACGAAATCACGGCCGTGCTAGCAGCAAATGACGTCCAATGCCGGGTAACATACAACGAACGGCCGCATGAAAGTTCGTCCGCACAACGCAAGTGGCAAACGAACGCATTTTTTCGAGAACGTCAAACCGCTAGTACTGACGTACAGAGTGCGCTGCGTCCGCTAGCGGCGTGTTTGCGTGATTAGGAGACGTCAGACGCTGCTAATGTCCGACCAACATAACGTCCAGACGCAAAAGTGTTTTATTGATGATCCGTACAAAATCACGGACGAAAATGCGCATCGTATGACCGCTATCGCGTACTCCGTGAAAAAATACGTACGTTCGTTCGAACGCACTTTTTCACAGACAACGCAAAAAATGTGTTAGTGTGACCCTAGCCTTAGGGATCTGCCAGTGAAGCTCTGCCCTTTTCACCAAGCTGCTGGCTGTACATTCTGCCACAGTTGTAGTTGTCGGCGTAGTTGCCGTCATTCCTTCCTCTGGCGTTTCACTTTGGTGAAGATCGGCAGTTAGGGATTCACCTTTATGTGTATTGTCGCTGGCGCAGCACCAGTTACTTGTGGAGTGTGTGCCACGCTTAGAACATGCTCTTTGGTTGTTTTTTGCTGAACGTGTGGCTGTTGACATTCATGTTTAGGTTCAGGTTCTCTCTCAAAGCCAATCGTCTCATCTTCCCGAGCGCGTCCAGCGACAAAACATCCGCCAGACTCGGGCCCTTCCTGTTTTCCGTACAGAGCGTCCTGTGTTTACGTCCTCGGCAGAGGCCGATCCACGAAAAGAGAAGTGGCCAAAAGAATATGGAGACACAGTATAAAAATGAGCTTATCACCCCACCATCATCCTGCAGAATAACGCCGTCATTTTGCCCATCCTGACGCACTTTCCACGGGTTTTTTGGGGTCCTGGGTTGAAGAAGTGTCTCAAACTATTGATTTATATTAAAGAAAATGACAAGCTCTAGTTTCTTCAATTGTAAAAAACGTCCCCACTGCCGAGCGTACGTCCCGCAATGCAGAGCCGCCCCGACACTGGCCAAAACCACTGGAAAGTTCTACTGAGACGTGCGGGCGGGAGGAAAAGGGGTTTGTATAAATCCAAGTGGCGGACGCATGTTTTTCCAGGCGATTTTACGGCAGTCGGCCTCGGCTCTTTTCAGCGCAGTGTTTATCTGTTGTTTCGCCCTCTTTGCGCCTCGTTTGGTTGATTTTGGTATATTCTGCTTGCCTTGCAGGATGAAGACACGGCGGGCCCTGGGCCCGGCTCTCTGGCTGTCGGTGCAGATGACGCTTAGCGCCGCTCTCAGTCCCACGGACCCCAATGTCTGCAGTTACTGGGAGAGGTGAGAGTATGCGCTGCTGATACGCCGTATTTATCTGCGGCCGCTGAATCTCCCGGAGAGGAAGCAGCTGCTCACTCGGATCTTCCTGCTTTCCTGGGCTTTATGCGATAGCGCTGGGTCAGTGATCCCCCATCCTGTATAAAGCTCCCATCATGCAGTGCGAGGCCGTGTTTGCCAGCTAACGCAGTGCACTGTGTCGTGGCGGGTCAGCGTGGGGCGACGTGTGTCACAGGCGCATTGAAAGCTGGAAATTCCACATGGATGTATCGACCAAGCAAACAGGGCGTCACAGGAGCGAGCAGCTCCGGGGGGCTGAGCAGGCAATGACAGTAAATTCCATAAAGGCGCTTTGCACATGGACGCCGGGAGATCCAGAGGAGGCAGCATGTGGGTTAGCAGTATTGCAGCTACCCGCAGACCCTGTGGACTGTAATTCCCATCATCCTTATCAGGTCATGAGGAGGATCTCTCCAGGCCCAGCTGTGTGTATTATAATAGCAGCTCCACGCAGCTCGTATTCTGTGAGAGCAGGAAAGGCGTTTTCCCATAACAGGCGTATAAGCTGGGTTTCCCTGCAGACCCGGTGCTCACCTGAAGGTACGGTGGAAAGTAACATCTCCACAGAGGTATATAGACGCGGGGATCGCCCCGAGAGACAATAAACCCTCAGCGTGCGGCCAAGACGACAGATCAGTAACTGAATGGGAAGAAGAGATGGGTGAATGCTCCTTTACAACGACACGCTCGTTAATCCAACACAAAAAACACATGAACCCCGAGGGTCCGGCTGTGGGGGACATAAACTGGAAAACCAAGAGGCTGACAGCCGCATCATCACCCCAAAGCAAAGGAAGCGATCATGAGGCCTATAAACCCGGTCACAAGAGAACATCAACGCAAAACAACCCTATATAAACACAAAAAACAACAACACAAGGGAACGGGGGGTTCACAGAGACGAAAAGAGAAGTGGTGCAGCAAGGGCTGGGAAGTGGAATGGGAGTCACAAATGTGGGACAGGGTGGAATGGGGGGCGTCAGAGATGAGATGGGAAGTGGTGCAATAGGAGGGTGTTTGGTGGTGGGATGGGGTGGAATGGGGGGGTCAGAGATGAGATGTGATGCAATAGGAGGGTGTTTGGTGGTGGGACGGTGTGGTATGGGGGGGGGGGGAGAGTCATAGATGAGATGTGGTGCAATAGGAGGGTGTTTGGTGGTGGGACGGGGTGGAATGGGGGGGGGAAGTCATAGATGAGGTGAGAAGTGGTACAATAGGAGGGTGTTTGGTGGTGGGACGGGGTGGAATGGGGGGGGGGGGGGGGGGGGGGAGTCATAGATGAGGTGAGAGGTGGTACAATAGGAGGGTGTTTGGTGGTGGGACGGTGTGGTATGGGGGGGAGGGGAGTCATAGATGAGATGAGAAGTGGGGCGGGATGGAACGGGGGGGGCTGTAGGATGCCTCCCCCCCCCCCGCGGGTAGTAACAATGTAAATAGAAAGTGTATGCTCACATTGTACACCTCAACATCTTTGTGTTTCATCCAGCTTTACAACAGCAGTGAAAGAAGCTTATGCCCACCCGTACAGCCAGGTCAGCCCGGACTTGTGTGACAGCACCTGGAACTACTTCAAGCCCTGCTCCCAGCAAAAGTAAGGCCCTGCCTGCACACATTATAAGAGGTGTATCCTCGGGGGTGGGTCCAGATTACAGTCAGAGGCAACAGATGCTCTTCTAGGTACATGGGTTCAGGGGTTAAGTCCTAAATTAATTGTGAGACCTCCCCATGAGGTCTCCCCTCAATTAACGACGGTCATCGCATAAATGGCACGTCACACAATCAATGTAAAGATTTGTTTAAAAATATCCCAAATCATTTATTTATTATGACTTAAAGGGAGAAGCAGGTCTGGGAAAAGGTTTTTACTACCTATAGGACAAACTAGAATAAAATTTAAAAAATATATATTTTCTTGCTTTAAACTCTGTCATTTCATCTTCTCCGGCGACGCCCCTCAACAAGGGGTGTTTCTTCAGCGCCTACTTCCTGAATATACCCCGCCTCCTCCCCTCCCACTACCCTGCCCACTATTGCACCCATCAAAGCTTCACATGAGCTTCATTTCTTTCTCCATCTCCCCTGTATCCCCCCCTTTCATGCACCCCACTACTTCACATACTCAGCTATTACCCTCAGCTAGTGTGTCACCCCTCTCCTCTTAGATTGTAAGCTCTTGGGCAGGTCCTCTCTAACTGTCCTATGTGTTTAACTTGTATGGACATTTGTTATTCTGCTTTTCCCATTGTACAGCGCTATGGAACTTGCTAGCGCTTTATAAATACCTGTGACTGTATGAACTAACACAAGCTGTGCAGCTCAGGACATCAGACTGGGGAAACCGAGGAACTCAATATTAGCAACTGTGAAAGCAAGACACACTGACCCGCTCACACACACACACACCTCACCCGCTGACCCGCTCACACACACACCTCACCCGCTGACCCGCTCACACACACACCTCACCCGCTGACCCGCTCACACACACACCTCGCCCGCTGACCCGCTCACACACACACACACACCTTGCCTGCTGACCCGCTCACACACACCTCACCCGCTGACCCGCTCACACACACCTCGCCCGCTGACCCGCTCACACACACACCTCGCCCGCTGACCCGCTCACACACCTCGCCCGCTGTGCTTTGTTGTCCCTTGCTCTGCGGTCTCCTTTTCACCCTTTGTGTATGGATTTCTTTCCATCCCAGTCTCTGCAGTAGTTGGGGGGAAAAGTTCAACCCCGCCCTGCCCTCAGCTCACAGTGCAGGAGGGAGGAGGAGCAACTCAGTTGCACATGCTCCGTGCGATTTTTATGTATACCAAAGTATGCACACTGGATAGGTTAGCTCAAAGTGGCTCCTGTGGTGGGTGTGGAAAACACCAAGAAATAAAAGCAGGACAATATGAAAAAAATAGCACATTTACTTGCTTTTTATGCTGAATGACACTACTGACTCCTTGAAAAGTTATAGCATGTTTTTAAAAGCGCACTAGCAGAGCATGCATGTCCCTTTAACAAGGAAACGTGACCAATGGGAACTCCGCTCAGCCTGCAAAAATAGTGGAGGCCTAACTTGGCCTCTCCATGCGTGGAGGTAAAATGAAGAGAGGTCGGTCACCCAGGCGACACGCTACAAGACATAACTCCGGGGGCATGGGGGTAAAAGGGCGCAAGACACTTCATGTACTGGGAGAGACCTGAGGCGACATGCTTGGGCCTTGCTTCCTCTTCACTATCAGCAGTTTCCATTTTCCGGATCTTTGGGGGTTTTTTGTACATCCAGTCCGTACAAAAAGCCTCACCTTTAATGGACCGTGTCCCGTCAGACAGGGGGGCCCAGATGCATAGAAGACACTAACCAGCTCTGGAGCAGCAGACAAGGCTTTATTAGGGACAGGGCATTAGGAATAGTACCCAACCAATCAAGGCTTAATGTTTCGGCAGGCGTGGTCCAATGGGTGTCTCTGATACGGTGTGTGTAAGGTCTGTACAGGAGGCCAGTGCTCCAGCGTGGTATCGTGTGCACCTCCTCTGTCTATGTATGTAATAAGAGATGTTCCTCATCGATCAGTTAGACTGCTGACCTCCCATTTTCTGCTCTAAGACACGAGGTGGAATGAGAAGAGAGCGTCCATGATGTTACAATTAAAACGCACTCCTCAGGGGCGAGGGAAGTGATCATGTGACCATTTTCTGTTTCTTTCATCAGGATTGTGTACCGGACAGCATACCGGCACGGGGTGAAAGTAGATTACAGAAAGAGATACAAATGTTGCAATGGATTCTACGAAAGCAACAGAATGTGTGTCCGTAAGTGTCTCATCTGACGTATATTTATAGGATACAGACCTCAGCATGACTACAATCCCCTTCACCCCGAATCCATCATTAGATCTCTCCATATCCATTCACCCTTCACGCTGACACTAGACTCCTGCCCACTCCCTCCCTGGTTTACTTTTAGGCTACCCACCTTCAGGCGTTTTTCACTTCTCCATGCTTGTCTTGTTAATTCCTTCACAGCTGCACATTTTCCAGCTGTCTCATGCTCTCCATGCCCATCACCTTCACACTCCCCACGAACCCTCCCTTTATGACCATTAGAATGCAGGCTCACAGGTCAGGTGGCAGAACACTTGTAAAAGCACTGCATTTGCCAGATTGTCCAAAAGGCTGGGACCTCCCCTTCCCTGTGAATGGGTATGACTTTTGTCTGTATCGTCGTATCCGTAAAGTGCTGTGGCACATGCAGGCGCTCTATAAATGCTCGTAATGTAATGCAATAAACCATTCAAGGTGCTGGCGAGGTCACAGTGCAGAATGTCCACTCCTGTCCAGTCCAATGATTTTTCATTCATACAGTAGCTTCCTATGTTAGACGCTTTATGGAGTCGTGGTGGGACAGTAGAGGCCTGGTAGGACCCTGTATCAGGCAGACCACTAGAGGAGCAGTGTGAGCTACACTCAGACCCTCAGTGGCTTCATAGCTCTATTTTTACCAGCTCCCTGATGGGGTTCCTCACAGAAGCCCTTGTTTTTCGGGCACAGTGCCCAGTTAACAGACATATCCATGGTGATTAGTCGTCTTGCTTGATTTTGGCAAGGCTTTAGAGCTTCTCTAGGGGGTCGTTCCTTGCTGTATGGTAATGATTGACAGTGTCGCCGAGGTCAGGGATTCTGATTGGTTTATATAGCCTGCATGTCTCACAGTGCAGAGAAAGAGGCCATCGACGACCACAACAGGGAATAGAGGTAACATCAATGCTCTATAACCGTGGAGACCCAGGTTCAAATGCCGGCCAGGCACCTCTCCAGTAAGTGTCCTTGGTTGAGACACCTAACGGTACATACCTGCCTACCACACAATATCGGCTGTGGAGTCCAGTGGTATCGTTGCTGCCCTTCAACCTTGGGGAACCAAGTCAAATCCCATTCAGCACATCCCTCCAATACAACTGTGGAGAAGAAAGTCTCGACTTTACGAGAAGCGGGATCAACCTAACCAGCAGGTCGCTAGTCATGGAAAGCCAACCCGATCCCACGCAGAAGACGCCAACAGCAAGTGTCCTTGGGCATGACACCTAACAATATGGATGCGCCTACCTCACAAAATACTTGTACGCGTCATAGATTGTAAGTTTCCTTGGGAACAGGGTCCCCCTGAATCAGCCATATCATCCATGTGTGGTATTCCAATGTATCAAACCCTTCTACACTGATCTTGTAAAGTGCTGCGGAAATATGTGGCGCTATATGAATAAAGGATAATAATAATAATAGTAACAGATGTTTCAAAATGGCCGCCTGAGCAGATCCATTCTACAGGGGGCACCAAGGAATTCCAGTTCAAACAAAAACATCTTTTCTACAGAAGAAAAACGCTGACACAGAGCAGAATGTGTGAAAATGGAATTTTCTAGGTAATATTTCTGTGTGTGTGCGCGTCCTTAGGGGCAGCCAGCAGGTCGATACGCCCTTCAAGTGTTTCCTGCATCGCTGAGGCACAATGTAAGGGTGTCAGTAATTCTAAAAATAGGTTTACCCCCGATATTGGATGGCTCATTATTGTTCTCCAACCCTGAAAGGCAAATGGTATAAAGTTCTAGGGTGGATGAAAACCTGGACTCCTGGCCAGTGGACGTGGTAAAATGGTACTAGGCCGGGTAAGACACGCGTGTAACCGGACTGTCCTCTGTTTTTGCAGCTCAGTGCCATAAGGAGTGTGTGCATGGACGCTGCATGGCCCCTGACCAGTGCCAGTGCGAGCCCGGGTGGAGAGGAGCGGACTGCTCAAGTGGTGAGTACATGATGGACTATGCATGAGCAGGAAAGGCGCTCAAAGGGGAGAAAACTCAAAACCATCCATGGGAATGTGAAAGTATTTATCCTGTAAGGAACTGGTCACAGGGGACAGTCCCAAGGAGGTCATAGAGCGTAGGGCGGCCCGGCCCGGCACAGAGGCATAACTATCTTTCCACTAAACTATAGGTAACCAATACATAGAATCTATACTATAATTGAGTAAGGCTTGGCGTGTCCGTCGCCAAGCCTTACTCTGCGCATGCGCGCGCAACCAGCGGCGGTTGGTTGCGCGCGCAAGCAACCGCCGCGGCACGAGCCGGCTGCCGGCTCGCCGCGGCGGTTACAAGATGCACACAGCAGCCGGGTAGAGGCTGCGCTCGCAGCCTCTACCCGGCTGCCACGCGCATCCAACCCCTGAGCGGCGAAGGGAAAGTTCCCTCCGCCGCTCGGGCTTGGATGCGCGCGGCAGCCGGTAGAGGCTGCGCTCGCAGCCTCTACCCGGCTGCCGAGCGCATCCGAGCGGCGCCGGGGAAGTGAAAGTTTCCCCACTTCGCTCTTTGAAGGACCCAAGCCCCGGTCACGTGACCGCGGCTTGGGTCCTTCAAAGACCAGAAGTGGGGACACTTTCACTTCCCCGGCGCCGCTCGGAAAGGTAAGTATGGCGCCGAGCTCATGGGGCGGCTGTCCGAATGCCGATAGAGCATTCGAACAGCCGCCCCATGTCTGGTCTGGGGTCTGAGCTGGGGCATATCCATGAGCGCTGGGGGGCCAATATCCATGAGCTGGGGGGCAGTATCTGAGAGCTTGGGGGGCAGTATCCACGAGCTGGGGGACAGTATCCACGTGCTGGGGCATAGTATCCACGTGCTGGGGCATATATCCACGTGCTGGGGCATATATCCACTGAGCTGGGGCATATTCCGAGCTGGGGCATATATCCACGAGCTGGGGCATATCCACGAGCTGGGGCAATATCCACGAGCTGGGGCAATATCCACGAGCTGGGGCAATATAGCCACGAGCTGGGGCAATATAGCCACGAGCTGGGGCAATATATCCACGAGCTGGGGCAGTATCCACGAGCTGGGGCAGTATCCACGTGCTGGGGCATATATCCACGTGCTGGGGCATATATCCACGTGCTGGGGCATATATCCACGTGCTGGGGCATATATCCACGTGCTGGGGCATATATCCACGTGCTGGAGCAGTATCCAGGAGCTGGGGGGGAAATATCCAGGAGCTGGGACAGTATCCACGTGCTGGGGCATATATCCACGTGCTGGGGCAGTATCCACGAGCTGGGGCAGTATCCACGAGCTGGGGCAATATCCACGAGCTGGGGCAATATCCACGAGCTGGGGCAATATCCACGAGCTGGGGCAATATATCCACGAGCTGGGGCAATATATCCACGAGCTGGGGCAGTATATCCACGAGCTGGGGCAGTATCCACGAGCTGGGGCATATATCCATGAGCTGGGGCAGTATATCCACAATAGACTGCCCTCTGGGCAGGCTTTCCACCTTGTATTATAGATAAAATATTATAGATAAAAAAACAAGCATCTGTAACAGGATAATGTTACAGTCAAGACAAAAAACTCCTATAAAAATGGTGATAATCTGTGCCACTGGCGCCACCTGGTGGTGATGGAAAATAAACAATCTCAGTACAATCAAATAAAATACAAAGCAAGTTAAATGGTGCAAATAGGATAAAACAATCTAGGATGAAAAAAAGTAATGTGACATTTACAGCCTTATACTGCATACTCCATGTTGTGAAAGTCTTAATAATCAGTGCAGGGAAGAATAAAAGTCATACAGTATCTGGTGTTTGTGGAGTCAGCTGCCTCTCCAGGCCACGTGGTGGTATATCCCTCTTCCACCTTGTAAGTTAGTGTATAAAAGGAAGATGTGCTGGAGTTGGCGCTTCGTGTCCTGTTAGTGGTTCCTTCTGTTGCACCCCGTGGCTCAGAAGTGTGGTTTCCTTACAGGGTTACCAACCTCTGTGTCCCTCAAAATATAAAATGACTCAGAGCAATATTGTATAAAATGGAGTGCAAACAAAGGAGAAGAATAGAAACATAGAAACATAGAAAAATGTCGGCAGATAAGAACCTTTCGGCCCATCTAGTCTGCCCAATTACATGGATACTTTACCTGGATTTATCTTTTGTTTAGGATAGCCTTATGCCTATCCCATGCCTGCTTAAATTCAATTACTGTTTTGGCCTCTACCACTTCTACTGGAAGACTGTTCCATGTATCCACCACCCTCTCAGTAAAATAATGCTTCCTGATGTTACTTTTAAACCTTTGCCCCTCTAATCTAAGACTATGTCCTCTTGTTTTGCTACTTTGTTCCTTTTAAATATACTCCCTTCCTCTACCTTGTGGATTCCCTTTACGTATTTAAATGTTTCTATCATATCTCCTCTGTCTCGTCTTTTTTCCAAGCTGTACATGTTAAGATCATTAAGCCTTTCCTGGTAACTTTTCTCCTTCAAGCCGTACACCATTTTAGTAGCCCTTCTCTGAACTCTCTCTAAGATGTCTATATCCTTCTGGAGATACGGTCTCCAGTACTGCACACAGTACTCCAAGTGAGGTCTCACCAGTGCTCTGTACAGTGGCATGAGCACTTCCCTTTTCCTACTGCTAATACCTCTCCCTACACAACCAAGCATTCTGCCAGCATTTCCTGCTGCTCTATTACATTGACTACTTACCCTTAGATCCTCTGAAATAATGACCCCTAAATCCCTTTCCTCAGATGTTGAGGTTAGGACTGTATCAAATATTCTATATTCAGCCCTTGGGTTTTTACGTCCCAGGTGCATTATCTTGCACTTATCCACATTAAAACTCAATTGCCACAACTCCGACCATTTTTTTAGTTTACCTAAATCATTTGTCATTTGGCTGATCCCTCCAGGAACGTCAACCCTGTTGCAAATCTTTGTGTCATCAGCAAAAAGACATACTTTTCCATTAATACCTTCTGCAATATCACTAATAAAAATATTAAAGAGAATGGGTCCAAGTACTGACCCCTGAGGTACCCCACTGGTAACAAGACCTTGTGCCGAATAAACTCCATTTACCACAACCCTCTGTTGTCTGTCACTCAGCCACTGCCTAATCCATTCAACAATATTGGAATCCAAGCTCAAAGATTGCAATTTATTGATAAGCCTTCTATGCGGAACAGTATCAAAAGCCTTACTGAAATCTAAATAAGCAATGTCTACTGCACCACCTGTGTCTATTATTTTTGTTACCCAATCAAAAAAATCAATAAGATTAGTTTGGCATGATCTCCCTGAGGTAAACCCATGTTGTTTCTGATCCTGTAATCTAGTGTTTTTAGATGTTCAACAATCCTTTCCTTTAACATGGTTCCATTAATTTCCCCACTACTGACGTAAGACTAACTGGCCTATAGTTCCCCGATTCCTCCCTACTACCCTTCTTGTAAATGGGCACAACATTTGCTAATTTCCAGTCTTCTGGGACGACTCCCGTTAACAGATTTATTTAACCAATCCTTGTTAACGGTTTTGCTATTACATCACTGAGCTCTTTTAATAATTTAGGATGGATCCCATCAGGCCCCATTGACTTATTTGTCTTTACTTTAGACAGCTGCTGTAGAACCTCCTCCTCTGTAAACTGATATGTAAATATCTCTTTAGTGTTCTCTCCTAACTGAGGTCCCTTTCCTTCCTTTTCTTCTGCAAAGACTGAACAAAAATATTCATTGAGGCAGTCAGCGAGACTTTTATCCTCTTCTACATACCTTCCTTCCTTTGTTTTTAATCTAACTAATCCTTGTTTTACTTTTCTTTTCTCGTTTATGTATCTAAAAAATGTTTTGTCCCCCTTTTTTACTGACTGAGCTATTTTCTCTTCTGCATGTGCTTTGGAAGCTCTTATAAATTGCTTTGCCTCTTTCTGCCTAATCTTATAGGTTTGCCTATCTTCTTCACTCTGAGTTGTTTTATAATTATTGAATGCTGTCTTTTTGTTCTTCACTATTTTGGCCACTTCTGCAGAGTACCACAGTGGTTTCTTCCCTTTTTTGTTTTTGCTAACAAGCCGAATGCAATTTCCTGTGGCCTTCAATAATGCTTCCTTTAAATAATCCCATTTCTCCTGGACTCCCTTTAAACTCCTCCAGTCGATAATGACTCCTTCACACAAAATCTCATTTTAGAAAAATCTGTTTTTTTAAAGTCTAAAACTTTCGTTCTTGTGTGGTGCGGCTCCATCCCTGTTGTTATATTAAACCATACTGACTGGCGATCACTAGATCCCAAATTTTCACCTACAACAACGTCCGATACCAAACCTCCATTTGTGAGTATTAAATCCAATATGGCCTCTTTACGGGTCGGCTCCTCAACTACTTGTGTTAGAGATAATCCCAGTAGGGAGTTTAGAATATTTGTACTCCTGGTGCACCCAGCTGTTTTGGTTTTCCAGTTCACATCAGGAAGATTAAAGTCCCCCATGATAATAACTTCCCCTTCATTGCCATTTTGGCTATTTCCTCAACCAGCAGATTATCTAGTTCTTCTGCTTGTCCAGGGGGTCTATAGATCACACCTACACGAGCTACTGTATGATTGCCAAATGTTAGTGTAACCCAAACTGACTCTATGTTCACCTCGCTCACTTTTATTTGGTTCGTTTTTATGTTGCTTTTCACATACAGGGCCACTCCTCCTCCTTTCCTACCTTCTCTGTCTTTTCTATATAAAGAGTACCCCGTATTGTTATGTCCCAGTTATTTTTCTCACTGAACCATGTCTCAGTAACCGCCACTAAATCTACTTTTTCAGCTGCCATCATTGCCTCTAGTTCATTGATTTTATTGACTAAACTGCGAGCATTTGTAGACACGACTCTGAGCTTGTCATTTTTACCTCGCATGTTGCTTGCACCCTCCGATTTAGTTTTGGGGGACAATCGGCAGATTGTTTTTTACCCTTTTGTCCCCCCCTCCTAGTTAAAATATTTCTTTGCGAAACCTTTGAACTTCTCACTGAGAACATATGTTCCCCTATGAGTAAGATGCAAACCATCTTTTTTATACAGTTCCTTCCTGCTCCAATTAGAGCTATCATGGGACACAAAGCCAAATCCTTGCTCCCGACACCATTCCCGAAGCCACAAATTGAATTCCCTATTGCACATCTGCCTATCTTGAATGTTATGCACAGACAAAACTTCAGAGAATGACACAGTGGACGCAATCTGCTGTATTTCACCTCCAAGAACACAAAAATCTTCCTTAATCTCAGAAACCTCATTGCTAGCCAAGTCATTTGTCCCTAGATGGACTAGAACATCCACTTCCCCTTGTTGCTTTGCTTGTTTGACAATATTGAGAATACGTCTCTTGTCTCTACGAGCAGTAGCCCCAGGAAGACATCTCACCAAACCACTACTCTCCAGCTCAACACCTCTTATGATAGAATCACCCAGCAACAATTGCCTTCTATCAAGTCCCACCTTTTCATTTTTGTCCTTGGTTGCAGTGCTGCATACCTTAGGCATAGTGGATGGTGGTTCCTCAACTATGGTGTCTAAGCCTACATCCGTCTTATCACTACACTCTGAAAGTGCCTCAAAAGAATTAAGAAGAGCCACAGATTGTGGGACATGCCTTCTCTCCACAACTCTAAGTCTACCAGATCCTACAGTAGTCCATCTGCCGCTCCTAGGAGGCCTCTGTGGCAGTGGCTTTGTAACAGTCATAGCCTGAGTTTGTCTAACAGATCATTTACAAATCTCAGACTTCAAACAGGCAATTTCCTGCTGCAATAAAGAGAGCTGCCTACATATCAGGCACACTCCAAACCTCCAAAAATTGGATCTAAAAACAAATGCATGACAGCTCTTACACTGGACCAAGCCTGCCATTATAAAAGAATGGATTTAAACCAACAAATCTTACCTTTTTGTAGGTTTTCTACCTCCTGTCTAACCTCAGACTACCTCCAGAATGTCGTACTCACGACTTAGGGGTGCAGTCGCTTTTGTTGGCAGCGGTTTAGACATTAATGCTGTGTGTGTCGAGTTATTTTGAAGGATTTACACTGTTACACAAGCTGCACACTCACTACTTTACATTGTAACAACGTGTCATTTCTTCAGTGTTATCACATGAAAAGATACAATAAAATATTTACAATAATGTGACGGGTGTATTTACTTCTGTCAGATACTGTATGTAAAGTCTCTCAGTCCAAGAAAAAAAAAGAGAAATGAATCATGTGGGGGTTTTTGTAAAAAGATGTGATGAGAACGAGAAACCTCTTACTATGTGACATAGAGCCATATACCCACCCTTCAGTTACGCTTTTGGGGGTTAAAGATCCTTTTGCTGCTTTTCTGAATTCTTTATTTAGCGTTTAGATGAAGTAATGGTGGAATGTGCTGCGCTGCTGCATAACAGTGGAATAGTAAGAGCGCTCTTTATTGGAACTCTCGCATGATCTGCTATAAATATCCTGCTCCACGTGGGCTTGTTTCTAGAGTTTGACCCTTGGGGTTCATTCTGGAATATTCTGGCTGGGTGCCTCTCGCCATCCTGTGGCGTTTGGTCTCTGAGCATGATCAGATCCTGGGGTTGGCGGTCACAAGGGTTCGGCTCCCACGCACCGCACTCTCTGGGGACGTTCCTGGAGTCAGTGTGTTCCCATAATAACGCTGCTTCTTCCAGCTAGTATCACGACACGGAGCGCGGGCACCAGAACAAATCATTTTTATATCAGTGTTTCCTCCTCCCCCAGGAATCACTGCAAAAACATGAAAAACCAAAACAAAACACACACATTACACAACACGTTCTACCACGTACAGCGAGCCTTCATCGGACTGGGAGGAATGCAGACGTGGTCATGGTTTGCCGCAGAGGGGCGGCCCTGGAACATGGGAAAGCGTGTACCCCGTGAGAAAAAATAATAACGTGTCTTCTGCAAAAAACAGAAAAAAGATCAGCTCTCACTGTATGGAAAATAAACAATGACAGACCCAGACGGAACCGTCCTGGGATTCCTCCCCTGCCGTGTCATGCTGCCCGCTCCATGTCACCAAAACCCAGCTCAGAAAGCTGACTACGCACCACCGCCTCCACCATCCGAACAGCTAACCCGCCAAGGGAAGCTCTACGTATTTCTACCTCTCTGATCTTCCCGTCTAAGATGGCAGAAGCTAGACATCTCCCACCACACGACATGTCTCCATCGCACCTCTTCGCTCAGAGCACACACTTAGCATTACGTCAGGAATATCTCCATCCTGCCAGTCGCTTTGTGCGTCACACTCACAGTGCAACCCTTCATTAACTTCTAACGCTACAGGAACAAGCCCCTTCACCAAACGCCATCACCAACAGCTGTAAAGCAGTCTCCCGACCCAACTTCATTGTAACAGATCTCCATACCCCGACTGGGTCACATCTGTCAATACTGCGTACTTGCCGGACCCCCCCCCCCCCTCCGTGTTCTCCCCAGCAGACTCTTGTGCCTTCCCCCGTCCTCAGACAAAGCTCAAAAACCGGGACACGTAGGAAGCCTGCTAGCATCCCCCAAAAATAAGACGAGGCTGTATATTGAGGTTTTTCAAGGTCAGATTGGAACTCCTTTTAATTGGGGACAGGTACACATATTTATGCGGTCAAAAATGGGTCATTTATAGACACAAAACCTCCCTTAGAAAATGTTGAGCGTCATAATTAGACTAGGACAAATAATGGAATCAACATTTGCTCAACATTCCTAGACGAGACAGGACAATGACAATTGTTAACAATAAACAGATTATAGACTAAAATGTCAAATGAGGCAGTGTTTGCCTGACAAACCAGATTAATCCCTTAAGGCAGGGTTTGAGGAATTTGCTTTGAATCTAGGTGCCAGCTAAAAAAGTTAGGAGACCGTCTCCAGTCTCTGCTTCCCTCACTGCTATTACAGTTTTACATGTACAAAGTTCTTCAAGGAGCCTAAGAAGGTTAACAGGGAAAAGCTGAGAGGCATAACTCTGTGGTAGCCTGTCTTGCGTCTATAAAGATACATATCAGAGAGACAGAAGAGAAGGGGGGCTGTGCTTTTAAAGGAAAAAAATATATATATAAATGTAAACTTATAATACACAAGCCATTTTGTACCCTGGATCAGCCCGCACGTGTCACAGTGAAGCATGGAGGTTTCTGTTCAAAGTATAAAAAGAATAAAATAAAAGCCATTACTTATACTTACTCTGCTGGTCCCATGAGGCGGCAATTAATTATTTATGGCTTTCATTTTAGTATCAGACAGCTGTCTCACTCAGCTACAATCCTACTCAATGAGACAGCTTTCTCTAAGTAAGCTCAAGATCTACATGTTCCTTTTAAAACTGAAGGTGTGCGTGTCCCTGTCTCCAGCACCGCAGATTGACTATTGCTGAAGGAAAGGGGCATGTGGGAGAATCTTCAGAGCAGATCTGAGGGAAGGGAGTGGAGAATACACGGACCTGCCGCGGTGTGGAAAAAAAAAAAAAAAAAACAACAAGCTTTTAAATCAGCTCCCTGACGATTTTTTTTACACCTGATACCTACATTGAATGGATTGACAAAGCCCTGGAGGCAGGAAGCAATTTCTAGTTGCAATTGCGACCTGGCTCCTGGGGTTTGTCGAGCCCTGCCTTAAGGATTTGTAGGTGTCATCTGTGGGCGGGGGTTAACTCCAGCGTGGCGTATAGGTATGCCTCGCCGACAGGTGCTGCCACAGGTCTCTGACTAGGCCCGCCCATGCAGTCGACGCGCAACACAAGTCACTGACTACAAAGGACGGCCTGAGTTCAGGCCATCTCTCTGCAGCAAACGACGCGTGCCAGCTGCGGGGAGGGGCCGAGGTGGCCCATTTAAGTCAGTGGGGCTTAACAGTACACCCTGTGTCTTCAAGGCCCACTCACCACGAGGACGGCACAGCACATCTTGTGGTGCTAACAAACTACTCAAATAGTCAATAACATTATTCTTACATAACTCAGATTACATGAACACTCTGCACACAGGAGAGGGCAAAGAAATAATGTAGAACAGACCTGCACCTCCAGATCTATGCACCCCAAGTTCAAAGTGACGCACGTCACACAAACCTCATCACCATGGGAAGGGGGAAGTAGACAAGGAATCCCTCAATGGACATTACACAGCTTCCCCTTCCAAATAAGATGTCATCTCTGATGACCTACCACATTAGGGCCTGAAAGAGATCCACCAGCATCACGATTCACCCATAATAGGACAAAAAAATGCTTCCTTTGAGGTCAGGGGCCTGCCATAAATACTGAAATCCATCCAACCCTACTCGTGGGCCCACAACATAACAGTTCCATGATGATCTCTGTGTTATTGTGCATCATGCTGTATAGGACATTTATCTGATAAATCCCAGGAGGAAGATGGAAAGCCAGACAAACTACAGAGTAAAGAGGACACCACGCCAACCACGACAAGCAGAAATCTCACACACTGATTGTAATACAAATAATGACCACCATTACCAAGACATGAACCGAAAGCCATGACTCTTCACCTTAACCACCATCCATCACTTCCAAGAGAGGACACCAAGTACACACATCCATAGGTGACAACCTACACAGAAACCCCAGAATGAAGTTCATCCAGCGCAGTTTATTCCACACCGGCATCTCGGCCTCAATGTCTAATAACAAACTTGATCTCTTTATTCGCAGCTTGTGGCAAGTATAAATGGGGCCCAACATGCAACAACTCCTGTCCGTGCCAAAACAACGGCCAGTGCAACGCTACGAACGGATCGTGCATCTGCCCTGCTGGGTTCAACGGTTCCTCCTGTGAGACAATGTGTGAGCCAGGCTTGTATGGGTTTGGCTGCTTCCTCACATGCCAGTGCAAAAATGGCGCCATGTGCAGCCCCGAGAACGGGACATGCCTCTGCCCCAATGGATTCACAGGGCCGTAGTGAGTATTTACGTCTATGGGACTAATTAATGGTTGAATCCGTATTTCACACAGACATCTCTGCGAAACATACGGATGAAATTGGCCATGACAAGGACATGAGAGCTGCCTTAAAAAGACATGGGGGGGGCAGATCACGATGGCTAAAAGGTCTGATGGAATTATGAGACCCATAGGCCATGGAAAGCTGCAGGCCTATGTGGAGATGTCCTCTTTTTGACATCGACCAGCAGATACCATACTCAAACAAACTAAATTGCTTAAAATTGCATGTTTGTATACAATTAGAAACTGAAATCAAATCACGCACATTATGGAATGAAAGCGTTATCACCGTTCTGGGGGTGCCTCTGGACCTTGTATTCGAATGCAATGTCCTCCACCTTCAGCAGACTAGACCATGAGTATCAGCATGAAAATATTAATAAAAAAAGACTTACTCTCAAGGTGTTTCGTCTAAATAGACTTCCTCAGGAGCATTACATATTCAGTAAAAGGTACATTAATAAAAAACAAAATGCATAAACTTTTTTCTTCGAATACAAGGTCCAGAGGCACCCCTGGAAAAGGGATAACGCTTTCAGAATACGCTGGCGCTTTATAAATAAAGAATAATAATGATTTCATGCCATAAGGTGCGTGATTTGATTTCAGTTTCTAATTGTATGCTATATATGAGCCTGCCGGGAGCTCGCAGAGGGGAGATCCTATCCACATAAAAGTGATTAGATATAATACTCAGCCAAGGTTTTGGGGCCATCCTGGCCGTTAATAAGGAGAATTTACAATGCCACATTATGGTTTAATAACCCCAGTGTCCCAGATATGCTAATATATCAGTGAATTGGCCGGCAGCTCGTCAGGAACAACCACCTCCTCTCTTTACCAATGAAGCTCTGCCGGCTTGGCTGACTGCTCTGCTCCATCTGGTAGAACGTGGGTATTTACACTGGTTTTTGATTGCCTCTTAGCAGTACAGTAATAAATAGTCCACATCATCTAACGTGACCACTTCCCATCCAAAACTATCCGCCTCCTTCACTGGCTCTGATGGTGTCCACTGACTAACGCTTCCTGCCGTGTTTGCAGCTGTGAGATCCAGTGCGTGGAGATCCAGCCATCAGAGTTTCACTGCCTGGAGCACTGCTTGTGTCAGAGTGGAGGGATCTGTAATCAGAGCACCGGAGAATGCCGCTGCCCGCCGGGATGGATGGTATGAAATGGAACAATCATGTTTACCTCAGTCTCTGCCATACCTTACATCCAGATAATATAGTTTTGCCTGATCCCCTCACAGGGTCCAGTTTGCTCCATTCCGTGTCCAGAGGGTTTTTATGGACGCAACTGCAAACAAGAATGTCTCTGTCACAACGGTGGGCACTGCGATCCAGAAACCGGGCAGTGCAAATGCACCCTTGGATACAAGAGTGACGGGCAAGTATATATATATGTATAGCTCTTGAGAAGGCAGCTGTGATGTCAGACAGGGCATTTTAGGCAAATAAACGTATATGTCCAGGGAGCCGGAGGTGCGGTGGCATTATGGTGCAAAATCTCTTACGTGCAGGAGGTGCACAAATAATGGTTTAAGATTTTTTTCTGCGTCCACTTTTATTTTTTTATTATAAAGTATTTTTCCAGGAAGGATACATTAAGATTTCTCTGGTTTTCAGTATGTCCTGGGTGGTGAGTATGTACCGTTAGGTGTCTTGCCCAAGGACACTTACTGGAGAGGTGCTCTGGCCGGGATTCAAACCTGTGTCTCCACGGTTATAGAGCAGTGATGTTACCTCTACTCATCCAGCAGGTGGATGCAGATTAGACATGTGCAGCGTAGCAAAATTCAGCTTGGTTCAGTAGGAATTATTTTGGAATATATAGTTCGGAAGCATCCAATATATTTGGAACCTTTATGTGACACATAAAAAT
>CM019075.1:1369688-1536821 GCA_009667805.1 Leptobrachium leishanense
GGTTAGGTTTACAGTTTCTGTGCGTCATGATCAGGGTTAGGGCCAAGCTTAGGTGTACAGTTTCTGTGCGTCATGATCAGGGTTAGGGCCAAGCTTAGGTTTGCAGTTTCTGTGCGTCATGATCAGGGTTAGGGCCAAGCTTAGGTGTACAGTGTCTGTGCGTCATGATCAGGGTTAGGGCCAAGCTTAGGTGTACAGTTTCTGTGCGTCATGATCAGGGTTAGGGCAAGCTTAGGTGTACAGTTTCTGTGCGTCATGATCAGGTTAGGGCCAAGCTTAGGTTTGCAGTTTCTGTGCGTCATGATCAGGGTTAGGGCCAAGCTTAGGTGTACAGTTTCTGTGCGTCATGATCAGGGTTAGGGCCAAGCTTAGGTGTACAGTTTCTGTGCGTCATGATCAGGGTTAGGGCCAAGCTTAGGTTTACAGTTTCTGTGCGTCATGATCAGGGTTAGGGCCAAGCTTAGGTTTACAGTTTCTGTGCGTCATGATCAGGGTTAGGGCCAAGCTTAGGTTTACAGTGTCTGTGCGTCATGATCAGGGTTAGGGCCAAGCTTAGGTGTACAGTTTCTGTGCGTCATGATCAGGGTTAGGGCCAAGCTTAGGTTTACAGTGTCTGTGCGTCATGATCGGGGTTAGGGCCAAGCTTAGGTGTACAGTTTCTGTGCGTCATGATCAGGGTTAGGGCCAAGCTTAGGTTTACAGTCTCAGTGCGTCATAGAAACATAGAAAATGTCGGCAGATAAGAACCTTTCGGCCCATCTAGTCGCCCAATTACATGGATACTTTACCTGGATTTATCTTTTGTTTAGGATAGCCTTATGCCTATCCCATGCTTGCTTAAATTCAATTACTGTTTTGGCCTCTACCACTTCTACTGGAAGACTGTTCCATGTATCCACCACCCTCTCAGTAAAATAATGCTTTCCTGATGTTACTTTTAAACCTTTGCCCCTCTAATCTAAGACTATGTCCTCTTGTTTTGCTACTTTGTTTCCTTTTAAATATACTCCCTTCCTCTACCTTGTGGATTCCCTTTACGTATTTAAATGTTTCTATCATATCTCCTCTGTCTCGTCTTTTTTCCAAGCTGTACATGTTAAGATCATTAAGCCTTTCCTGGTAACTTTTCTCCTTCAAGCCATACACCATTTTAGTAGCCCTTCTCTGAACTCTCTCTAAGGTGTCTATATCCTTCTGGAGATACGGTCTCCAGTACTGCACACACTACTCCAAGTGAGGTCTCACCAGTGCTCTGTACAGTGGCATGAGCACTTCCCTTTTCCTACTGCTAATACAGGCTCTCCCTACACAGCCAAGCATTCTGCCAGCATTTCCAAGCATTCTGCCAGCATTTCCTGCTGCTCTATTACCCTTATATCCTCTGAAATAATAACCCCTAAATCCCAACCCTCAGATGTTGAGGTTAGGACTGTATCAAATATTCTATATTCAGCCCTTGGGTTTTTACGTCCCAGGTGCATTATCTTGCACTTATCCACATTAAAACTCAATTGTCACAGCTCCCACCATTTTTTTTGTTTACCTAAATCATTTGTCATTTGGCTGATCCCTCCAGGAACGTCAACCCTGTTGCAAATCTTTGTGTCATCAGCAAAAAGACATACTTTTCCATTAATACCTTCTGCAATATCACTAATATAAATATTAAATAGAATGGGTCCAAGGAATGACCCCTGAGGTACCCCACTGGTAACAAGACCTTGCGCCGAATAAACTCCATTTACCACAACCCTCTGTTGCCTGTCACTCAGCCACTGCCTAATCCATTCAACAATATTGGAATCCAAGCTCAAAGATTGCAATTTATTGATAAGCCTTCTATGCGGAACAGTATCAAAAGCCTTACTGAAATCTAAATAAGCAATGTCTACTGCACCACCTGAGTCTATTATTTTTGTTACCCAATCAAAAAAAATCAATAAGATTAGTTTGACATGATCTCCCTGAGGTAAACCCATGTTGTTTCTGATCCTGTAATCTATGTGTTTTTAGATGTTCAACAATCCTTTCCTTTAACATGGTTTCCATTAATTTCCCCACTACTGACGTAAGACTAACTGGCCTATAGTTCCCCGATTCCTCCCTACTACCCTTCTTGTGAATGGGCACAACATTTGCTAATTTCCAGTCTTCTGGGACGACTCCCGTTAACAGATTTATTTAACCAATCCTTGCTAACGTTTTTGCTATTACATCACTGAGCTCTTTTAATAATTTAGGGTGGATCCCATCAGGCCCCATTGACTTATTTGTCTTTACTTTAGACATAGGATTAGGGTTACAGCTACGGTTGAAGTTTAGAGGATTGATCCAAATAGCTGAGGTTTCAGAAATTTTCATATTAGTTGGAACCTTAATCGCACACGTGTAGTGTAGATATTAATACTGGTCTCAGCCGGGATCTGATCCTGCACGTATGGGGTGTGTCCTGGCAGTCAGCGCATTAAATCGACTGAGCTATCTCCAAGAAGGTTTCCCTCTGTCCATTGAGCATTATACGCTTTATCCACCTGTAAGATGGTTATATTTTCTTCTCCGTCTGAAGATGCCGGGAAGAGTGTCCAATCGGGAAATATGGCAGGGACTGCAAAGAGACCTGTGATTGCGTCCACGCAGTGCGCTGTTACCATGTGCATGGAGGTTGCCTGTGCGAGGCTGGATTCGCCGGACCAACGTGTGAAGAGCGAATGTGCGACGAGGATCACTATGGGCTACTGTGCGACATGACTTGCAAGTGCAACAAGATGCACACCTTGAGGTAAGGTGCTAGCCTGGTGCGTCAGATGGAGTTTGTGCCGAGATGTTGTGCCAGACCGCGTCAGTATATATGTGACCATTTGTATTTGTAGCTGCCATCCGATGAGTGGCGAGTGTACATGTAAACCAGGCTGGGCCGGACTCCACTGTAACGAGACGTGTCCTCCAGGCTATTACGGAGCCAACTGCCAGGAGCCTTGTCTGTGTCTGAATGGTGGCTCCTGCGACAGTGAGAGCGGGACCTGTATCTGCGCCCCAGGATTTACGGTATGTAAGTTACTGGGCCCGATTTTAAGGGGGTTTGGTTTCACGGTTATACTGTAGGTTACTCTCAAACTGTGCAGAGAAGGAAAGACAGCATCACCACCAGAACCGAATTTTACACCAAGCCGTGATATATCTCAGATCTGTCCAATCCCTCAGGTCAGTAGTGCACAACAATAGGCTAAATCTGAGCAGGGATGGCATTACCCACAATACTTTGCACAGGTGTGACGCAAAGCTCTTGTCTGCCTGTCCTTCTCTCCTGGCACCCCCTCACCTAGATCAGCCCGGCCTGTGAGTTGCTGGGAACTCAGTGCATCGAGCAGCCGGATCTGTAGCTCCAGACGCGCTTGGTCTGATCCTGTGCCTCTTTGAATTCCCAGATGGCCGCTCCATGCCTTCTGAGGGTGATTGTGGATACCCTGAATGAGACACCAGGCAGGCTGTATGTTCAAACAAGATCAACTGACTTTATTGAAAAACACACCAGTGTTTATGCTCTGGTCACACACACTTTTCAAGCTTCCCGCCTACCCCAACAGTTCTGATTGGCTGGTTTCAAGACCACTGCAGGCTTCTTTATGGTCCTCCTCAGGTTCTTAAGCACGTTTGTCTGGCTTGAAAGGGCTGGCAGATTAACCCTCTCAGGGTGTGAGGGTGAAGCACACAACTCGCAATCCGTTATCACTCACATTTACATAATCCATTGGGACAGTGTTTGCCCACAAGGCTGACTCACAACTCACACACTAGATGAAGAGACACAGCATTCTTGCATAATCACAGATCACACAAACCTAATTACATTATTCTGGTTCCACACAGAAATAAACTTTAACTCGCAAACAGTATGGCGATTAAAATAATAATGTAACTCTGGCCTGCACCTCCACAACACATCTCAAAATTCACATTAAAACATTGTATGAAGAAAGGGAATGAAATAAACGCCTTTTACGGGGAATGAGTCCTAAAACAGGGGAATAAAGTCCATATTTGGGGTTTTAAACGCGGAGAAAGCACTGAGTCCAAGTTTCTCAGCAAAGGGTTCAGAGTCGGTTCCTTAACAGGTAAGGCTGTATCACTGGACAGAGTCACTGGTCGCAGTGGCGGAAGTACCAGGGTCGCAGCGGTCGCAGTAGCGACCGGGCCCTGGCATTCCGCCACTGGAGGGGGGCGCAGCGCCGCCGCCAGATTCCGGCAAAAAGCGCCGAAATCTGGGAGCAGCGCCGCTGGCTGTTCCCCTCCCTGCGAACGGCCCGCTGGCTTGCAGCTTGGCCGCTCGAGTGGGATGGGAACTAGCTGACCAGCGCACGAGATCTCGCGAGAACTCGGCTGCGCTGGTCAGGTGGTTTCCGGTGAGCGGCCAGGCTGCATGCTTTCAGCGGCCGCTCACCACGGAGAGGAACGGCGGCAGCAGAGGAGCCTGAGGTGAGCTGGGGGGCCCTATATACCCATAAGAACTGGGGGCAAATCTATCCATGAGCTGGGGGCAGTATATCCATGAGCTGGGGGGCAGTAAATCCATGAGCTGGGGGGGGCAGTAAATCCATGAGCTGGGGGGGGCAGTAAATCCATGAGCTGGGGGGGGCAGTATATCCATGAGCTGGGGGGCAGTATATCCATGAGCTGGGGGGCAGTATATCCATGAGCTGGGGGGCAGTATATCCATGAGCTGGGGGCAGTATATCCATGAGCTGGGGGCAGTATATTCATGAGCTGGGAGCAAATATATCCATGAGCTGGGGGCAAATATATCCATGAGCTGGGGCAATATATCCATGAGCTGGGGGCAAATATATCCATGAGCTGGGGCAAATATATCCATGAGCTGGGGGCAAATATATACAGGAGCTGGGGCAAATATATCCATGAGCTGGGGCAAATATATCCATGAGCTGGGAGCAAATATATACAGGAGCTGGGAGCAAATTTATACAGTAGCTGGGGGCAAATTTATACAGGAGCTGGGGGCAAAAATATCCATGTGTGGCCTGGGGGCAATATATGTCCATGTGAGCTGGGGCAATATATATATCCATGTGAGCTGAGGCAATATACAGTATATATCCGTGTCAGCTGGGGGCAATACTATCTTTTTTATATTGCAGGAAAAAAAAAAGTTAAAATATAGATCTTTTTTTGGGGGGGGTTGGGGGGGCCCTTCATGGATTCTGGCACCGGGGCCCTCAGGTTTCTAGTTACGCCACTGACTGGTCGTCCACGCTTACCCCAAGAGATCATTAATTTATCAGCAATTCCTGCCGCATCTGCCCTGGCCTACATATTTGACATGATGAATCTCACCTGGACCAGGTAAACAATTGATATCTGGCACATTTCCCATGATGCTCAGCAGCTCTTAAAGCTGCACAGCAATGATCACAGTGTCTGATGTCCTTTAGGTTTCCTCAACAGCAGCAAATTCTAGAAAATTCATCAGCAGATATAACTGAACCAGGCCTCTTGCCTTCATATTAGCAACAACATATTGTTCTTATACAGGGGACGCACTGCACCAGTTACTGTCCAGCGGAATCCTACGGGCCACAATGTTCTGAAAGCTGTAGCTGCAAAAACTATCTGGCCTGTTCGCCCATTGATGGCAGCTGCGTGTGCAAGGAAGGTCAGTAAAAGTTACGAGGAGGGCACCGTATGAGTAGCCGCATGGGAGGAGGGCACCGTATGAGCGAGTGGACGTGTGTGTGAGGAGGGCACCGTATGAGCGAGTGACGTGTGTGTGAGGAGGGCACGTATGAGCGAGTGGACGTTGTGTGAGGAGGGCACCGTATGAGCGAGTGGACGTGTGTGAGGAGGCACCGTATGAGCGAGTGGACTGTGTGTGAGGAGGGCACCGTATGAGCGAGTGGACGTGTGTGTGAGGAGGCACCGTATGAGCGAGTGACGTGTGTGTGAGGAGGCACCGTATGAGCGAGGACGTGTGTGTGAGAGGCACCGTATGAGCGAGTGGACGTGTGTGTGAGGAGGGCACCGTATGAGCGAGTGGACGTGTGTGTGAGGAGGGCACCGTATGAGCGAGTGGACGTGTGTGTGAGGAGGCACCGTATGAGCGAGTGACGTGTGTGTGAGGAGGCACCGTATGAGCGGTGGACGTGTGTGTGAGGAGGGCACCGTATGAGCGAGTGGACGTGTGTGTGAGGAGGGCACCGTATGAGCGAGTGGACGTGTGTGTGAGGAGGGCACCGTATGAGCGAGTGGACGTGTGTGTGAGGAGGGCACCGTATGAGCGAGTGGACGTGTGTGTGAGGAGGGCACCGTATGAGCGAGTGGACGTGTGTGTGAGGAGGGCACTGTATGAGCGAGTGGCCTTGAGTAAGGAGGGTAACGTGCGAGTGAGTGGCCGCATGGGAGGAGGGTAACGTATGACGGAGTGGTCGCATGTGTGAAGATGACCAGGGCTGTTGCGTAATCAGTGTCCTCAGCAACGTGAAAACAGAAGGATTTATGGTCAGTATCCACACAAGGAACGGGCCCGCACCAGCTGATCCATTATCTGCCCATCCTATAGGTTGGCAAAAAGGGACTGCTCATTACCGTGTGTTAAAGGAACCTGGGGCTTCAACTGCAACAGAACATGTCAGTGTGATAACGGGGCGTCGTGCAGTGCCGTCAGTGGCTGGTGTTCCTGCACCCCTGGGTGGTCGGGAGAGAAATGCAGCCAACCATGCAAGGTATGCAGAGATTTAACTATACTAGTACTTGGACCCATTCTATTTAATATTTTTATTAGTGATATTGCAGAAGGTATTAATGGAAAAGTATGTCTTTTTGCTGATGACACAAAGATTTACAACAGGGTTGACGTTCCTGGAGGGATCAGCCAAATGACAAATGATTTAGGTAAACTAAATAAATGGTCGGAGCTGTGACAATTGAGTTTTAATGTGGATAAGTGCAAGATAATGCACCTGGGACGTAAAAACCCAAGGGCTGAATATAGAATATTTGATACAGTCCTAACCTCAACATCTGAGGAAAGGGATTTTGGGGTCATTATTTCAGAGGATCTAAGGGTAAGTAGTCAATGTAATAGAGCAGCAGGAAATGCTGGCAGAATGCTTGGAAATGCTGGCAGAATGCTTGGTTGTGTAGGGAGAGCCTGTATTAGCAGTAGGAAAAGGGAAGTGCTCATGCCACTGTACAGAGCACTGGTGAGACCTCACTTGGAGTACTGTGTGCAGTACTGGAGACCGTATCTCCAGAAGGATATAGACATCTTAGAGAGAGTTCAGAGAAGGGCTACTAAAATGGTGTACGGCTTGAAGGAGAAAAGTTACCAGGAAAGGCTTAATGATCTTAACATGTACAGCTTGGAAAAAAGACGAGACAGAGGAGATATGATAGAAACATTTAAATACGTAAAGGGAATCCACAAGGTAGAGGAAGGGAGTATATTTAAAAGGAAACAAAGTAGCAAAACAAGAGGACATAGTCTTAGATTAGAGGGGCAAAGGTTTAAAAGTAACATCAGGAAGCATTATTTTACTGAGAGGGTGGTGGATACATGGAACAGTCTTCCAGTTGAAGTGGTAGAGGCCAAAACAGTAATTGAATTTAAGCAGACATGGGATAGGCATAAGGCTATCCTAAACAAAAGATAAATCCAGGTAAAGTATCCATGTAATTGGGCGACTAGATGGGCCGAAAGGTTCTTATCTGCCGACATTTTGTATGTTTCTATGTACATTTAGAGCAGCGCTGTACAAAATATGTGAACCTGGTGGTGAGGTTTGTAGTGCAGCCAGTGATGTTACGGTTATACTACGCAGCTGATTGCGTGTGGTAGGTGCGTACATATTGTTAGGTGTCTTGCCCATGGACGCTCACTGGAGAGACGCTCTGAGCAGGATACAGACCTGCAGCTCCGCGGATACAGAGCAGTGCTGTTACCTCTACTCAGCCACAAACGACCGCAAACAGGCAGCCCACCGTCACCTTAACGATTTGGAGCCAATAAAATCCTGCAAGAGGTGCATATTGTCACAGATTCCGGCTGCAGAGACTTCCCCATCAGTTTATTGATTAACAATTTCTGTGCTTTGTGTATACAGTATAGATATTTTCTGGTTAGATTTTATCACAACTATTCTGTGAAGATCATAATCCCTGTCCCAAAGTTTCTCCCACCTATTATCGCTAGAACTCCCTACCCCATCTGTTTGAGTCTGCTGCGCTTAGCCGGCTGAAAGAGACCTGCCGAACTACAAGCTTGAACACTGCGTCAACGCTTTACCCTGGCAGGGTGCCCTCTTGGAACCGTGTTGCCCCTTCCCTGGGGTAGAGCGGTTATGGAGAGGGAGCTCCAGGGGGAACCCAGGCTTCACAGCACTGTGCTTCTTTCTGGTACTGGCTGCTGTGACTATGGCTCACTGACCTTGCCAAAATCTGTAATAGCTGTCGCTCTGTCAGGTCTGTGTCACATGACTCGTAACGCTGGAAAAGTGACATATACATTATTGCTAATACATGTTCCTGGTTCATGTAGAGCTGGAGCTTTGGGCCAGGATGCAGCCAGCAGTGTAACTGTAAATACGCCGATGGTTGTGACCCCGTCACCGGGAAGTGTCAGTGTCTACCAGGATGGACAGGTACGGTCAGTAATGAGATGACACAACGCCAGCGGATGCATCGCCTGCTCCATGGTGTGACCACTCACTCTTCCTTCCAACAGGGGTGTTTTGTGACCAGGGCTGCAAGGAAGGGCTTTGGGGAAGGAACTGCAACATGCCGTGCTCCTGCAAAAACGGAGGAATCTGCTCTCCATCTGATGGGTTGTGCACCTGCCCGGCCGGACTCCAAGGCCAGACCTGCGAGAGCTGTAAGACCAACACCCCACATACACAGACAGGCTACATGAACACACATGTGGCAGCAGGTATAGGGTGAAGATACACACACCCTGCACAGAGTTACCCCATTACATCTGATTAATGTCACGCTGAACAGAGTACACAGAAACCCTACACAATGCGTCGTTAACCCGTCACACCCTGCACAATACGAGTGACCATGTTACACCCAATTAATGTCACGCTGCATACAGTACAGGCACAGACACCATGCCCAAAACTGAGTTACCAAGTCACCCCCTCTTAATGTGATATGGAAGATTGATCTACTGGCCTCCCCAGTGGTCCCGGCAGTAAACCCAGCAGGTTACAGACTCCCATGCTTGACATAAGATATTCAGGTGAACACGTCGCCCCACGGCCGATGACTGGTAAATACAGTGTTTTCTTGTCGCTGCAGACTGCCCCCCTGGACGATACGGGAAGAGATGTGCCCTGACCTGCAAATGCTCCAACTTCTCCACGTGTAACCCCATGGACGGCTCCTGCGCATGTCACCTCGGTTGGAGAGGGAACGACTGCTCCGAACGTAAGTCACAATAATCCCTGTCACGCACAGCACACGCATCACGTGATCACCGACACATGCGCAGATGAGAGACTTGGCTTAACCTGTTCCATGATGATGCAGTAATGAACAAGCGGCACCATCTTCCCACGTTGGCATCACATGGTCTACCCTTTCCAGATATTTATGCAGTAAACTGGGAATTGCATGAGAAAAAGAATGAGATTTCAGTTACTTTCATGTTTTTGTAGTGATTTTATCTGTTATTTTCCCCCTTGATATCACTGCACAGCGTTGAGCCCCTCTCACTTTTTGACCCGTGCAGATCAGTGATTTGCCACGTTTACATTTCGCCCTCTGGATGTATTGGGGTTATGCTCAGGTTGACCCCTGATCCACTAATGTTTATTTACAGCCTGCACCCTGGGCTTTTGGGGCAAAGACTGCGCCAGCGTGTGTTACTGTCATCATGGCGGCCGCTGCAGTCCTACAGACGGGACGTGTACGTGTTCTGCGGGATGGACGGGGAAGACCTGCTCTGATGGTAACATCATCCTCCTCATCGATTGAACAGGGTCCTCCCTCTCTGTACCTTTATTAAGAATAATACCCTTATTTTCTTACAACTTTTTCCATGTGAGTTACCTTCTTGAAACCAAGTAACCACCCCCACCCCCCTTGCCCCCTTCCCCATAAATGAACACAACAAGGTATTGGCTGATCCCAGAGACAAAGGAAACTTACTCCCCATTTTACCTCTTGCACAATCCAGGGATATTTCTTAAGCCGTTTTCCGTCCGTCTCCCGAACTACTGCCTCTAATATGTCACTCTCCAACCTGCTCTGCCTATTCTCCAAACACAAGACATGGGGCTTCATCCACATCACTAACAGCCCCCTCCAAGCCCCGAACCCCTTACACATGTATACTGCAAGGAGCAGGGGGTGTCTGCTATACAGGTGTGGCATAGTAGCTCTGAGCACTCCTCTATGTTCTGGTTATTGGAGTACATTTGAGTTATGTAAGGCTTTCTGCTTTACTCTCTAGAGGAAAAGTAATTCCATTGAATTGCATTCAATGGAGAATATCACCTCCAGCCAGTAGATGGCGTGAGCATGGTTGGGAGTCGAGAGTCATGGACAAGGAAGTGTAATGCTCTATAATGCATGGAGAGACAGAAAAACGATTCCTGCATCACCGCCAGCGCTAGAGGTTAAACGTTATTTTTGCTTTTTAAAAAGGAACACAGACTAATAAAAAGGCCTGTAACTGGAACAAAGAGTCAGTTGCTTTATTGCAGACGTGTAACACAGGGATCCGAGCCTGGTCTGTTAATTGGCTCTTCCTAGGGTCCCTCCACCTTGGTGTGATCCCCTTGGTGCTGCAGTGGTCATCTGCTCTGTCTCAGCCTTGGTGTGATCCCCTTGGCACCAATCTGCTCTCTTTGGGTTAACCCTGTGGTGCTCTTAGTAGTAATCTCACTCTCTTTGTCTTGGCATGATACCCCCAATGCCATGGTGATAATCTGCTGTTTCTCCTGACTAGTTTGCCCGCTGGGCTTGTATGGAGAGAATTGCCTCCACAAGTGTAAGTGTGAGAACAGTGCCGAGTGCGACCAAGTGACCGGACGCTGCTCCTGCCTGCCTGGGTACCATGGAGCTTTCTGCGAAACAAGTAAGTGAAGGCACGTTATGGGGAGATTCCTGCATGGCGCGGTGTGCTCGCACGAACACAGGGAACAGGACAGCCGCTGACAACCCAAAAGTGCCGAGTGAACACAGAATGTGACAACACACGTTACTCTACTATAACCCGCGCTTTGACTGGGAGCAGGTATTAAACGGCCTCCGTGTGATCCCCTCAACAGAATGCCCCCCCAGGACCTACGGGCTAAAATGCCACCAAGTCTGCGAGTGTCTGAACAACGCCACGTGCGACCATGTTACCGGGCACTGCCAGTGTGACGCCGGCTTCACTGGAGCCCAGTGCGAGAGAGGTGGGTACTGACCAATCGCCAGCGAGCATTGCGACCTAAAAATCCATCGACACAATAATCACAACTTTACAAAAGGCCATGGGGGGGGGTCAAGTCCAGCAGGAATTTGTGGGAACGCAGTCCCTCCAATATTTTCACGAAGGGATCAGAGCTCCCTTTCGTCCCCACATGGAGAAGCTTTTATAAGATTCTAATAATATTTCCGCATTCTCCTATGATATATTTTATAAATGTACTTACTTATTGCCCATTATGCCTATTGGCGTGCAAGGTAGCAACAAAAGTTAGCCACTCCAGTTTGTTCTGGGTCAGCTTTTGTATGGTACCCCACGTGTGATTCATAGCCTTGAGATCTCTGTCCACCATTCAACGCCAGATGCTCTTTGGTCTTCCTCTCGAGTTTTCCTTCTGGTGCCCAATGAAGGGCATTTCTGGTATGCCCAATCCATCTCCATCGTCTTCTTATGATGATAGTCTCCATACATTTATAAAAGTATAAATCCAGCCGATCTTTAGGTTTAAACGTTTCTGTGATGTGGAGTGGTGGGTTACGTGTGACATGTCTATGGTTAATTGAGGAGCAGAAATCTTGGAGAGTTCCTGTACATATGGGGCTAATTACAATCTTATCAGTAACATTAGAGCTCAGCTATAGGAGCGTTAATGCTGGGTTAAGTGACTAACGCATGCCCCCCCATAACACTAAACCCATGTGGAATCCGTTAGTGCATCGGTGACTGTGTGAGCTTGCATGAGCTTACTGTACTTTGCTCATCCTGTATATTTTCTTATAACGGGGACACTACGGGGAAACCTGCAGGCGCTCATTATCCCTGTTAGAGTCCCCGTTCTATCACCATAAAAGTAATAATTTTTAGGACTGTCCCTAGGGGCAAATGCTTTTCAGGGTCTGTTGCTGGACTCCAGGGTTGGAGGCGGGGCCAGTGACCAGGCTGCTCCCAGACCTTTTTTATGTCAAACCTCAGCGGATGGCTACTTGTCCCTTCTTGAGTCCTGTTTCGGAATAGGACACCAGAGATTGCCCTGTACTGGTTCAGTATACACATATGACCCATTAGAATCATCTGTTGAGATGTTGTCCTCCCTCTTCGCATTTGTCAAGGAAATCCTCTGTTCCCAGCATGCATTTTCTCAGTATCAGCAGGTTTAGATTTGCCATTTAGCTGCGTCCTGCATGTGGTAGATGGTGCTTGACCTTTGACTCTCTGTGTGTGTCGGTAACTCGTGGAATGACCTTCATGTCCCTCTTTGTGCAGCCAACGTTGTGGAGGTGCCCTTTACTATGGTGCCCAAGACATCAGCTGGCACAGACTCCCTGGGCCCCATGCTCGGCATCATCGCGCTGGTCATCCTGGTGGTGGTGCTGATCAGCTTCTTTCTCTGTTATCGCCACTGGCAGAAGGACAAGGAGAGCCACAACCTATCTGTAGCCTACACGGCTACCAGACCGGCCAGCTCTGTGTATGAGGTGCCAGGTATGAAAAGGGAGGGGGCATCCAGGGGTGGAAGTGTCAGCACGATACAGGAAGAGGGAGCATAATGTATATCTTCTGTTGGTCCATTTGTTTAGAACTCTGTGTATAGCCGTCCTATGGGTTAATCTCGGCCATCAGTTAAGCTGCACAGCTGGGTATCCACCTCACATTCTGACAGTGTAACTAGGGTGATAAGACCATAAGGTAAAATAACCATAGTCACCCAAAATCAAACAATGAAGCCAAAGTGCCAAGTAGAATGCTGTAAATGGTAATTGGGACAGGGTACGTGTTTTATTATCATTATCTGTGTATTCCCGGTGTCATGGACGCCGCTTCACTGGAAACTCACCCATGCTCTTGTTTCCTTTGCAGATGTTCCCCCTGGGCCCATGCATTACTACACGAACCCCAGCTACCACACGTTGTCTCAGTGCGGACCACAATGTCCACCCCCTCTCCCCAGTAACCAGGACAGACCTGGATCCAAAAAGGTGCGGACAACCTGGGGAGGATTTATCAAGCTATGCCACCAAGGAACAGCGAGCCCTGGGGAGAGAAAAGTCTAAATATAAAATCAAGCAAAGGAGGGCGGGGGGCCTAGGTTTAAACAAATATTAGACTGACAGAATAGATCCATAAACACCAGCTTTATGGCAAAACAAATCCTCATGGGAGGAGCCAGATCTAAGCTTATACCCCCACAGGGAATAAATCCCATAATTACCAGCTTTAAAAAAGGTAAAACAGATCTTCGTGGGAGGGGACGATATGGGGAGGTCTACGCTTATACCCCACACAGGTAATAAATTCAATAAACACCAGCTTTCCGGTAAAAAGATCATAGAAACATAGAAAATATCGGCAGATAAGAACCTGTCGGCCCATCTAGTCTGCCCAATTACATGGATACTTTACCTGGATTTATCTTTTGTTTAGGATAGCCTTATGCCTATCCCATGCCTGCTTAAATTCATTCACTGTTTTGGCCTCTACCACTTCAACTGGAAACTGTTCCATGTATCCACCACCCTCTCAGTAAAATAATGCTTCCTGATGTTACTTTTAAACCTTTGCCCCTCTAATCTAAGACTATGTCCTCTTGTTTTGCTACTTTGTTTCCTTTTAAATATACTCCCTTCCTCTACCTTGTGGATTCCCTTTACGTATTTAAATGTTTCTATCATATCTCCTCTGTCTCGTCTTTTTTCCAAGCTGTACATGTTAAGATCATTAAGCCTTTCCTGGTAACTTTTCTCCTTCAAGCCGTACACCATTTTAGTAGCCCTTCTCTGAACTCTCTCTAAGATGTCTATATCCTTCTGGAGATACGGTCTCCAGTACTGCACACAGTACTCCAAGTGAGGTCTCACTAGTGCTCTGTACAGTGGCATGAGCACTTCCCTTTTCCTACTGCTAATACAGGCTCTCCCTACACAACCAAGCATTCTGCCAGCATTTCCAAGCATTCTGCTAGCATTTCCTGCTGCTCTATTACATTGACTACTTACCCTTAGATCCTCTGCAATAATAACCCTAAATCCCACCCTCAGATGTATCAAATATTCTAAATTCAGCCCTTGGGTTTTTACGTCCCAGGTGCATTATCTTGCACTTTGCACTTATCCACATTAAAACTCAATTGTCACAGCTCCCACCATTTTTTTAGTTTACCTAAATCATTTGTCATTTGGCTGATCCCTCCAGGAACGTCAACCCTGTTGCAAATCTTTGTGTCATCAGCAAAAAGACATACTTTTCCATTAATAGCTTCTGCAAATCACTAATAAAAAATATTAAAGAGAACGGGTCCAAGTACTGACCCCTGAGGTACCCCACTGGTAACAAGACCTTGTGCCGAATAAACTCCATTTACCACAACCCTCTGTTGCCTGTCACTCAGCCACTGCCTAATCCATTCAACAATATTGGAATCCAAGCTCAAAGATTGCAATTTATTGATAAGCTTCTATGCGGAACAGTATCAAAAGCCTTACTGAAATCTAAATAAGCAATGTCTACTGCACCACCTGTGTCTATTATTTCTGTTACCCAATCAAAAAAAATCAATAAGATTAGTTTGGCATGATCTCCCTGAGGTAAACCCATGTTGTTTCTGATCCTGTAATCTATGTGTTTTTAGATGTTCAACAATCCTTTCCTTTAACATGGTTTCCATTAATTTCCCCACTACTGACGTAAGACTAACTGGCCTATAGTTCCCCGATTCCTCCCTACTACCCGTCTTGTAAATGGGCACAACATTTGCTAATTTCCAGTCTTCTGGGACGACTCCTGTTAACAGATTTAACCAATCCTTGTTAACGGTTTTGCTATTACACCACTGAGCTCTTTTAATAACTTGGGACTCATGGGAGGAGGCAGATCTACGCTTATACCCCACACAGGGATTAAATCCCATAAACACCAGCTTTCAAAAGTAAAACAGATCCTCGTGGGAGGGGAGACAGTGTGGGTTATATGCTTATATTGGTTTGCTCCTCGAGTGATTCCCTGAGCCAGCCCTGGTATCACCGCCAATAACACGACTGTTCATCTTCCAGAATGTGATTCGCAATCCACACTTTGCCAAAACGCAGAGGGACAGGGCATCGCCTTCAGTACTGACATTAATGCTACGCTACCCGCCGACTGGAAGCACCAGGGCCTTCCGCTAAACCCCAGGGAGCAAGGCAAGTACAAAGCCTGGTCCTCTATCCGGCTTAGAGTTTTATGAACCATGAATTGAAGGGGATAATCTTCTATGAAGTGGAGCCTAAAAAGGCACAGTCCAGGCTGCAGTGTGCCTTGCCTTGTGTGCGGTGGCATGCCATTATATAGTGTTTGCTGTTGTGTTTATTTGCTTTCCATTAACGCCTGTTGGCTTAGACTTGCAGTCTTTGTTCTCATTTCAGGGTATCAGATGGACCGGAGTTACAGCTATAGTAACAGTGGAGGCATCTACTACAACCGGGGAAACGGTGAGCACCGTGCATAAACTAAAGTCTTGTCATGTTTTAATATCCATCAAATGAGTTTCATGGAGACCTTCATCCCATAATCACATACACTGTCCTATATGGGTGACGTATGGCACGTTCATGGAAACTGGTGTAATACAGGGAGGCCAAAGGGTCCCCACTCCCTTAAGAACATGGCTGTCAGGTAAGAAATGACAAAGAAGCAGAGGCCAAGAGCCATTGGAATGACGTGAGAGGAAGTGTGGCCTGAGCACCTCCAAACACACTAACCAAAGAGCTGCCCTGTCTTCGCTCGCTTTTAATGGGGGTCACAGAGACCGACAGAGTAGCAGTCTGCTACGGGCAGAAACCGCAGAATTTCCCTTGACAGAGTTCATGAGGTACCATTCCTCTTTCCAGATTATGTCAAAGACTCCACTCGGACCCTCAGCAACAGCTCATTGAACAGCGAGAACCCCTATGCCACTATTAAGGACCTCCCGATGACGCTGGCCAGACCTTCTGAGGGAAACTACATGGAGATGAAATCCCCAGTGCATCGAGAGATGTCCTACGCAGAGATTGGGCTTCTCGATGAAGATGCAATGTATGAGCAAGAACAAAAGGAAGAAGGTAACGCCCCATGTGGCGTCCAGATAACTATAGTCTTACACTATAGCAGGTCATGTTTGGTTTTGTTCTCCTCGTGGTCTGGGTTGTAGCTTTTGGTTTCTTGTCACAATGCACCTTGAAGGCTATCACTGCTGGACTCCGCCCTATATGTGCAGATTGAGCTGTGCAAACAATCTTTGTTGGGGGGTGTGGAAATTATAATCGCCCGAGACATGAAAATAGGGGCATTGGACAAGTAGATTTTTTTGAGATCCAGTCCGGTGGGCAAGAAGCCCGCGGAATGAGGGCTAATTCCTCGCCATGAATATCGCATGTGCTATCAGCCCGGACGAAAGGAAATGGTCCCTGGACACTAACGTAAATAAGGCTGTGTGCCTCATGCGTGCGCGCAGTCCTATGCTTTCCGGCACACTGCTCTCGCGATACGATCCATAGTACCGCGAGAGCTGCTGGCCGAAATCAGGGAGCCGTGTGTGACATCACGTCTCCTCCCTATAGAACAGGTCTGTAATAAATAAATTTAAAAAAAAAAACATGGTAATGTTAGATTTCAAGCTCTTGGAGCCATTCCATGCATGTCCTGATCACCATGCTGGAATGATACAAAGAGCTTGCAATCTAACACCTTTTATGGAAAATTGTCTGAATCAAGTTATTATTTTCTGTGGAAATAACTGCCTGAGTTAAATTGCGAGCACTTGGGGCCAATCCATGACTGAAGCTTTGCATACACGCAGGGATAACCAACAGCTTGCATTCTAAGTCAAATTATGCGCGTGCTACATGAGTGTATCACAGAAACCATAGCAATAAAACTCACAGTAGTGTGCAGTGTGTTTGAGTTTTATTGCTGTGAAGCCCTGTGATACAGTAATGTACGGTGTGTATGAGCGTGAGTTTTATTGCTGTGGATTCTGTGATACGCTCATACACACCGCATATTTTATTTTGTTTAATATAAAATACAATGTTCATTCGGAGAACTGTTCTAAGTTCAGTACTTGCATTTGTTGCACATATTGAAGGGTTAAGTATGTCTCTAGGCTGTTATGAATAAAGACCTCTATTTAAACACTATTTTGTTGAAATTATTTTTCTTATCATCAGGATAAGTAGATCGTCCTGAGGGACAAGTAGATTGGACTACCACTTAGTCTATTGGACAAGTAGATTTTTTTTTTTAATTTCCACACCCCTGTTTGGTGCATGACCATCTTGTCCCATGGGACATCTTTGTTGCTTTACCCAGTGGTCTGTACAAACCACGAATAACTTTCCACTGAAATGTTGAAGTCAGTCGATATCTGTGAATTGGCGAGAAAAGAGATCAAGAGTCAGACTGAGCATGTGCAAAGAGCCCCCAGACAGGGCAGATCAAAAAAACGTCCACAGATATTTAATCACTCAGCAGCTGCTGCAGCCTCTCCGCAGCTATGACAAAAAAAAGTCAAACAACAGTGTCTTCAAAGATTATATTTTCAAATAGCACCACACTGGTAAAACAAGGGACGTCCTAATAGTACCGGCTGGGTGGAGTAGAGGTAACATCACTACTCTAGAACCGTGGAGACACAGGTTTGATCCCGGCAAGAGCACCTCTCCAGTAAGTGTCCTTGGCAAGACACCATACGGTACATACTTGCCACCCAGGACATACTGAAAACCAGAGAAATCTCAATGTATCCTTCCTGGTAAAATCCTTTCTCCAAAAAAAATAAAATAAACTTGACACCAAAGCGCTGGCCACATTTGATGCCTTTTCTTAAAGTCGTGGTTTGGGGAGCTCGTAGGGCGACAATTTCTCCAGAAACAGTACATATTTAATCATTAAAAATAGTTTAAAAATTGTGAAAAAGGATAAAAAGTAATTGTGGCTTTCTGAGACCAATATGGCTGACACAAACTAACTCTGTTTCTCTTGTTCTTCCAGAGAGTTTGGCTGAGGGGGCAGATGGAGTCACTAGCAGCCTCCGAAGCAGTTTCCCACCAAGTCATTATGATTCTCCTAAAAACAGCCACATTCCCAGCCATTACGACATGCCGCCGGTCCGGCAGTATCCGCCCTCCCCTCCTGCAAAGCGCCAAGCCCGGTGATGGCATCTGCCTGGGTACAGTACTAACAGCAGCAGCAAGAGAACTGTAACATGAACATAGCACTTGTGAAAGCCCATCTCTGCACCCAGGCTGGATTTACCCAGGTACTCAGGACACTTATTACTGGGATAAAACACTGCTGGTCACATAAGGTCTGCCTTCTGGAACCATAGAAAAACATTTCCACGTAGAACAGACATTCTGCAAATGTCCAGAACCCCTTGGTATAGAGAGGGCATCAGGATTGTTGCCCGGTGAAGCTGGCAGGACAGTTTGGAGGGAGCAATATGGTTGTGACTTGGTGGAGCGGAGAAGATGTGGCTTCGAGGCAACATCGTGGTTGTGGCTTGGTGGGGCTGAGAGGATTTGGCTTGGAGGGGAAGTCATGGTCACTGCGTGTTTAGGATGGTATGTTGCTTCAAACCATCAGAGATTATCTCTATTGTCAACAGCAAGAGCTAGAAACAGGAATTGATGGAGCGATTTCCAGAGACCAGATGTGGTGAGATGGAGGATCAGCCAGCCTTTTATTTTTACACTGACAGTTTCTGTTTACTTCTAGGCAGAAACTAAACCAGCGACAGTGCTCTACAGACTTATTCCAGCAGGCACGGACCAGTTGCCCAGGGTCTACGTTGAGAGTTGATGCCCAAGTCTGAGTTCAAATTTGCCTAGGAGGTTCCCAGGCCCTCTGTCCGGGCCTCACTTTATTCCCCCTAGTTTCCTCCATAGTGTCCCCTTCTATCTGGTACCTCATTGTCCCGTGCATGTAGCAGATCATCCTGTGATCACCCGCTTCTCCTTGCATGGTCACTTCCATGGCAGTATTTGCTCCTGTTTAGTCCCATGTCTCCTGGGCAAGCAGCTTCTGCTCACTCCATGATTTGGAGGCGGAGAGGCTATTCTGTGTGTTTCTGGACTCGCACATGCCGTGACTCTGCCAGCGCCGCTCACCGGATACCGGCTTGTTTTAATGTATTTTATATGGTTTTATACTGAGCGCAGCCATTAAAAGGAAATTCTGCCTGTGACATCATCAGACGCGTTTTATGTTTAATAATGACACAAATAAGCCAACAGATTACACAGACAATCTGCAGCGCATGGGCATCACACAGCATGTCACGTGTTACACGAGCATCACGCGTCACACGAGCATCACGCAACGCGTTACATGTCACACGGGCATCACACAGCGTGTTACGTGTCACACGGGCATCACACAGCGTGTTACGTGTCACACGGGCATCACACAGCGTGTAAGGCTAGGGTCAGACTGAGGCAGTGCGAACGCGCGTGCAGGCGCACTTAATCACGGCCGTGCTAGCAGCAAATGACGGCCAATATACGAAGTACGGTCGCACAAAAGTCCGGCTGCGCAACGCAAGTGGCAAACGAACGCATTTTGTCGAGAACGTAAAACCGCTAGTACAGTTGTACAGAGTGCGCTGCGTCCGCTAGCGGCGTGTGTGCGTGATTTGGAGATGTCAGACACTGCTAATGTCCGGCCAACATAAGGTCCAGATGCAAAAGTGTTTTATTGATGATCCGTACAAAATCACGGACGCAAATGCGCATAGTATGACCGCTATCGCGTATTCCGTGAAAAAATACGTCCATTCGTTCGAACGCACTTTTTCACAGACAACGTGAAAATGTGTTCGTCTGACCCTAGCCTTACATGTCACAGAGCATCACACAGCGTGTCAAGTATCACAGGGCATCACGCAGTGCATTACGTGTCACAGGGCATCACACAGTGCGTTACATGTCACAGGGCATCACGCAGTGCGGTACGTGTCACGCGAGCATCACTCCTGCTCGTGTAACCTGTGACATGCGTACACCACGGGACACATGGGCATCAAGAGCATCACGTTACGTGTCATAAGGTGTGGTGGATGCAGGTGGTAACACGACCTCTGACACAGCACAAGTTCTGCTTAGAGATTTTATTAAAAGGAAACAGCTTTATGATAGCTTACGATCACGTTATCATAAAATCCAGATATTGCCCAACAGTACATACCCAAGCCTTTAACACGAGGAAAAAAAACACAAGACAATAAAGTACAACACCGGCCCCTGCTGGATAAATGACCCAACACCGGCCCCTGCTGGATAAATGACCCAACAGCGGCCCCTGCTGGATAAATGACCCAACACCGGCCCCTGCTGGATAAATGACCCAACACCGGCCCCTGCTGGATAAATGACCCAACACCGGCCCCTGCTGGATAAATGACCAAACAGTGTACACCAAACGCTGAGTTCACCATTTAGTGAATGATCCCCTTGGTGTTATGGTTATATATATATATATATAACGGTAAGTTAGAATTTTAGTAAAGGACTCAGAGGCGAGTATTGCATTCTCCTTTCTTGCTTTTAATACAGCAGCAAATATAAAATGTTGAAAAAGTAACAGACATTTAAACAAAAACATATTGGTAACAATGGAGTATTCTAACCCTCCCCCCCCCTTTCCCGGTCAGACAGTCCAGTGCTCTGCCAATCTATAAATACCTCCAGATTTCCAAGAGTGGGTGTCTGTGGAGGCGCTTACTAGGTAACTGTGGGTCCTTAAAAATGGGGGGGGGGGGAGGTTGCTGCCTTCAAGGGGTTGCACATAAATCTCAACCTAAATGTGCAAATAAATGTGTAGAAAAGGGTGCGGGTCCTAGTGGCGCAGTGGGTGCTTCCAAATATGGAGCAATCTAGATGAGTGTTTCTAAATGCTGATATTATGGCTCAACTCTATCAGGTGGTGATAGATAAAAGTGCTCCAGTGAGTCAATGTTACACTAGTATTGTGCAAATAGCAATTCTGTGCAAATGAACAACCTTGTGCAAAATAAGCAACAACAATGGTGATAAATCCTTAAATCATGCGCACAAATCTGCTCCTATAGCACAAAGTGTATAATAATCCATGTGCAAAATGCATATAAAGTGCATATAAAGTGCATGTGCTCATATATCCTATTCCATTCGTAAAGTGCAGACACAAAATTTGTGTTGATGTGACATCAAAAAAGTCATAAGACAGTCCTTTTAGGTTATATGAGAGTCTCTGGATGGCCTATCTATACTATAAAAGAGTAAGCCTTCAAGTGTCCGTCGCCAAAAGCGGTCTGCGCATGCGCGACGGACATTTGAAAGTGGCCGTTAAAACAAACAGGTAGCTGCGCGTGCCGGCCGCCTGCAAAAAAAAAAAAAAAAAATCATCGGCACGAGCCGCGCGCAGCTACCCGTGTGTTTAGACGCCGCAAGCCCCGATCCTCCAGCGGTGACCGTCCTCCGGCTGTCGCGGCCTGCTCGGCGGGCATCCAGGCTCAGGCGAGCCCCCGGCTTGGTTTGGGCCTACAGGCCCAGCCGAGCGGGGACTCGCCTAAGCCTATAGGCCGGCCGAGCAGCCAGCGACAGCCGGAGGACGGTCACCGCTGGAGCTCAGGACCGAAGTTCCCAAAACATACTCCCCTAAATCGGCCCTGAGCTCCAGCGGTGACCTCCTCCGGCCGAGCAGGCTGCTAGGCCGGCCTCCAGGCTCAGGCGAGCCCCCGGCTTGGGCCTACAGGCCCAGCCGAGCCGGGGACTCGCCTAAGCCTAGAGGCCGGCTGAGCAGCCAGCGACAGCCGGAGGACGGTCACCGCTGGAGCTCAGGACCGAAGTTCCCAAAACATACTCCCCTAAATTGGCCCTGAGCTCCAGCGGTGACCTCCTCCGGCCGAGCAGGCTGCTAGGCCGGCCTCCAGGCTCAGGCGAGCCCCCGGCTTGGCTTGGGCCTACAGGCCCAGCCGAGCCGGGGACTCGCCTAAGCCTAGAGGCCGGCCGAGCAGCCAGCGACAGCCGGAGGACGGTCACCGCTGGAGCTCAGGACCGAAGTTCCCAAAACATACTCCCCTAAATTGGCCCTGAGCTCCAGCGGTGACCTCCTCCGGCCGAGCAGGCTGCTAGGCCGGCCTCCAGGCTCAGGCGAGCCCCCGGCTTGGGCCTACAGGCCCAGCCGAGCCGGGGACTCGCCTAAGCCTAGAGGCCGGCTGAGCAGCCAGCGACAGCCGGAGGACGTCACCGCTGGAGCTCAGGACCGAAGTTCCCAAAACATACTCCCCTAAATCGGCCCTGAGCTCCAGCGGTGACCTCCTCCGGCCGAGCAGGCTGCTAGGCCGGCCTCCAGGCTCAGGCGAGCCCCCGGCTTGGCTTGGGCCTACAGGCCCAGCCGAGCCGGGGACTCGCCTAAGCCTGGAGGCCGGCCTAGCAGCCTGCGACAGCCAGAGGACAGCCACCGGTGGAGCTCCGGGCCAATGTAAGAGGATGTTGCCTACACATACTCACCGACATCGGCCCTTAGCTCCTCCAGCGATGGCGGTCCCGCTTCCAGCATCCTCTCTCTCTTCGTTGGTCGCCGGTATGACGTCACGAAAGCCTTTGACCCCGGGTCAAAATGCCGGGGTCAAAGGCTTTCGTTACATCATGCCGGCGACCAACGAAGAGAGAGAGAGGACGCTGGAAGCGGGACCGCCATCGCTGGAGGAGCTAAGGGCCGATGTCGGTGAGTATGTGTAGGCAACATCCCCCTACATTGGCCCGGAGCTCCAGCGGTGGCTGTCGCAGGCTGCTCGGCCGGCCTCCAGGCTTAGGCGAGCCCCCGGCTCGGCTGGGCCTGTAGGCCCAAGCCAAGCCGGGGGCTCGCCTGAGCCTGGAGGCCGGCCGAGCAGCCTGCGACAGCCGGAGGACAGTCACCGCTGGAGCTCAGGGCTAATGTAGGTGAGTATGTGCTCTCCACACCCACCCTGCTTGCTCGGCCGGTTACCAAGCTTAGGCGAGCCCCCGGCTTGGCGTTGGCCTAGAGGCCCAGCCGAGCCGGGGACTCGCTTGAGCCTGGAGGACGCAACTCGACCGGCCTCCATGCTCAGGCAAGTCCCCGGCTCGACAGGTCCTCTAGGCCCAAGCCAAGCCGGGGGCTCACCTGAGCTTGGTAACCGGCCGAGCAAGCAGGGTGGGTGTGGAGAGCATATACTCACCTACATCGGCCTCGAGTCCTCCACCGGTCCACACATACTCACCGACATCGGCCTTAGCTCCTCCAGCAATGGCGGTCCCGCTTCCAGCGTCCTCTCTCTCTTCGTTGGTCGCCGGTATGACGTCACGAAAGCCTTTGACCCTGGGTCAAAATGCCGGGGTCAAAGGCTTTCGTTACATCATGCCGGCGACCAACGAAGAGAGAGAGGAAGCGGACCGCCATCGCTGGAGGAGCTAAGGGCCGATGTCGGTGAGTATGTGTAGGCAACATCCCCCTACATTGGCCCGGAGCTCCAGCGGTGGCTGTCGCAGGCAGCTCGGCCGCCTCCAGGCTTAGGCGAGCCCCCGGCTCGGCTGGGCCTATAGGCCCAAGCCAAGCCGGGGGCTCGCCTGAGCCTGGAGGCCGGCCGAGCAGCCTGCGACAGCCGGAGGACGGTCACCGCTGGAGCTCAAGGCCAAAGTTGCCAAAACATACTCCCCTACATTGGCCCTGAGCTCCAGCGGTGACTTCCTCCGGCTGTCGCTGGCTGCTAGGCCGGCCTCCAGGCTCAGGCGAGCCCCCGGCTTGGCTCGGGCCTACAGGCCCAGCCGAGCCGGGGACTCGCCTAAGCCTAGAGGCCGGCCGAGCAGCCAGCGACAGCCGGAGGACGGTCACCGCTGGAGCTCAGGGCCAATGTAGGAGGATGTTGCCTACACATACTCACCTACATCGGCCCTTAGCTCCTCCAGCGATGGCGGTCCCGCTTCCAGCGTCCTCTGTGTCTCCGTTGGTCGTCAGTATGACGTCACGAAAGCCTTTGACCCTGGGTCAAAGGCTTTTGTGATGTCATACCGGTGACCAACAGAGAGAGGACACTGGAAGCGGGACTGCCATCGCTGGAGGGCCGATGTAGGTGAGTATGTGCTCTCCACACCCACCCTGCTTGCTCGGCCGGTATCCAAGCTTAGGCCAGCCCCCGGCTTGGCCTGGGCTTAGAGGCCCAGCCGAGCCGGGGACTCACCTAAGCATGGAGGCCGGCCGAATTGCCTGCTCGGGCGTCCTCCAGGCTCAGGCGAGTCCACGGCTCGGCTGGGCCTCTAGGCCCAAGCCAAGCCGGGGGCTCGCCTAAGCTTGGATGCTGCCCGAGCTACTTGCTTGGCCGGCATCCAGGCTAAGGCGAGCCCCCGGCTTGGCCTGGGCCTAGAGGCCCAGCCGAGCTGGGGGCTCGCCTGAGCCTGGATGCCGGCCATACACACACACACTGTAAAAAACATATATGTGTATATATATCCATATGGGGTTACAGTGTGTGTGTGTGTGTGTATAATATATATATATATATATATATATACTGCGCATGCGCGCAGCCCACGGGGTGCTGTGGCGGTTGGATGCGCGCGCAGCCGGGTGCGCGCGCGCCACCCGCCGCAGCACGCCCAAAGCGTCCTACGGAGGTTTGCTGCGCGCGCATCCAACCTCCGTTGGACGCTTTGGGCGTGCTGCGGCAGGTGGCGCGCGCGCATCCAACCGCAACAGCCTGTTACGGAGGTTGCCACGCGCCTGAGCCCAGCGCCTGAGCCCAGCGCCTGAGCGCAGAGCCCAGCGCATGAGCCCAGCGCCTGAGCGCAGAGCCCAGCGCCAGAGCCCAGCGCCAGAGCCCAGCGCCTGAGCGCAGAGCCCAGCGCCAGAGCCCAGCGCCAGAGCCCAGCGCCAGAGCCCAGCTCCAGAGCCCAGCGCCAGAGCCCAGCGCCTGAGCGCAGAGCCCAGCGCCAGAGCCCAGCGCCTGAGCGCAGAGCCAGCGCCAGAGCCCAGCGCCAGAGCCCAGCGCCCGAGCGCAGAGCCTGAGCGCAGAGCCGAGCGCAGAGCCCAGCGCCTGAGCCCAGCGCCTGAGCGCCGAGCCCAGCGCCTGAGCGCCGAGCCCAGCGCCTGAGCGCCGAGCCCAGCGCCTGAGCGCCGAGCCCAGCGCCTGAGCGCCGAGCCCAGCGCCTGAGCGCCGAGCCCAGCGCCTGAGCCCAGCGCCTGAGCCCAGCGCCTGAGCGCAGAGCCCAGCGCCTGAGCGCAGAGCCCAGCGCCTGAGCGCAGAGCCCAGCGCCTGAGCCCAGCGCCTGAGCGCAGAGCTCAGCGCCTGAGCCCAGCGCCTGAGCGCAGAGCCCAGCGCCTGAGCGCAGAGCCCAGCGCCTGAGCGCAGAGCCCAGCGCCTGAGCCCAGCGCATGAGCGCAGAGCGCAGCGCCTGAGCCCAGCGCATGAGCGCAGAGCGCAGAGCCCAGCACCTGAGCGCAGAGCCCAGCGCCTGAGCGCAGAGCGCAGAGCCCAGCGCCTGAGCGCAGAGCCCAGCGCCTGAGCGCAGAGCCCAGCGCCTGAGCGCAGAGCCCAGCGCCTGAGCGCAGAGCCCAGCGCCTGAGCGCAGAGCCCAGCGCCTGAGCGCAGAGCCCAGCGCCTGAGCGCAGAGCCCAGCGCCTGAGCGCAGAGCCCAGCGCCTGAGCGCAGAGCCCAGCGCCTGAGCGCAGAGCAGAGCCCAGCGCCTGAGCGCAGAGCAGAGCCCAGCGCCTGAGCCCAGTACCTGAACACAGCCCAGCGCCGAGTGCCGAGCACAGAGCAGAGCGCCAAGCAGAGCACAATAGATGGGACAGAGCAGAGCACAACCCATTAAAGGCACAGAGCCGAGCACAATAAACGTCACAGAGCCGAGCACAATAAACGCCACAGAGCCGAGCACAATAAACGCCACAGAGCCGAGCACAATAAACGCCACAGAGCCGAGCACAATAAACGCCACAGAGCCGAGCACAATAAACGCCACAGAGCCGAGCACAATAAACGCCACAGAGCCGAGCACAATAAACGCCACAGAGCCGAGCACAATAAACGCCACAGAGCCGAGCACAATAAACGCCACAGAGCCGAGCACAATAAACGCCACAGAGCCGAGCACAATAAACGCCACAGAGCCGAGCACAATAAACGCCACAGAGCCGAGCACAGCACAATAAACGGCACAAAGCACAGCACAATAAACGGCGCCGAGCACAGAACCAAGCACAACACAATAAACGGCGCAGAGCAGAGCACAGAGCCGATGTGCAGAGCCCAGCACAGAGCCGAGCAAAACAGAATAAACGCCACAGAGCCAAGCACAATCAACGCCACAGAGCCGAGCACAGTACAATAGACGGCACAGAGCCGAGCACAATAAACGCCACAGAGCCGAGCACAATAAACGCCACAGAGCCGAGCACAATAAACGCCACAGAGCCGAGCACAATAAACGCCACAGAGCCAAGCACAGCACAATAAACGCCACAGAGCCAAGCACAATAAACGGCACAGCGCCGAGCACAGCACAATATACGGCACAGAGCACAGCACAATAAACGGCACAGCCAATCACAGCACAATATACGGCACAGAGCACAGAACCAAGCACAACACAATAAACGGCGCAGAGCACAATAAAAAGCAGAGCACAATATACGGCACGGAGCAGAGCACAGAGCCGATGTGCAGAGCCCAGCACAGAGCCGAGCACAACAGAATAAACGCCACAGAGCCGAGCACAATAAACTCCACAGAGCCGAGCACAGTACAATAGACGGCACAGAGCCAAGCACAGAGCCAAACACAGCACAATAAATGGCACCGAACCAAGCACAACGCACCACACTTATCAATAAACTGCCGTCTGGGCAGGCTTTACACCTAGTGACTATATAAAGTGCACGTGAAAAAGTGCAAATCTCAAAATGAACAAGGTCCGTGACTACTAGTCACCACACAGTATGTAGGTCACACTTCAGACAAAATGTTCCAATGTTATGCTTCCTCTCCTCAGTTGGTAGATTCCGTAGCATATGAGGAAGACAAAAAGACAATAGTGCAGACTGTTGTAATTTGTGAAGTGAATATATATATATATATATATATATAAGAATCACTCACAAATTATAGAGCCTAGTAAGTCCTGGCTCTAGGTTGGAATGCCTAACGTCAAATACAGGGTGACGTTCCCCCTTTTCCTGGGTCTTCCAGTTATCCTCAGAATATACGTACTGTGTCACGCTATGGGAGCGCTGTCTCTGTGTTTTATTTGAGTAATTGCAATTTTTTGTTGAACTCACCGATGTTGGAGCCTCGGTTTTCTCAGGCTCAGCTTAAAAGGCGAATGGTACTTCTTAATAAGGTGAGTACCTTACCCCTCTCTCCTGCAATGCCTTTCAGCTTCTGTCTCCAGCTCTGTATTACCATCCAGATGGGGACGAAAAAGGGGGGGGGCGGGGAATTCCTCTCCTTTCACCATCAAAATATTATCCTCATTCTAGATGGGATAAAATAGTAAGGGAGGATCCCATAACAGAGTAAAACCAGAGAGGAGTCAGGTTAAAATATCAAAAATTTATTCCAAAAAAAGTGGGGGGGGGGGTTGTTACTGGACGCGTTTCGGCACTACACCTGTGCCTTTTTCAAGCAGTACTGTGTCACGCTATGGGAGCGCTGTCTCTCTGTAGGTGTTTTATTTGAGCATAACTGGAAGACCCAGGAAAAGGGGGAACGTCACCCTGTATTTGACATTAGACATTCCAACCTAGAGCCAGGACTTACTAGGCTCTATAATTTGTGAGTGATTCTCATATATATATATATATATATTCACTTCACAAATTACAACAGTCTGCACTATTGTCTTTTTGTCTTCCTCATATATGCTACGGAATCTACCAACTGAGGAGAGGAAGCATAAAGTTGGAACATTTTGTCTGAAGTGTGACCTACATACTGTATGGTGACTAGGAGTCACGGACCTTGTTCATTTTGAGATTTGCACTTTTTCACGTGCACTTTATATAGTCATAGGCCATCCAGAGACTCTCAGATAACCTAAAAGGACTGTCTTATGACTTTTTTGATGTCACATCAACACAAATTTTGTGTCTGCACTTTACGAATGGAATAGGATATATGAGCACATGCACTTTATATGCATTTTGCACATGTGGATTATTATACACTTTGTGCTATAGGAGCAGATTTGTACGCATGACTTAAGGATTTATCACCATTGTTGTTGCTTATTTTGCACAAGGTTGTTCATTTGCACAGAATTGCTATTTGCACAATACTAGTGTAACATTGACTCACTGGAGTACTTTTATCTATCACCACCTGATAAATAGAGTTGAGCCATAATATCAGCATTTAGAAATACTCATCTAGATTGCTCCATATTTGGAAGCACCCACTGCGCCACTAGGACCCGCACCCTTTTCTACACATCCAGATTCCCGCCTTTTCTCTTTTCTTTGCTTGTTAACAACGGATCCACAGGCATAGAGAAACATGAAGACGATCCATCCGCACCTCAAAGACAGGAACTGCCACCAAACGATGTGCAACATCTCACTGAGCTGAAATCAAAAGAAGTGAGGGGGCGTGGCCGACTGCCGAAGGGAGCGGACGTGTTTCTAAGGAGCTGCGCATGTCTGCTGCCTTTAGGGCCCAATAACAGATTTTTCAGCAGTGTGTCTTTGATTCTCGGGCCCCGGCTAGCTGACCAACGGAACCGAGCTGCCGGAGGCCGTTCTGTCCCCTCCTCCGGACCTGAGCAGACCTCTGCAGCCGCGGGTATGTGGCTGGCACAAGGTGCCGGTGGCCATGTTGTGGCCTTCGATCTGGCGCATGCTGTCTTTGTTCCCGGCTGTTCTACTGCCTTAGCCTGACCAAGATGTTCTGTAGGCTGGGGAGACGGAGGGGCCTCGTCTCCCGACCGCCCACAATGAAAGCCTGATGAGAGAGACGGATGGGCCGGCGGACAGATGGCGGGACGGTGACCCTCCCCATGCGGGGAACTCTGACGCCTTCCTTACAGGCCTGCTTGCGATTGATGGACGGGGTGGAAGAAGAAGCCCCGCTCACCAGGAGTTTGTCGGCAGATGCTCTCTGCACTGAGGGGCTGCCAGAAGGTGGAGGACTCAAGCTTGGAGGAGAAGGTGGCTGCTCCGGCTGGTCGCCTGGTTGAGACCTGTCCCGCGACTGTGACGGAGGATCGCGATGTGGATGATGTCCTGGCCGAGACGCTGATTGCTTGCGCTCCTGCGGAGGGAGACGAAGAGCCCGGAGCAGATCGAGGGAGCGAGGATGCCTGCAGAGCCCGATGAAGAAGCGGTGGACCCCATGCAGACTGCCGTGACCCTCCTCCCTACATCGATCAAGAAGGGATCGCGGAGGGCCTCTAAAGAGATGACCACGGATGGAGTGTCGCACTTACCTGAGACCTGCGGCGCTGCCCTGGCTGCGGTGGAGCTGACCAGGTGGTCGCCTGTCTGCTACACCATCCGGGAGCTGACTCGATGCGATGGGGGTATTCGCGCAGCCTTTCCTGCTGCGAAGGGGACTAACGAGCTGGACACCGTTGCCCTCTTCGTGGATTGTGCGCTGATGGCATTGTACGAGGCCGGGGGTTTCCACACTGAGGTGAGACGGGCTTGGCCTTGGCCCCCACCGGCGACTGGTGAGGCTATAGTGGAGTACTGGATGCTGCAGGACTGGAGAACGGAGAGGTGCACGGACAGGACTGTGGAGGGTCTTCACACCGCGTTTCCGTGGGACACGGGCTGAGGAGGTCTATCCTGTTTACCTGCTGTTTCTTGCCCGACTGTGCCCTGACCCGTTAAGTTTGCTAACCGTTCACCCTCTGAAGCTTTCTGAAATTACAGGCTGACTTTGTTTTTATTTTCCATGCAGATTTGTTAATGTTATTTAGCACAATGTTTTTGATTTGTCTCTTAGCTGAGCATGTTCCCTTGATGACTCCTACCCACCCACCTCCCCCTCCCCCATTTTTCCTCCCTTTCCCCTTGTTTTTGCATGCCACCTCGTGCTGCAGACTTCCCCCCCCCCTTTTTTACTTTTTTTTTGGCGTTTGGGGCCAACTCGGGGTGTGCCATTGTGGTGGCCACCATGGCTCTGCCCACCATACCTGGCCGAGTACCCCAGCCTTGTGACCTGCACATTTCCATGGCCTCCTACTTTAGGAGCGAGCCAGGAAAGTCACATAATTGTCCTTTGCCACCCCCTTTTTTTTTCTTTTCTCCTGGAGCACTTTTTGGTATGTCTTCCCCCCCCCCCACACTTTCCTATTTGAATATTGTTTTATTACTTGCTGAATACCAGTATGTTGATCCTGTGTTATCGCTTTCATTTATTATACCTACAGTTGTGTTCAAAATTATTCAACCCCCAATGCTGTAAAGGGTTTTAGGGAATTTAGTGACATTTGTAATTGTATTCAGAATGAAATCCTACAAGGACTTTTAAAGAACCATATGCAACTAAAATGACATCAATTGGTTTTGTAATACAGTAGTAAATGTTTCTTTTGGGAATTCTTCATTGACACAATTATTCAACCCCTTAAAGACTACCACTCTGAAGAACAGAGGTTCATTCAAGTGTTTTCAATCAGGTATTGAAAACACCTGTGGATGTCACGGAGCAGCAATAAAGCATAATAAGCACCAATTAGGCAGCTTTAAAATGACTGTGATACTCAGCTCCTTCTAGACATTTACTGGTGTGGTTACAAACATGGTGAAGTCAAGAGAATGGTCCAGGAAGACAAGAGAAGAGGTGATTACTCTTCACAGGAAGGGCAATGGCTATAAGAAGATTGCAAAGATGTTAAACATACCAAGAGAGACCATAGGAAGCATCATTCGCAAATTCAAGGCAAAGGGCACTGTTGAAACGCTACCTGGTCGTGGCAGAAAGAAGATGCTGACTTCGACTGCTGTCCGCTACCTGAAGCGTAGAGTGGAGAAAAGTCCCTGTGTGACTGCTGAGGAACTGAGAAAAGATTTGTAAGATGTGGGTACTGAAGTTTCAGCTCAGACAATACGGCGCACACTGCGTAATGAAGGCCTCCATGCCAGAACTCCCAGGCGCACCCCCTTGCTGTCTCCAAAGAATAAGAAGAGTCGACTGCAGTATGCCAAAAGTCATGTGGACAAACCACAGAAGTTTTGGATAGTGTTCTGTGGACTGATGAAACAAAATTAGAACTGTTTGGCCCATGGATCAACGCTATGTTTGGAGGAGGAAGAACAAGGCCTATGAAGAAAAGAACACCTTGCCTACTGTGAAGCATGGCAGGGGGGGTCAATCATGCTTTGGGGCTGTTTTGCTTCTGCAGGTAAAGGGAAGCTTCAGCGTGTGCAAGGTACCATGAATTCTCTTCAGTACCAGGAGATATTGGATGACAATGTGATGCAGTCCGTCACAAACCTGAGGCTTGGGAGACGTTGGACCTTTCAACAGGACAATGATCCCAAGCATACCTCCAAATCCACTAGAGCATGGTTGCAGATTAAAGGCTGGAACATTTTGGAGTGGCCACCGCAGTCACCTGACTTAAATCCGATTGAGAACCTCTGGTGGGACTTAAAGAAAGCAGTTGCAGTGCGCAAGCCTAAGAATGTGACTGAACTGGAGGCTTTTGCCCATGACGAATGGGCGAAGATACCCGTAGATGGCTGCAAGACACTTGTGTCAAGCTATGCTTCACGTTTAAAAGCTGTTATAACTGTAAAAGGATGTTGTACTAAGTACTAAGATTGAATGTCACTTGGGGGTTGAATAAAACTGATAATGATGTGAGCACAGAAAAGACATTTGTGGTTATTTCATTATAAATGTTATGTTATATTTGTCTGACCTACACGTGCCTCTTTGATTTAATTGTAAGCAAGATGACTGAATGATCAAAATCAATGTCAAACTGGCAAAAACACTCAATTTCAGTGGGGGTTGAATAATTTTGAACATATATATATATATATATATATATATATATACTGCCCCAGCTCACACAAGGATTTGCCACCCCAGCTTATGGATTCCCCCCCCCCAGCTCACACATGGTTATGCCCCCCAGCTCACACATGGATATGCCCCCCCCAGCTCTCACATGGATATGCCCCCCCCCTAGCTCTCACATGGATATGCCCCCCCCAGCTCTCACATGGATATGCCCCCCCCAGCTCTCACATGGATATGCCCCCCCAGCTCTCACATGGATATGCCCCCCAGCTCTCACATGGATATGCCCCCCCCAGCTCTCAAATGGATATGCCCCCCCAGCTCATGGATATGCCCCCCCAGCTCATGGATATGCCCCCCCAGCTCTCACATGGGTATGCCCCCCCAGCTCATGGATATGCCCCCCCAGCTCGCTCATGGATATGCCCCCCAGCTCGCTCATGGATATGCCCCCCCAGCTCACACATGGATATGCCCCCCCAGCTCAACACATGGATATGCCCCCAGCTCACACATTGATATGCCCCCAGCTCACACATGGATATGCCCCCCAGCGATACTTACCTTCCTGGGCGCCGCCGGGAATGTCTCCGCGCGCGCGCTCGTTGGAAGGACCCCAGCCGCGACCACGTGGGACCATGTGATCGCGGCTGGGGTCCTTCCAACGAGCGCACGCGCGGAGACATTCCCGGCGGCGCCCAGGAAGGTAAGTATCGCAGAGAGCTCCAGGGGCGGCTGTCTGAATGCCGATAGAGCATTCGGACAGCCGCCGCAGCCCCTCGGATACCGGCAAGCCAGCTCAATGCTGGCTTCCGGTATCGGAAAAAATATCGGGGGGTACTGCACGAGTACCAAGTACTCCTGCAGTACCCAGTATCAGCCCCGATACCGATACTAGTATCGGTATCGGCGCAACCCTAATAGATGTCGTAACTTTCTCCATCGTAGTAAATGCCCCTGTGTATTCGGACATGTCCCGTTAAAATCCAGGGCCAAACAACCATCCTTGGGCTTTAGCACCCAATTCGTTGTCCGCAACTGCCGCCAGTTGCGGATCCATATTTAACAAAATACATTTGCGACGTTCTGTCGCCAGGGCTGAGTTAGTATTGCCCACAAAACTAAGAGCCCTTTGCACCCAATTCGTTGCATCATAAGGGTCTAGTGTAGTGTCTGCCAATTTTGCCTGTTCGGCAACATCAAGGAGTTTGGCTAGTGGTCCAACTACATCTAACAGTTTGTCTTGACAGTTTTTAAATGCTAAGTCTATGCCTCTATTTTGGGACCAACCTTTATTCTCCACAAATTTTATAAATTTTTTATCAACGTCAGGGGTCAAGCAAGTTTTCCCTACGGTAGTAGATCGGGGACACTCTGCTCTCATTCTGTTTCTGGTAGTTTTGTCTAGAGGTTTACGCACTCTCGCATCAATCCAAGCATTCACCTGTGGGGTGAGGGTCCATTCTGTGGAGCGAGGATGGGACAGGTCTTCAGGGGTAAACATGGGATTACCCATAGGGTCATAAATAGGTCCAGATTTATCCGACCTTTGATGGGGTGTAATTGGTATATCAGAAAACTGCTCATTTGAGGCATACACTTCTAAGGAGTCTTCTCTGTTTTCCTCCCCTGAGAAGGGGGGATTATCTTGTCCACTGGACGTGGAAGGGTGTTCGTGTGACTGGGAAGACTCATAGTGTTTAAGCCGCTTTGCAGAATCAGACTCCACGTGGTGAGTTTTTTGATTGTGCTATTTTGGCAATGGTGTCCCCGGCATTGACTCCCTGGGTTAGTGTTACGGGGATGCCAGCCCCGCGCATATCTTTCTTAATGGGCTGTTTCCCCGTGGTTCGGGGAGAATCAGGGGGCCTCACCGCGGTGAGTACAGTGCCCAAATCGTTACCCAGTTGAACCAGGGCAGAATCAGATTTAGCTTCAGAAATGGCATCCCTGAGGGATTGGGAAAATGAATTAGAAAGTGCTGAAACGGCTTTAAATACAGCGTTTTCAATTGAGGTTTGAATATGAGGCTCTAAATTTTTGGGAGGAGTGGGGTCAGCAGGGTCAACGGCTCTAGAGCCCGACGGGGTACCAGCCTAATCTGGTGTGTCATCCATATGGAGAGGAGCCGTCCTCCGAATCAGATTGCCTTTCAGGGGAAGACTCTTTAGCCACCAGGCGCAGAGCTGCCTTAGAACGCGGCATATCAGTGACAGCGTGAGGGGACACTAAAATGCCGGCGGAGCGAAGCACGCAAAAGCACCGCGCATGCACCCGCCCCTAGCAACGGCTGCCGCCGTGAGGAAAAAAAAAACCACAGTACGAAATGGAAATAAACCTTAATCTGTTTCGACGGTTCCCTCTGCGAAGGGAAAGTCCCCAAAACGTATCTAAACCACTCCGATCGCCTCAGTTAAAGCTGGACGACCGGAATAAACCACTAAAATATATTGGATAAATAAACTTCTACTTCTCTTCTCCAGCAGCAAAAAAAGAGGGAGAAAAGGCGGGAATCTGGAGGTATTTATAGACTGGCAGAGCACTGGACTGTCTGACCGGGAAAGGGGGGGGGGGGGTTAGAATACTCCATTGTTACCAATATGTTTTTGTTTAAATGTCTGTTACTTTTTCGACATTTATATTTGCTGCTGTATTAAAAGCAAGAAAAGAGAATGCAATAGGAGCCTCTGAGACCTTGTGTTTTCGTTGTAACTGGATCCCTGCAATAATTTTAATACATCTTTACACGGTGCAGTCACTGGAACCTTCCCCAGCAGTTTCCATAATGATTGCAGCATGTTTAAAGGGACAGTCATCATTTTAATTGATACTATTGTAACAGATCTCAGTACCCCAACAGTCACATCTATCAATGCCGCTTCCTTGCTGGACCCCATGTTCCCCTCATGACTCCCGTGACTTCCTCCAGTCCTTAAAGAGCCTTGCTAGCGTCCCCCAGAAATAAGGCGTGGCTGTAGATCTGGAGCTTTTCGTTGGCACAGCTACCACTGTACATGGCGGCTACCCACACCAGGAGTCATGACTGCATGTAGGGTCAGAATGGAATGCTTATTTTATTGGGAACAGACACATTTATATGGTTACACATGGGTTATTTCCATATACAAAACCTCCCCTAGAAACGGTTGGGAGATCCAATTAGACTGAAACCAATAATTGGTTAAATATTTGCTTCTTGGAATGTGAAACCTAATTAGGCTAGGTACAGTTAAATTAAACATTATGTAACATTTCTAAACTAAGCAGGACAATGGTAATCGGGATGATAAACCAGATTACCAGACATCAGATTTACAACCTATTCAAATATAAACAGATAACACACACATTCCTGAGACAAGGGTAGGCTGGGAGGATAATTCTCTCAGCAAAATAACAAAGTACACAAGGACCATACAATAGAAATAACATTATTCTATCATAATCACAGATTACACAAACCTAATTACATTATAAAAACTCCATCTTGTTCTGAGATATCGTAGAACACAAATTCTGTCTCCATCCATTTAAACACATTTCCCAGGGAGAAACAGTCACTTTCTGGGGGGAACTTGTTCTTTTTTTAACCCAGCCGGGCTAATATGGAAAAGTAGCCCGTATAGTTCCAGACACGCAATGTAACGTGGGTGATCCCTGTCCCCGTGCAGAATGCTCCCCTCGCCATCCATATCCCGCAGGAGTACTGATTCTGGCCCAAAACCCAGTGAAACCCAGGAGATCTTCGCAGGTTGAAAACCAAACGGAGACTGAGTTTATTTACATTTTACAACTGGTTAAAACACACACAGGGGAAGGTATAAAAAAGACAATGGAAACACAGGGTTAGAAGTGGCACAGCGATCCAGTTTAAGTTTGCTGCTGGGGGGGGGGGAGCTTGTGAAAACAAAGGAAATGAACAGCACAGCATTGTAGGGATTATTATCTCTGCACGTGACAATATGCTGAGATTTATATTCAATAAGGAACTTATACGAGACACAAATATCAATCGTTTAGATTTCTTAGAAATTCTCCTAAATTCTTTTAAATTGTCTGTGTTTTGCTTTGAATACACTAATCAATAAATCGGATAAAAATATATATATTTATTATGTATACAAAAAGTTTCAAATCTCATATCATAATCAAAGATTTATAATCAACCACAACATCCATCAGCATATAAAAACTAGCTTCTCAATATATGTATCTCCTGTTAGTAACTGCATATGATTAATATCATTTACCTTATCAGTTAGTAACTATACACAAATGGTTAATAAACATTTCTGCTTAACGAAAATAATTAACATGTATTTCCCAGAAAACCAATGTTTAACAAGCTAGATCTTGTAGATATGTGACGGGACGGCAGCCACTACGCTGTAGCGCAGTACAACAGTTCTAGTGTTTATTTATTTGTGTGTAATAAAAATAAGAGCTAACGAACTTTTAATAAAAGTACCTCAATATGATTTTCCCTGTTCCCCGCTCATTCAGAGCCACAGAAAGTTCACCACACGAGCTGGCACCGAGCCTCAAGATAAGGGCTGCACCCACCAGGGGGGCCCAAGGTGAACAAAGGGAAATTGGGCCATGGCTCTAGGCAGTGGCTGAAATCACCCCAGGAGGGCTGAGGGCGAACCAGGGGAGATCAATGTCTTTTTTCCCCATAAATAAGCTGTGTTCTCCATGAAAAATAAATCACTCGTTTGAACCTTTACTCCTGTCTCGGCTAGTAATTGGGGATAACAGGGCTTTGGGAACCGAGACGCTTCAAGGACCTCTCTACAGCGCTGCAACCTCGGGGTATTCTACGAGCACCAGCGGCACCTCGCTACCACACTACCGACCTCCAGGTGTACTAAGCGCTGACGGCGGATCTACTCTCCGAGTACCGGGATATAATAAAATATAATATAATATCTCTATGCTACGTGGATCAACAAAAAGATGAGCTATCACTTATTCTATTTCTAGAATGTTAAGTAATAAAAACTTATTTAGTGAATCCTCCCCTAATAGAGAAGCAAGTTTATAATCTTCTGCTTTTTATATTGTAGTTATGTAATTCCTTAATTATTAATTTCTATCACAGTAATTTCCAAATTCAATATATATATATCCGTATATCATTTTTGCAACAGTTTCTTTAGGATAAATCCTTATATCCGATTCTTCTTCATATCTCTATCTGCAGATATAGAAATATTTTGAAAACTCTAGATCTAACAGTAATCTGAGATATCTCAGTCTATCAGTTGCAAGAAATACTCCAGATATATATAATTACATAAATCTTAAAATTTGCTTTCTCATACATTACCTCCAATCTGGATTCAATGAGTTACAGCCTTTGAATATTCTTTTATGTAATATTGTTTTGGAATATGTTAACATTATCAATGTCAGATATTCAATGCATAGGTGTTAGAGATGTGGTCCTAAGTAAGTGATATGTTTTATCTTGAATGCATTATCGTGTCTTGGGATGGTGTCAAGTGCGTTGTCGTGTAAGTCTGAATGCATTATGTCCTGGAATGATCTGACTGCATTGTCGTGTAAGTCTAAATGAATTTGCAACGAACAGTACAGCTTCAATTATAGTCAATTTGACGTCACTGACAATCTACCTCTTCCCATTTAAATATTACATTCTTTATATTAATTTAATATTTACTATACCTCTAGAGGGCAGTGTTGCACTTCTAATTAATTCCACATTTAATTTATATATATATATATCTTATCTCAGGTCAAGAGATCAATCTGATTTACAAAAGACCCTATTTTCAATGCTAGACTTTGAGAGGAGTGGATATGATTAATTTAATTTTGACAGGAGAGGCGCAAAGATTTTACTAAATCTCTAACTAGAAAGGAATTCAACTGATAAAAATCAACAGAATCTATTCAATAATAGATCTATTTACCAGTTCTACTCTACAAATATTTATTGGAGCATCTATTTCTACTGTAAATATATTTTTACAATCAATGTATATTTTATATTTCGTGAATATAAAGCATACATTTGCAAAGATTTTAACTTTGTTCCTATACCGAAAATGAAAATATCTTCTTTCAAAACTTGTTAAAACACCAATAAATTTAAATATGACATGTCTGGCACTTAGCTTCAGCATTATATCAAATAAAGACATTTTATCGTCTCTGATTATGTCTGGCATTTATAGAAACAAAAACATAAAACTCTTAAGGTTTCACCTAGCCGTTTACAATTTAAAAAAAAAATCTCTGTTCATTTCTAAAACTAGGGAAAATTGAAAAAGAAAAGACTTTCCATTTAAAACAAGATGGCTACAGGCATCCATTTTAATGTTTCCATTCTAATATACCCGACAGCATATACAGTTATACCACAGGAGACGCCACAATGAATACATACATAAGGGAATATTAATCTAACAAACATCAGGGAATAGGGCACAGAAAACACAAAACACCCGGCATCTACAATTGTATATACAGGGTGACTTCTCAAAAGGAAAGGGCAGGGAAACCATGAGACATCAGGCTCGCACCTCTCAAATTAATTTCTAGCCCACGTACCCAAAGTCCGAAATGACACACAACACACATGGCTACAAAATCCACGTTCGCCCCGTTCAGAGGAACTGGCGAACGCGGATTTACTTACAGCTGTGTGCGGTGCGTCTGATGGTTGAAGGAGATGGCAAACGGCCCCAAAATCTCCCGTTTAACTGCTGGGCCGTAGTCTGTAGGCAAGCACACAGCGACAGTGCGTTCTGTCACAACTATGTATTGTATGGAAGACGTAATGAGGCCCGTGCTTCCCCACTCATTGTTCCTCCTCTGTCTATATTGTGAGGCCTTTTCCCTCCCCCTCTTCTCTGTACTGTGCAGACACCATGTTGCTGTATTGAGGGACACAGTTTGTGTGAAACCGTGTCTCTGCGCACGGACATAAATTATAAGAAAAGTGCTGGGTCTGTAACGTGACATAAAACCGGACAGAGCGGAATAACCGCCTGTAAGGAGACTTTTAAAGAGTTAATAACTCTGCCTTATAGAAAGTGCTTTCAGTGAGGCTATTGCATTATGCAGCTGCTCAACTTTGTACTTGCTGCAGGTCACGTACGGATAAAACCTCACAAGAACTACTACAGACAAGGCCAAGAAATTCTTAAATTTTCCTATTACCATGACGGAAAGTTTAAATTCTAAAAATGACTGAGGCGAGTATTTGCATTTCTCCCTTTATTGCACCCACAGCAGCAAAGGGTTAATTTTTGGGAAAAAACGTTTCAGTAGAAAACAATCCCTCCCCAACATGGGGAGGCCCTCCCATAGTCCTTGTCCCGCCCCAATCCCATGTTCAAGTAAGCACTGCGGGAGCATCCACTTCCTCTTCCGAGCCTGCGACACGGCAACAAAAGCCAACTAGGACGGACCAGTTTAACAATCAACGGGAACTGGATCAGAAGACACCAGGCATATCCAGAATGCGTAAATCCACTTAGAGGCGGAGCTGCAATAGGGTGTATACACCAAAACGGCATGTGCATTAACAGACACCCACACAATCAGTCACACCGACAGCAGCGCTAAGTGTGTGAATAAAGACACTACGCCATGAACAATGTGTGAATTTAATACAAGAGGCGGGTGTGTGCAGGACAGACATAGTGAGGGAAGGGTGGGAAATACTCGCCTCCGAGTCATTATTAGAATTCAAACTTTCCGTCATGGCAATAGGAAAATTTAAGAATTCTAATGCATGTACTCGGAGGCTCCTATTTGCAAGTTCAACTCCGTCCTAAGACAGCATCAGACATCGCCGCAATAGGCTTGAAGTAGAACGTGTGAAAAGTGGACTCCCTAGACCAATCTGCAGCTTGCATGATGTCCTCAAGCTGACAGCCCATGGACACCGCCCTGGAGGCCACGGCACTACGTACCGAATGCGTACCAAAAAGCAGTGACGTCAACGCCTGCCAACTCCATAAGCCATCGCAACCAGCGTGCAAGAGTAGCAGAAACAACCGGCCGATGAGGGCAAAAGAACAAGAACAAGAACAGGGGCGAGTCGGGCAGGGAGCGGAATGGGGCAGTACGAGCTTCGTAGGCCCGGAGACAACGCACGGGACACAGCAGGGGCTCAGCAGGAAATAGTACAGAGTGTAGGGAAGTTTTCGTGCGGCGCGAAACACGTTAGCGCACACCTTCAGGGACAAAAAAAAAGGCCCAAAATCCAGGGCGCGGACATCACTAACGCGCTTACATGCCACCAAACAGAACAACATGAGTAACTTGGTGGAGAAAGCTCGAAGGGATATCAGTTCGTTATCCTGCCAGGAACACAAGAGGGACAGAACCAAAGTAACATCCCATGTGGATGTGTAGTGGGAAGCATACCGCGTAAAAGTCGGCACACCAATGGGTGGATCCCAAGGGACATCCCCCGAAAGACCGGCGTGCCCAGCTGACAAGGCTGAACGGATCACGTTGACCATCCGGTATGCTTTACCTTCATCGAACTGAATGGTGAGAAAATCTAGGACCACGTTTAGGAGGGGCCGTAAAGGGATCCCAATTCCTCCCCATACACCAAGCAGTCCATTTGTCCCAGGCTGTTCTGTAAGAGGAACAGGTCCCTGGGGCTCAGGACTGAAGGAGGAAGTCTGTAGTGTGGTCCGAAACGCCTGTGGGTCCGCGGGGTTGCCAGAGATCAACCATGCCAACAGCCGCAGCCTGTCCGCTAGGACCAATGGGTGTGGCTGATCGGACGGGTCCAGGAGGAGTGTTCGGGACGACGGGAGCAGCCGCAGGACATCCATTGCCATCCCGAGCAGGGTGGGAAACCATGACTGCGACGTCCAATATGGAGGGATGAGGACCATCTGTAGCTGATGGCGTCGAACATGCAGGAGACAACGAGCGATCATGGAAAATGGGGGAAACCCGTAAGGACGGGTAGCTGACCACACTTGCAGGAAGGCATCCGTCGCCAGGGCTTCTGGGTCCAGGCGCCAACTGAAGAACACCAGGAGGTGGGTGTTGAGGCAGGAGGCGAAGAGGTCCATGTCGAACGGGCCCCAGGTGCAGGAAAGGACGGAGAAGACGGATGGATGTAGTCGCCAGTCCCCGGAGTCCGAGAGATGTCTCGAATTCCAGTCTGCTATTTGGTTCATGAGGCCGGGAAGGAACTGAGCCTGTACAGACATGTTCTTGTGAAAGCAAAACTCCCAAAACCTCTGGGCGAGGGATGTCAGCTTTGGTGATCGTGAGCCTCCGAGTCCGTTGACGTAACGAACCGCGGACACGTTGTCCATCCTCAGGAGAACGCAGTCTGGTTGAGCTTGTTTTCGTGAAGCATTGAAGGGCAAACAGACCTGCCAGGAGTTCCAAGGCATTGATGTGGTATGTCGCCTCTTCCGGTGACCAGCGGCCAGTCTCCTCTGAGCCGCAGCGGGCACCCCAACCGGTCTTGCTGGCATCGGAGTCTACCATGGGAGGGAGGCGGTGTACGGATCGGTTTCCCGTTGCAGCGAGTTATGTTGGAGGAGCCATCATCGGAGATCTGCAACCGTATCTGGAGTGAGGGTGATCCTGTCTGCATAGTCCCGACCGGAGAGAACAGGCCTTCAAGAGTTGGAGGGCCCTGTAGTGAAGCGGACCTGGAGGCACAGCCAATCTTGCCGCTGCCAGGAGTCCAACCATACGGGCCAGAGAGCAGAGGGAGCAATGACCCACCCGTAAAAGAGATCGAATCTCTTTCCTGATGGAAATCACCTTGGAGTTCGGTAGGTGTAGCGACATTTGGGACGAGTTCACGAGGAACCCGAGAAACTCCAGGCGGCGTGAGGGAACTAAGATTTTTCCTTGTTCACCTGGAAACCTAGATCCTGGAGGAGGGTTATCGTCCAGGAGAGGTGTAGTAAGAGGGACCCGCGGGAGGGGGACATGGTAGGCGTCCTTTAGGTCGAGTTTGACCATCCAATCGTTTAGGGACAGGGAGTCCCTGAGAGTGTGGATGCCCTCCATCTTGAAGTGATGGTAAACCACCCACTCGTTCAAGGACCGGAGATTGATGACAGGACACCTGCCGCCCCCTTTTTTGCTACGAGAAAAAGGTTGCTGAGGAACCCAGAAGGAGCGGGGGAGGCAGGTTCTTTAGCGCCTTTCTCGTGAAGCGCCTGTATTTCCTCCGGAACCAGAGTCATCTGGTCTTGCGCAAACCGAATAGGGAGCGGGAGGGAGTCTTGGACGGGAGGGGATATAAACTCTAGGAGGAGTCCCGAGACTACCTGAAGGATCCACGGATCCGCTGAGATGTGTCACCAAGCGCGGGAAAAGAGATGGAGGTGACCCCCCACCTGTACTTGGGAACAAGGGATAATTTGGTAAAGGCTTACCCGTTCCACGTCGGTAGTAGGAGGAACCTCTGCCTCTGTAACCTCTGCCACGCCAGGGACCGGCTCTTGTGTAAGGGACCGGGCCAGCAGCACCGGTGGAAGTAGAGGTATTGGCAGCAGTGGGGTCTTGAAATCTGCGGGGGGCGGTGGAACCCGCTCTGCCGGCAGCGCGACCCCTGTAGTTGCCGGCTCTGGTAAAAACACACCTCTTCTTAGTAGAGAAGATGCGTTTCATAGTAGACTCAGATTTGTCTATGCACTGGAAGGCCTGGGTGTACTCGCCCATGTCCTTAAGGAAAGGATTGCCAAAAAGCATGCCCTGGGCTCTAGCCCCCAAATCGTTAGTGGCCAGGTCAACCAATCCAGAATCCACTTTTAACAATATACTTTTCCTGCGTTCGGCAGAAATAGCAGCGTTGGCGTTTCCCAGGAGGCAGAACGCACGCTGTAGCCACTCACCCACTTGTTTGGGGTCTAGGAAAATATGTTGAGTTTTCGCCTCCTCCACCAACTCAAAAATGCGGACCATAGGGCCCGCTACATCCAGCACCTTGTCTTGACAGCTTTTCAGAACACTGTCAATGCCTTTCCTGGCTGACCAACCGCGCCTGCCGGTATATTTCTGAAAACTCTTATCCACCACAGGGGTCAGGCACGTTTTACCAGTGGTGGAGGGTCTAGGGCATTCAGCCCGTAATCTCGCACAGTCCACTTTCTCAAGTGGCCGGCGCATATGGGCATCAACCCATTGCTCGACATGCGCAGCGGGACACCAGGCTGTGGACCTAGGATGCTTGAGGTCCTCTGGCTCGAATAGTGGATTGCCCTGTGGGTCAAAGATGACCAGGTGTTTGGAGCGGACAGACCGGGCGGGAACCACTGCGGCCATGATCCTCTGGAGCGTGGATCTCCAGGACCTCATCCTCCTCAGTCAGTCATCGGATCCTCATAGTCAGCGCTGGTGTCGCCTGGCGTTGTCGTTTGGAGGTGACCGCTCGAGGGGCCCCGCGGTCGAGGGCTCTCTTACGAGGGACCAGTTGGGTGCTGGGATCCGGCAGTGTAGTGGGGCTGCCATCCCATTGACTGCTTTTTGCAGTGTGCGCGTCTATAGACGGCACAGAATCGTCCCAGAGGGGCCTTGCGCAGTACTGTGCCCGGAGTCTTGTGAACGTGTAAGGGAAGGCTGTCTGTCAGGGGTAGATGGTACCTGAGCATTCAGTATCGCAGTCAGCGATTGTTCCCACGTAACAGCCAGTGAGGAGACAGCAGACTGGACCGCAGAGGTCATGGAGGCCTGGATGGAAGCTTCCAACCGCTGGAGACGTGCCTCTGATTTCAAATATCGTTTGCGGGATCTGCGTTCCCCTGAACGTGCCTGCATAGAACTGGAGTCCGATGCATTGCCAGAGAGCTGGGGGCTGGAGTCGGTGGGTTTTCGACAGGTGTGTGTGTGTGTGTGTGTGTGGTGTGTGTTGTGTGTGTGTGTGTGTGTGTGTGTGTGTGTGTGTGGTGTTGTGTGTGTGTGTGTGTGTGTGTGTGTGTGTGGTGTGTGTGTGTGTGGTGTGTGTGTGTGTGTGTGTGTGTGTGTGATGGGGAAAGTGCGCGCACTTTAATATATTCAAAATGGCCGCAAGCCCCACGTGTGTGAAGGGGCGGGGCTACCGCCGGGCCGAGCGCGGCGTACTCACAGGGTATCAGGGAGCCTGCGGCCAGCAATATGAGCGGGGAACAAGCGTTCATTCTAACGTGCGGGGAAAGACCGCACAAGATCTTACAAAACCAGCAGGACGAAAATGAAGTAAAAGCAACCCCCCGACGGCCGGTTACGGCCTGCCGCCGGAGAGGTGAAAAACGGGTGAAAATCGGGTCACTGTCCGCGACTATAACCGGGAGTAGGGACCCAGAGATACACAGATAAAAGGATTGAATGAATAAATAAATAAGACACTGAAAAAGGACAGACAAGTAACGCAGCGCGTTATACTTATCTATAGCACGATGTTGCCACTGTGAGAGCAGCAAAGGAAGAGGAAGTGGATGCTCCCGCAGTGCTTACTTGAACATGGGATTGGGGCGGGACAAGGACTATGGGAGGGCCTCCCCATGTTGGGGAGGGATTGTTTTCTTCTGAAACGTTTTTTTTCCAAAAATTAACCCTTTGCTGCTGTGGGTGCAATAAAAGGGAGAAATGCAAATAGGAGCCTCCGAGTACATGCATTAGAATCTGCTCACATACATTCCTGCGAAATGTCTTGTTACGCAACAACCCCTTCCCTTCTTGCTTCAGTAGAAGATGTGCAAGCTCCGAGAGGCCGCGCAGTTAGGGGTTATTCAGAGAGAGACGATCTAGCACCAAAATGTCACCGAACAAGGAATTTCCCCGTACGGTGCCATTTCGAGGCCATACAGAGAGCATGCAGATCGCCTGCACGTATGGTGCCTGTTCGGTGGCAGTGAAATCCCCATGGAGAAGCAATGGTTAATCTGTTCACAGACACCGAACAGTTAAGGAATGTCAGTGAATTGCCCTGCTGTTCAGTGGTTTCATTCAACAGGTTTATTCAGGCGAATCCAATAGGCTTCAATGTTAAAAATATTCCCGTTTTAATCCAATATCTAATAAACTGTTTATTATTTTATTCTGTAACAAAAAGTCTATTGGATTTTTTTTTTTTAGTAACTTTTAGCCATTTTTTCAGGGGGGAAAAAAAGACCGAATCATTTTAATAGTGTTTCTTCTTTTTTCTGTAACAGCCCTTTTTATGATCATTCATTGGATTTTATAAGTAAATTCCAGGCATTTTCGTTCAGTAGTTTGTTTGCAAACAGCGTTTCAATTCTGACACTTTCAAGCATATTGTTTTGGTTGGGATTTTTTTACCCCATTCGTCAGCTTGTCGGCTTTTTCCGGCAGCTGTTCTACGCTGCGATCGGTGGCTCGTCGGCTTTTTCTGACATATTTTTTCAGGTGTGTAGCAGGATTGCAGCATGCTCTCTGAATAACTCCCGTTGTGTGTCTGATATCAGAGAAGAGGCCACCAGTCGGAGGAGCCATAATATCAGCCGGGGAAGCCGAGAGACCGATGAATATAGCGGTCCCAGGGCCAAGATACAGAACACAAAACATAGATGTACGGACCTGTAGCAAAGGTTGAGGTTCCAATGTAACAATAGGGTTGATTTCCTACAGTATCAGCGCCAATTTTGTAGATTAATTCATGATATTTAAAGAGTCCCGCCCTCTTACACTCGAACTGTGCTGGTTACACAGGACACGTTCCGCACATCAAGCTTTCATGAGAAGAGACGTGCACGGCTAAACCAGACCTTTGTATCTTGTCTGAAGCCAGTAACAATTAAAGGAAGACATCCACATGTTCATTCAGGGTACACGGAGAGCTTACCTGGGCCAGAGGGGGTGGCACATGGGCTGCTCTGTGTCACAGTGACGGCATCACACAGGCTGACGTGAGGCTGTGCCTCTGTCTTCGTACATCCGGGGACCCCTCAGGAGTAACCAGATGACATGATATGCCTGGAGCGATGGAGGCGGTAAATACAGTGCCCTGTAATGTGTATAAAATAATGTTAAGTGACCATGTAACTAGTTACAGGACGTCGGGCAATGCGGAAGAGACAAACCGTGAGAGCCACGTCATGACAGTAATCCCAGATATGGAGGGGCTGATCACGCAGGATCCCACAACCACAAACTATAAAACATGTGCGAGAAAGATACAGTGCAATAATCTGGCGATTCCCACCCCAAGGGGGTTAATTAATGTGACACAGGATGGATGTGTGGCCCTAAACTTTAATGAGGGGCCCTAAACCATCCCCACTTTACCTCAGAGGTAAAATCCAAGCCAGAAGAACATCCTGAAAAATATATGGGGGCATCGCGTGAAGGGGACATTATATGGGGCAACGCGTGAGGAGACATTATATGGGGCAACGCGTGAGGAGACATTATATGGGGCAACGCGTGAGGAGACATTATATGGGGCAATGTGTGAGGAGACATATGGGGCAATGCATGAGGAGACATATGGGGCAATGCGTGAGGGGACATTATATGGGGCAATGTGTGAGGGGACATTATATGGGGCAATGTGTGAGGAGACATATGGGGCAATGTGTGAGGAGACATATGGGGCAATGCATGAGGAGACATATGGGGCAATGCGTGAGGGGACATTATATGGGGCAATGTGTGAGGGGACAGTATATGGGGCAGTGTGTGAGGGGACATTATATGGGGGTACACAATGTGAGGGGGCATTATATGGGGGTACACAATGTGAGGGGGCATTATATGGGGCAAAGCGTGAGGAGACATATGGGGCAATGTGTGAGGAGACATTATATGGGGCAATGTGTGAGGGGGCATTATACGGGGGTACAATGTGAGGGGGCATTATACGGGGGTACACAATGTGAGGGGCATTATATGGGGTACACAATGTGAGGGGCATTATATGGGGGTACACAATGTGAGGGGGCATTATATGGGGGTACACAATGTGAGGGGCATTATACGGGGGTACACAATGTGAGGGGGCATTATACGGGGGTACACAATGTGAGGGGACATTATACGGGGGTACACAATGTGAGGGGGCATTATACGGGGGTACACAATGTGAGGGGCATTATACGGGGGTACACAATGTGAGGGGGCATTATACGGGGGTACACCATGTGAGGGGCATTATACGGGGGTACACAATGTGAGGGGCATTATACGGGGGTACACAATGTGAGGGGACATTATACGGGGGTACACAATGTGAGGGGGCATTATACGGGGGTACACAATGTGAGGGGGCATTATACGGGGGTACACAATGTGAGGGGGCATTATACGGGGGTACACAATGTGAGGGGGCATTATACGGGGGTACACAATGTGAGGGGGCATTATACGGGGGTACACAATGTGAGGGGGCATTATAACGGGGGTACACAATGTGAGGGGGCATTATACGGGGGTACACAATGTGAGGGGGCATTATACGGGGGTACACACAATGTGAGGGGGCATTATATGGGGGTACACAATGTGAGGGGCATTATACGGGGGTACACACAATGTGAGGGGGCATTATATGGGGGAACACAATGTGAGGGGCATTATATGGGGGTACACAATGTGAGGGGGCATTATACGCGGGTAACACACAATGTGAGGGGCATTATAACGGGGGTACACAATGTGAGGGGGCATTATATGGGGGTACACAATGTGAGGGGGCATTATACGGGGGGTACAACAATGTGAGGGGGCATTATACGGGGGTACACAATGTGAGGGGGCATTATATGGGGTACACAATGTGAGGGGGCATTATATGGGGGTACACAATGTGAGGGGGCATTAATATGGGGGGACACAATGTGAGGGGCATTATATGGGGGGACACAATGTGAGGGGCATTTATGGGGGGGACACAATGTGAGGGGGCATTATATGGGGGACACAATGGAGGGGGCATTATAAGGGGGAACACAATGTGAGGGGGCATTAACGGGGTACACAATGTGAGGGGCATTATATGGGGAACACAATGTGAGGGGGCATTATATGGGGGGACACAATGTGAGGGGGCATTATAGGGGGAACACAATGTGAGGGGCATTATACGGGGGTACACAATGTGAGGGGCATTATACGGGGGTACACAATGTGAGGGGACATTATAGGGGGTACACAATGTGAGGGGACATTATACGGGGGTACACAATGGTGAGGGGACATTATACGGGGGTACACAATGTGAGGGGGCATTATACGGGGGTACACAATGTGAGGGGGCATTATACCGGGGGTACACAATGTGAGGGGGCATTATAGGGGGTACACAATGTGAGGGGGCATTATACGGGGGTACACAATGTGAGGGGGCATTATACGGGGGTACACAATGTGAGGGGCATTATACGGGGGTACACAATGTGAGGGGCATTATACGGGGGTACACAATGTGAGGGGACATTATACGGGGGTACACAATGTGAGGGGAACATTATACGGGGGTACACAATGTGAGGGGGCATTATACGGGGGTACACAATGTGAGGGGGCATTATACGGGGGTACACAATGTGAGGGGGCATTAATACGGGGGTACACAATGTGAGGGGCATTATACGGGGGTACACAATGTGAGGGGCATTATACGGGGGTACACAATGTGAGGGGGCATTATACGGGGGTACACATGTGAGGGGGCATTATACGGGGGTACACAATGTGAGGGGGCATTATAACGGGGGTACACAATGTGAGGGGCATTATACGGGGGTACACAATGTGAGGGGCATTAATACGGGGGTACACAATGTGAGGGGACATTATACGGGGGTACACAATGTGAGGGGGCATTATACGGGGGTACACAATGTGAGGGGGCATTATACGGGGGTACACAATGTGAGGGGGCATTATACGGGGGTACACAATGTGAGGGGCATTATACGGGGGTACACAATGTGAGGGGGCATTATACGGGGGTACACAATGTGAGGGGGCATTATACGGGGGTACACACAACAGGGGGCATTATATGGGGTACACAATGTGAGGGGGCATTAATATGGGGGTACACAATGTGAGGGGGCATTATATGGGGGTACACAATGTGAGGGGGCATTATATGGGGGACACAATGTGAGGGGCATTATATGGGGGACACAATGTGAGGGGCATTATATGGGGGAACACAATGTGAGGGGGCATTATATGGGGGGACACAATGTGAGGGGGCATTATAAGGGGGAACACAATGTGAGGGGCATTATACGGGGGTACACAATGTGAGGGGCATTATATGGGGGAACACAATGTGAGGGGGCATTATATGGGGGGACACAATGTGAGGGGGCATTATAAGGGGGAACACAATGTGAGGGGGCATTATAAGGGGGAACACAATGTGAGGGGCATTATAAGGGGGAACACAATGTGAGGGGGCATTATATGGGGGGACACAATGTGAGGGGGCATTATAAGGGGGAACACAATGTGGGGGGCATTATATGGGGGAACACAATGTGAGGGGGCATTATATGGGGGTACACAATGTGAGGGGGCATTATATGGGGGGACACAATGTGAGGGGGCATTATATGGGGGGACACAATGTGAGGGGCATTATATGGGGGGACACAATGTGAGGGGCATTATATGGGGCAATGTGTGAGGGGCATTATATGGGGGTACACAATGTGAGGGGGCATTATATGGGGCAATGTGTGAGGGGCATTATATGGGGTACACAATGTGAGGGGGCATTATATGGGGGTACACAATGTGAGGGGGCATTATATGGGGGTACACAATGTGAGGGGGCATTATATGGGGCAAAGCGTGAGGAGACATATGGGGCAATGTGTGAGGAGACATATGGGGCAATGTGTGAGGAGACATATGGGGCAATGCGTGAGGAGACATATGGGGCAATGCGTGAGGAGACATATGGGGCAATGCGTGAGGAGACATATGGGGCAATGTGTGAGGGGACATTATATGGGGCAATGTGTGAGGGGACATTATATGGGGCAATGTGTGAGGGGACATTTTATGGGGCAATGTGTGAGGGGCATTATATGGGGGTACACAATGTGAGGGGCATTATATGGGGGTACACAATGTGAGGGGGCATTATATGGGGCAATGTGTGAGGGGCATTATATGGGGGTACACAATGTGAGGGGCATTATAATGGGGCAATGTGTGAGGGGCATTATATGGGGGTAACACAATGTGAGGGGGCATTATATGGGGCAATGTGTGAGGGGGCATTATATGGGGTACACAATGTGAGGGGGCATTATACGGGGGTACACAATGTGAGGGGGCATTATACGGGGGTACACAATGTGAGGGGCATTATACGGGGGTACACAATGTGAGGGGGCATTATACGGGGGTACACAATGTGAGGGAGGGGCATTATACGGGGGGGCGGGGTACACAATGTGAGGGGGCATTATACGGGGGTACACAATGTGAGGGGACATTATACGGGGGTACACAATGTGAGGGGACATTATACGGGGGTACACAATGTGAGGGGGCATTATACGGGGTACACAATGTGAGGGGGCATTATACGGGGGAACACAATGTGAGGGCGCATTATACGGGGTACACAATGTGAGGGGGCATTATATGGGGGAACACAATGTGAGGGGCATTATATGGGGGTACACAACATGTGAGGCGCGCATTATATGGGGGAACACAATGTGAGGGGGCATTATACGGGGGTACACAATGTGAGGGGACATTATACGGGGGTACACAATGTGAGGGGGCATTATAAGGGGGTACACAATGTGAGGGCGCATTATATGGGGGAACACAATGTGAGGGGGCATTATACGGGGGTACACAATGTGAGGGGACATTATACGGGGGTACACAATGTGAGGGGGCATTATAAGGGGGTACACAATGTGAGGGGGCATTATACGGGGGTACACAATGTGAGGGGGCATTATAACGGGGGTACACAATGTGAGGGGACATTATACGGGGGTACACAATGTGAGGGGCATTATAGGGGGTACACAATGTGAGGGGGCATTATACGGGGGTACACAATGTGAGGGGGCATTATACGGGGGTACACAATGTGAGGGGGCATTATACACGGGGGTAACACAATGTGAGGGGGCATTATACGGGGGTACACAATGTGAGGGGGCATTATACGGGGGTACACAATGTGAGGGGGCATTATACGGGGGTAACACAATGTGAGGGGGCATTATACGGGGGTACACAATGTGAGGGGGCATTATACGGGGGTACACAATGTGAGGGGACATTATACGGGGGTACACAATGTGAGGGGGCATTATATGGGGGTACACAATGTGAGGGGGCATTATATGGGGGGACACAATGTGAGGGGGCATTATATGGGGGAACACAATGTGAGGGGGCATTATATGGGGGTACACAATGTGAGGGGGCATTATATGGGGGAACACAATGTGAGGGGGCATTATATGGGGTACACAATGTGAGGGGGCATTATATGGGGGAACACAATGTGAGGGGGCATTATATGGGGGTACACAATGCGAGGGGGCATTATATGGGGTACACAATGCGAGGGGGCATTATATGGGGGTACACAATGTGAGGGGGCATTATATGGGGGTACACAATGTGAGGGGGCATTATATGGGGGTACACAATGTGAGGGGGCATTATATGGGGGTACACAATGTGAGGGGGCATTATATGGGGGAACACAATGTGACGGTGACTCACTCTTTATAAACGGCGGGAAACTGCGCGTGGAACGTGGTGAGACATGGGACAGGAGTTCCCGCCTCTGCATTGCAGTGATTGGTTGTTAGAGCTGTCATGAAGTTGAAGCCGTCGTAGTTCCGGTTGCGCAATGTATACTCCGCCCCCTGTCGCTGGATTGGCTCACAGTCACAGCAGACACCTCCCCCTTGTTCAGGCTGAGGCTTGGCTCCGTTGCTATGGTTACCGGACGCCAAGTCTTCCAGCCGGATGTTTGGAGTCTTTAACTGAATTCACCCGGTGCCCCACAGGTAAACAGGACAGGCGACAACACACCCACCCACCCACACACTCTGTCCTGTCCATCTCACTCCTCTCATGTCGACCTGTCCCTTTCGTCATCACAGCCCCGTCTAGCGCCCCTGTCCTGTTTCTCACTCCTTATCTCACCCCCTCCTGGCTGGCGACCTGTCCTGTTTCTCACTCCTTATCTCACCCCCCCTCCTGGCTGGCGACCTGTCCTGTTTCTCACTCCTTATCTCACCCCTCCTGGCTGGCGACCTGTCCTGTTTGTTGAGGTTGTGCAGTATCGCATCTGGCTGCGCTGCAAACAGGACAGGCAGGTGTCAGGTGACGCTGTGTGTTATGGCGCAGGAATTTCTGGCGAGCGATGGAGAAGAAGCGCGAGAAGGCGACAAAGAACAAGCAGAGCGGCGCAGGCAGCGAGGACGATGTGAAGAATTCAGGTAACGGGGCCCCTAGTCCTATGGCGTCTGCCTGTCCTTACATGATCAGCAGCTGCAGCCTGTCCTGTTTCACCATTGCATATATTGCTGTATTTAGGTGGTGGTTATTCCTCATGATACGTAACCTTACATTTATCTACATTGAACCCCCCTGTATCGCACGACAGTCTGCGCTTCAATGGGGGGGGGGATATTGTCACGCCGCCGTCATGACACTCTGTTTCCACCTCTGTTTTAGCTCTCGCCTCATTGGACAGGAGCGCACTGACTGCAGGTAAGGATCATTAACGGGACTGGCTCGCGCCTCATTGCACACCATTTAATACACAGCAGGCTCTGCCCGTGCACTGAACCCACCCGGGCGTTATCTTCCTGCCTCTCACCCGCCGGCTGCATCCAGCAGCAACCCCGCCGAATTCTGTCTAGATTTGGTGGTTTGGACGGAGGGTGGCATTCCCGCGCCCCTCACCTCATTCCCGCGCTTTCCCACATTTCGTGAATTTCGCTGCCTTGAAGCTGTGACATCATGTGTTTGCAGAGGAATACCAGTGCACAGGCGTCCTGGAGCAGGACTTCATCGAGCTGTGCCTCCGCATGGGCTACATTGAGGTCCCCAAAATCATGGCACATCCGACCCCAGCCACCCTGGCCAATGGTAAGTGGGGGGGGGGCGCTGCACCCGTGCACCGTGGCCAATGGTAAGGCCTGCACCGCGCAAACCCCCCCCCTCTATTACAGCGCGCTCTGCACCGCGCAAACCTCCCTCTATTACAGCGCCTCTGCACCGCGCAAACCTCCCTCTATTACAGCGCCTCTGCACCGCGCAAACCTCCCTCTATTACAGCGCCTCTGCACCGCGCAAACCTCCCTCTATTACAGCGCCTCTGCACCGCGCAAACCTCCCTCTATTACAGCGCCTCTGCACCGCGCAAACCTCCCTCTATTACAGCGCCTCTGCACCGCGCAAACCTCCCTCTATTACAGCGCCTCTGCACCGCGCAAACCTCCCTCTATTACAGAGCCTCTGCACCGCGCAAACCTCCCTCTATTACAGCGCCTCTGCACCGCGCAAACCTCCCTCTATTACAGCGCCTCAGCACCGGCGCAAACCTCCCTCTATTACAGCGCCTCTGCACCGCGCAAACCTCCCTCTATTACAGCGCCTCTGCACCGCGCAAACCTCCCTCTATTACAGCGCCTCTGCACCGCGCAAACCTCCCTCTATTACAGCGCCTCTGCACCGCGCAAACCTCCCTCTATTACAGCGCCTCTGCACCGCGCAAACCTCCCTCTATTACAGCGCCTCTGCACCGCGCAAACCTCCCTCTATTACAGCGCCTCTGCACCGCGCAAACCTCCCTCTATTACAGCGCCTCTGCACCGCGCAAACCTCCCTCCATTACAGCGCCTCTGCACCGCGCAAACCTCCCTCCATTACAGCGCCTCTGCAACGCGCAAACCTCCTCCATTACAGCGCCTCTGCAACGGGCAAACCTCCCTCCATTACAGCGCCTCTGCACCGGGCAAACCTCCCTCCATTACAGCGCCTCTGCACCGGGCAAACCTCCCTCCATTACAGCGCCTCTGCACCGGGCAAACCTCCCTCCATTACAGCGCCTCTGCACCGGGCAAACCTCCCTCCATTACAGCGCCTCTGCACCGCGCAAACCTCCCTCCATTACAGCGCCTCTGCACCGCGCAAACCTCCCTCCATTACAGCGCCTCTGCACGCGCGCAACCTCCCTCCATTACAGCGCCTCTGCACCGCGCAAACCTCCATTACAGCGCCTCTGCACCGCGCAAACCTCCATTACAGCGCCTCTGCACCGCGCAACCTCCATTACAGCGCCTCTGCACCGCGCAAACCTCCATTACAGCGCCTCTGCACCGCGCAAACCTCCATTACAGCGCCTCTGCACCGCGCAAACCTCCATTACAGCGCCTCTGCACCGCGCAAACCTCCATTACAGCGCCTCTGCACCGCGCAAACCTCCATTACAAGCGCCTCTGCACCGCGCAAACCTCCATTACAGCGCCTCTGCACCGCGCAAACCTCCATTACAGCGCCTCTGCACCGCGCAAACCTCTATTACAGCGCCTCTGCACCGCGCAAACCTCCCTCTATTACAGCGCCTCTGCACCGCGCAAACCTCCCTCTATTACAGCGCCTCTGCACCGCGCAAACCTCCCTCTATTACAGCGCCTCTGCACCGCGCAAACTCCCTCTATTACAGCGCCTCTGCATCGCGCAAACCTCCCTCTATTACAGCGCCTCTGCACCGCGCAAACCTCCCTCTATTACAGCGCCTCTGCACCGCGCAAACCTCCCTCTATTACAGCGCCTCTGCACCGCGCAAACCTCCCTCTATTACAGCGCCTCTGCACCGCGCAAACCTCCCTCTATTACAGCGCCTCTGCACCGCGCAAACCTCCCTCTATTACAGCGCCTCTGCACCGCGCAAACCTCCCTCTATTACAGCGCCTCTGCACCGCGCAAACCTCCCTCTATTACAGCGCCTCTGCACCGCGCAAACCTCCCTCTATTACAGAGCCTCTGCACCGCGCAAACCTCCCTCTATTACAGCGCCTCTGCACCGCGCAAACCTCCCTCTATTACAGCGCCTCTGCACCGCGCAAACCTCCCTCTATTACAGCGCCTCTGCACCGCGCAAACCTCCCTCTATTTAAGCGCCTCTGCACCGCGCAAACCTCCCTCTATTACAGAGCCTCTGCACCGCGCAAACCTCCCTCTATTACAGCGCCTCTGCACCGCGCAAACCTCCCTCTATTACAGCGCCTCTGCACCGCGCAAACCTCCCTCTATTACAGCGCCTCTGCACCGCGCAAACCTCCCTCTATTACAGCGCCTCTGCACCGCGCGCAACCTCCCTCTATTACAGCGCCTCTGCACCGCGCAAACCTCCCTCTATTACAGCGCCTCTGCACCGCGCAAACCTCCCTCTATTACAGCGCCTCTGCACCGCGCAAACCTCCCTCTATTACAGCGCCTCTGCACCGGGCAAACCTCCCTCTATTACAGCGCCTCTGCACCGGGCAAACCTCCCTCCATTACAGCGCCTCTGCACCGGGCAAACCTCCCTCCATTACAGCGCCTCTGCACCGGGCAAACCTCCCTCCATTACAGCGCCTTCTGCACCGCGCAAACCTCCTCCCTCCATTACAGCGCCTCTGCACCGCGCAAACCTCCCTCCATTACAGCGCCTCTGCACCGCGCAAACCTCCCTCCATTACAGCGCCTCTGCACCGCGCAAACCTCCCTCCATTACAGCGCCTCTGCACCGCGCAAACCTCCCTCCATTACAGCGCCTCTGCACCGCGCAAACCTCCCTCCATTACAGCGCCTCTGCACCGCGCAAACCTCCTCCATTACAGCGCCTCTGCACCGCGCAAACCTCCATTACAGCGCCTCTGCACCGCGCAAACCTCCCTCTATTACAGCGCCTCTGCACACGCGCAAACCTCCCTCTATTACAGCGCCTCTGCACCGCGCAAACCTCCCTCTATTACAGCGCCTCTGCACCGCGCAAACCTCCTCTATTACAGCGCCTCTGCACCGCGCAAACCTCCCTCTATTACAGCGCCTCTGCACCGCGCAAACCTCCCTCTATTACAGCGCCTCTGCACCGCGCAAACCTCCCTCTATTACAGCGCCTCTGCACCGCGCAAACCTCCCTCTATTACAGCGCCTCTGCACCGCGCAAACCTCCCTCTATTACAGCGCCTCTGCACCGCGCAAACCTCCCTCTATTACAGCGCCTCTGCACCGCGCAAACCTCCCTCTATTACAGCGCCTCTGCACCGCGCAAACCTCCCTCTATTACAGCGCCTCTGCACCGCGCAAACCTCCCTCTATTACAGCGCCTCTGCACCGCGCAAACCTCCCTCCATTACAGCGCCTCTGCACCGGGCAAACCTCCCTCCATTACACGCCTCTGCACCGCGCAAACCTCCATTACACGCCTCTGCACCGCGCAAACCTCCATTACAACGCCTCTGCACCGCGCAAACATCCCTCTATTACAGCGCCTCTGCACCGCGCAAACCTCCCTCTATTACAGCGCCTCTGCACGCGCGCAAACCTCCCTCTATTACAGCGCCTCTGCACCGCGCAAACCTCCCTCTATTACAGCGCCTCTGCACCGCGCAAACCTCCCTCTATTACAGCGCCTCTGCACCGCGCAAACCTCCCTCTATTAACAGCGCCTCTGCACCGCGCAAACCTCCCTCTATTACAGCGCCTCTGCACCGCGCAAACCTCCCTCTATTACAGCGCCTCTGCACCGCGCAAACCTCCCTCTATTACAGCGCCTCTGCACCGCGCAAACCTCCCTCTATTACAGCGCCTCTGCACCGCGCAAACCTCCCTCTATTACAGCGCCTCTGCACACCGCGCAAACCTCCCTCCATTACAGCGCCTCTGCACCGCGCAAACCTCCCTCCATTACAGCGCCTCTGCACCGCGCAAACCTCCCTCCATTACAGCGCCTCTGCACCGCGCAAACCTCCATTACAGCGCCTCTGCACCGCGCAAACCTCCCTCTATTACAGCGCCTCTGCACCGCGCAAACCTCCCTCTATTACAGCGCCTCTGCACCGCGCAAACCTCCCTCTATTACAGCGCCTCTGCACCGCGCAAACCTCCCTCTATTACAGCGCCTCTGCACCGCGCAAACCTCCCTCTATTACAGCGCCTCTGCACCGCGCAAACCTCCCTCTATTACAGCGCCTCTGCACCGCGCAAACCTCCCTCTATTACAGCGCCTCTGCAACCGCGCAAACCTCTCTCCATTACAGCGCCTCTGCACCGGGCAAACCTCCCTCCATTACACGCCTCTGCACCGCGCAAACCTCCATTACAACGCCTCTGCACCGCGCAAACATCCCTCTATTACAGCGCCTCTGCACCGCGCAAACCTCCCTCTATTACAGCGCCTCTGCACCGCGCAAACCTCCCTCTATTACAGCGCCTCTGCACCGCGCAAACCTCCCTCTATTACAGCGCCTCTGCACCGCGCAAACCTCCCTCCATTACAGCGCCTCTGCACCGGGCAAACCTCCCTCCATTACACGCCTCTGCACCGCGCAAACCTCCATTACACGCCTCTGCACCGCGCAAACCTCCATTACAACGCCTCTGCACCGCGCAAACATCCCTCTATTACAGCGCCTCTGCACCGCGCAAACCTCCTCTATTACAGCGCCTCTGCACCGCGCAAACCTCCCTCTATTACAGCGCCTCTGCACCGCGCAAACCTCCCTCTATTACAGCGCCTCTGCACCGCGCAAACCTCCCTCCATTACAGCGCCTCTGCACCGGGCAAACCTCCCTCCATTACACGCCTCTGCACCGCGCAAACCTCCATTACACGCCTCTGCACCGCGCAAACCTCCATTACAACGCCTCTGCACCGCGCAAACATCCCTCTATTACAGCGCCTCTGCACCGCGCAAACCTCCCTCTATTACAGCGCCTCTGCACCGCGCAAACCTCCCTCTATTACAGCGCCTCTGCACCGCGCAAACCTCCCTCTATTACAGCGCCTCTGCACCGCGCAAACCTCCCTCTATTACAGCGCCTCTGCACCGCGCAAACCTCCCTCTATTACAGCGCCTCTGCACCGCGCAAACCTCCATTACAGCGCCTCTGCACCGCGCAAACCTCCCTCTATTACAGCGCCTCTGCACCGCGCAAACCTCCCTCTATTACAGCGCCTCTGCACCGCGCAAACCTCCCTCTATTACAGCGCCTCTGCACCGCGCAAACCTCCCTCTATTACAGCGCCTCTGCACCGCGCAAACCTCCCTCTATTACAGCACATTAATGTTTAACCCTTGTTGTCAGAAGAAACAGACAGTGTGACGGACGGACCGGCCGGGGCGGGACAGACCACAGACCGGTTCTCTTTCTTCCGACCCAAAGTGCAGGTGGTGCTGGAGAGCGACGACCCGAAATCAGTGCGAGAGCTTCACATCCGAGGTGCGTCTGAATAAAGGAGCGAGAGGGAGCCCCCCGACCCGCTCTCTGCACCGCGCCTGGTATAGAGAGGGAGCCCCCCGACCCGCTCACTGCACCGCGTCTGGTATAGAGAGGGAGCCCCCCGACCCGCTCACTGCACCGCATCTGGTATAGAGAGGGAGCCCCCCGACCCGCTCACTGCACCGCGCCTGGTATAGAGAGGGAGCCCCCCGACCCGCTCACTGCACCGCGCCTGGTATAGAGAGGGAGCCCCCCGACCCGCTCACTGCACCACGTCTGGTATAGAGAGGGAGCCCCCCGACCCGCTCACTGCACCGCGCCTGGTATAGAGAGGGAGCCCCCCGACCCGCTCACTGCACCGCGTCTGGTATAGAGGAGGGAGCCCCCCGACCCGCTCACTGCACCGCGCCTGGTATAGAGAGGGAGCCCCCCGACCCGCTCACTGCACCGCGCCTGGTATAGAGAGGGAGCCCCCCGACCCGCTCTCGGCACCGCGCCTGGTATAGAGAGGGAGCCCCCCGACCCGCTCTCGGCACCGCGCCTGGTATAGAGAGGGAGCCCCCGACCCGCTCACTGCACCGCGCCTGGTATAGAGAGGGAGCCCCCCACCCGCTCACTGCACCGCGCCTGGTATAGAGAGGGAGCCCCCCGACCCGCTCACTGCACCGCGCCTGGTATAGAGAGGGAGCCCCCCGACCCGCTCACTGCACCGCGCCTGGTATAGAGAGGGAGCCCCCCGACCCGCTCACTGCACCGCGTCTGGTATAGAGAGGGAGCCCCCCGACCCGCTCTCTGCACCGCGCCTGGTATAGAGAGGGAGCCCCCCGACCCGCTCACTGCACCGCGCCTGGTATAGAGAGGAGCCCCCCGACCCGCTCACTGCACCGCGTCTGGTATAGAGAGGAGCCCCCCGACCCGCTCTCTGCACCGCGCCTGGTATAGAGAGGGAGCCCCCCGACCCGCTCACTGCACCGCGCCTGGTATAGAGAGGGAGCCCCCCGACCCGCTCACTGCACCGCGTCTGGTATAGAGAGGGAGGCCCCCGACCCGCTCACTGCACCGCGTCTGGTATAGAGAGGAGCCCCCCGACCCGCTCTCTGCACCGCGCCTGGTATAGAGAGGGGGCCCCCCGACCCGCTCTCTGCACCGCTCCTGGTATAGAGAGGGAGCCCCCCGACCCGCTCTCTGCACCGCGCCTGGTATAGAGAGGAGCCCCCCGACCCGCTCACTGCACCGCGCCTGGTATAGAGAGGGAGCCCCCCGACCCGCTCACTGCACCGCGCCTGGTATAGAGAGGGAGCCCCCCCGACCGCTCACTGCACGCGCGTCTGGTATAGAGAGGGAGCCCCCCGACCCGCTCTCTGCACCGCGCCTGGTATAGAGAGGGAGCCCCCCGACCCGCTCACTGCACCGCGTCTGGTATAGAGAGGGAGCCCCCCGACCCGCTCTCTGCACCGCGCCTGGTATAGAGAGGGAGCCCCCCGACCCGCTCACTGCACCGCGTCTGGTATAGAGAGGGAGCCCCCCGACCCGCTCACTGCACCGCGCCTGGTATAGAGAGGGAGCCCCCCGACCCGCTCACTGCACCGCGTCTGGTATAGAGAGGGAGCCCCCCGACCCGCTCTCTGCACCGCGCCTGGTATAGAGAGGGAGCCCCCCGACCCGCTCACTGCACCGCGTCTGGTATAGAGAGGGAGCCCCCCGACCCGCTCACTGCACCGCGCCTGGTATAGAGAGGGAGCCCCCCGACCCGCTCACTGCACCGCGTCTGGTATAGAGAGGGAGCCCCCCGACCCGCTCTCTGCACCGCGCCTGGTATAGAGAGGGAGCCCCCCGACCCGCTCACTGCACCGCGCCTGGTATAGAGAGGGAGCCCCCCGACCCGCTCTCTGCACCGCGCCTGGTATAGAGAGGGAGCCCCCCGACCCGCTCACTGCACCGCTCCTGGTATAGAGAGGGAGCCCCCCGACCCGCTCTCTGCACCGCGCCTGGTATAGAGAGGGGGGGGCAGTGCTCTGCATTCACCGGCTCACTCTGTCCTGTCACAGGGTGGAAGATTGATGAGAAGATGATGGGTATCCTCGCCAAGTGCCTGCCCGCGCTCGCCAGTCTGCACACCATCAGGTAATGACCCAGACAGGAACAACCGACATCAGCAAGGGTTAAATACAGAGCTGGGGGGAGGGGGGGTAACAACAGGGGGGGGGGGGGATTCCCAGGAGCTGTGACAGCAGAGAGGATATAGAGCACAGTGTGGGCGCGGGTGAATTGGGGGTAGGTGGATTGGGCGTAGGTGCTGATGGATCTGGCGCTGGCAGAGTGGGCGTGGGCAGATTGAGCGCTGGGGGATTAGGGGGCGGGCTCCGTTGGATTGGGCGTGGGTGGATTGGGCACAAGCAGATTGGGCGCTGGTGCATTGGGCTCGAGCTCCGCTGGATTGGGCGCTGGTAGATTGGGTGCGGGCGCTGGCACATTAGGCGCGGGCGCTGCTGGATTGGGCGCTGGCTCATTGGGTGCGGTGCTGGATTGGGCGCTGGCTCCGGTAACATGGGTTTACCCCGTCACTGGGTTTGCTTGTGGTATCCGCTGCACCTGCTTCCCTAGACTTACAGGGCTATTCAGAGAGAGGTGAAAACCTTGAGAATTGCCAGGAGAATGAACAATCTAGACTAAATAGCCGATGTGGAAAGGGAGATAAATGGGAGAATTTTTCTGGACTATTTTGACCTAGAATTTTCACTGCTCTCTGAATAGCCCTGAAAGTGACATGTGGTGAGCAGCACATGAAAGCTGCTGCCCTGCAGTATAGAGGAGGGGAATCAGTTTTTCTTCTGGGATTCCTCCATGACTAAGAGGGGGGGGGGGGGAGAAGCACTTAGGTTTCATGAATCAAAGCTCCGTTACCTGGGTGAGGGGGGGCCAAGCTGTTTTTGGGGGTCTCTAGCAGAACCAGGAGCTGAAAAAACACGGTCATACCTGAGGGTCTTGGAGAAGCCACGCCGTGACATCATGCTGGGGGTGAGATCCTCCACACACAGGGAAGCTCTGACACATGGATTGTGTGACAAGAGCCGGGCGGCTCCTCATCCTGCACCTGCACCAAAATCAGCAGCAGCAGCTCCCAGGGGCCCATCCACTAAACTGCAAACTTACCTGCACATATAAGCACGCCCAACCTCGGCAACTGCCACACAGGAGAGTGCTAGAATAACAGCGACCGCCCAGAGAGCGCGCGCCCCCCCCGACTTTCATCTCCCCCCAAAGTGATCTGTAAAACCTGTCCTGTTAGGGGGACCCTGAGAAGAGGTTTGGGAAACACTGCTTTAACCCCATGTACAAGAAACGGGACCTGTGCAAGTGTCAGCCCCTCCTGTACAAGAAACGGGACCTGTGCAAGTGTCACCCCCTCCTGTACAAGAAACGGGACCTGTGCAAGTGTCACCCCCTCCTGTACAAGAAACGGGACCTGTGCAAGTGTCACCCCCTCCTGTACAAGAAACGGGACCTGTGCAAGTGTCACCCCCTCCTGTACAAGAAACGGGACCTGTGCAAGTGTCACCCCCTCCTGTACAAGAAACGGGACCTGCACAAGTGTCGCCCCCTCCTGTACAAGAAACGGGACCTGCGCAAGTGTCGCCCCCTCCTGTACAAGAAACGGGACCTGTGCAAGTGTCACCCCCTCCTGTACAAGAAACGGGACCTGTGCAAGTGTCACCCCCTCCTGTACAAGAAACGGGACCTGCACAAGTGTCGCCCCCTCCTGTACAAGAAACTGGACCTGCGCAAGTGTCGCCCCCTCCTGTACAAGAAACGGGACCTGCGCAAGTGTCACCCCCTCCTGTACAAGAAATGGGACCTGCACAAGTGTCGCCCCCTCCTGTACAAGAAACAGGACCTGTGCAAGTGTCGCCCCCTCCTGTACAAGAAACGGGACCTGCGCAAGTGTCACCCCCTCCTGTACAAGAAACGGGACCTGCACAAGTGTCGCCCCCTCCTGTACAAGAAACGGGACCTGTGCAAGTGTCACCCCCTCCTGTACAAGAAATGGGACCTGCACAAGTGTCGCCCCCTCCTGTACAAGAAACAGGACCTGTGCAAGTGTCACCCCCTCCTGTACAAGAAACAGGACCTGCGCAAGAGTCTCCTGTAAGGGGGCAACATGTGAGCATTTCCCCCGTCTTATTACTCATTGTCCTGTGTTTTTTTTTGCAGCTGGTGGAACGTGGGTCTGACTGAAGACACCTTCTCCTGGTTCCTGAGGATCCTGCGGCAGTGTCCCTGTGTCCGGTACGGCAGGATTACTCCGTCATGTCATAGAGGCAGAGAATGCCACATGCTCTGCAGCGTCACGCATGTTACGGATTATCATACTCACATACAGCACGCTCCCCTCGCCCTCCCTATCCCGAAGGAGTACAGGTTCTGGCCCAACACTCAATGAGAGGAGCTCCTTGCAGGGTGAAAAACAAACTGGGACTGGCTTTATTTTGGGTTACAGTTACTCACAATCAAAAGTAAAACATGCCCCAGCGTTTCCATGCTTTTAATACCCTCCCCACACACATGCCCTGGTCTACTAACAAAGGTTCGGGGCGGTGCTATGACTTCCAGCCCAAACCAGTTACTGGGGATTGGGTGGAAGCAGAGCAGCTGGTTACATACAGATACAGACAGGGACAACAGCACAGTGTATGCCTCACAACCCTCTACCCTAAATACATAAGGGAATAACGGTATAACACAGACATCAGGGAATAGGGAACATAAAACACAAACACCCTGCACACGAGACGGTAAGGAAATAATATAAAACATCAGGCTGCCCCTCGCATTTACATCTCCAGGCCCATGCACCCCAAGTCCAAAGTGACGCACGTCACAACGCTTACCCTCAAAGATAAACTGCCCCTCATCCCGCGGGATAGTAAGCAACATCCACATTTTCCTTACCTCAGTACGTGCTGTGCCGGGGGGGGGGGCACCCTCACCTCGCTACATGTTGTGCTGTGCATATGAGGTGTGACGAGCGTCGCTTTGGACTTTGAGAGGTGCGAGCCTGAAGTTTCATATGGTTTTCCTGCTCTTTCCTTTGTTAAAGTCACCCTGTATCTACAATTGTAGATTTAGGGTGTTTGTGTTTTCTGTGCCCTATTCCCTGATGTGTTAGATTAATATTCCCTTATTTATTGTGGCATCTCCTGTGCTGTAACTGTACATGCTGTGCTCTTCTTTTCCTTTGTGTATTTGTGAGTAATGGATTCCTTTGTTTTCATCACCCCCCACCCATTCCCGCAGCAACCAGCTTCAACCGGATCGCTGTGCCACTTCTAAACCTTTTTTCAATGCTGGGCGTGTTTCCGTTGTTTCTGTGCATTCCCCGTGTGTGTGTGTTTTTCCGAATTGTGAACTGTAAAATAAACGCAGTCTCAGTTTGGTCTTCACCATGCGAGGATCTCCAGTTATAGACTGGGATCTAGGCAAGAATCAGTACTGCTGCAGGATACTGACGGCAAGGGGAGAATTCTACAGGTGGCACAGGGACCTCCGCATTACAGGGGTGCATACTCAACTCGGTACATGCTGTGCTGCACATGGGGGGATGCACATATCATCAGTACATGCTGTGCTGCACATTGGGGGATGCACATATCCTCGTTACATGCTGTGCTGCACATGGGGGGGATGCACATATCCTCGGTACATGCTGTGCTGCAAATTGGGGGATGCACATATCCTCGGTACATGCTGTGCTGCACATATCCTCGGTACATGCTGTGCTGCAAATTGGGGGATGCACATATCCTCGGTACATGCTGTGCTGCACATGGGGGGGATGCACATATCCTTGGTACATGCTGTGCTGCACATTGGGGGGGATGCACATATCCTTGGTACATGCTGTGCTGCACATTGGGGGGGATGCACATACCCTCGGTACATGCTGTGCTGCACATGGGGGGATGCACATATCCTCGGTACATGAATATTAAGGGTTATAATATGTGGGTAAAAGCTTCTTGATCCAAGGAGAATCTGACACCATCTGGGGGCAAGAAGGGATTTTTCCCAGTATGTTGCATATTGGAGAGCATTTCAGACTGGGGTTTTGCTTCTTTTGGATCAACAGCAGTAGGTGTTGTGTGAGAGGCGGAACCCGATGGACGCATGTCTTTTTTCAGCCTATGTAACCTTGGTACATGCTGTGCTGCACATGGAGAGATGCACACTTACCTTGGTACATGCTGTGCTGCACATGGGGGGATGCTACTTACCTTGTAACATGCTGTGCTGCACATGGAGAGATGCACACTTACCTTGGTACATGCTGTGCGGCACATGGGGGGATGCACATACCCTGGGTACATGCTGTGCTGCACATGGAGGGATGCACACTTACCTCTGTACATGCTGTGCTGCACATGGAGAGATGCACACTTACCTTGGTACATGCTGTGCGGCACATGGGGGGATGCACATACCCTGGGTACATGCTGTGCGGCACATGGGGGGATGCACATACCCTGGGTACATGCTGTGCTGCACATGGGGGGATGCACATACCCTTGGTACTGCAGATGGAGGGATACTACTTACCTTGGTACATGCTGTGCTGCACATGGGGGGGATGCTACTTACCGTGGTACATGCTGTGCTGCACATGGGGGGATGCACACTTACCTTGGTACATGCTGTGCTGCACATGGGGATGCTACTTACCTTGGTACATGCTGTGCTGCACATGGAGGGATGCACATACCCTGGGTACATGCTGTGCTGCACATGGGGGGATGCACATACCCTGGGTACATGCTGTGCTGCACATGGGGGGGATACATACTTACCTAAACACATGCTGTGGGATCTGTGAGAGTTGATGTGGGATGTGTGACACACTTTATTACACAGCATCCTGTCTCCTTGCATTTTGTCTTCCCTTCAGGGTGGTCTGTGTGGAAGGAAGCCCCCTGCCTCAGCAATCTTACCATAAACTGATTTCAGATGACCTGCCGTAAGTAACGCCATCATCACATCACACGTGTAGTCAGTGTGCCGTGCTGATTGTGTCATGTTACCTCCCCCTGTGTGTAGTCCGTGTGCTGTGCTGATTTTGTCACCCCTCCCCCTGTATGTAGACAGTGTGCTGTGCTGATTGTGTCATGTTACCCCCCTCCCCCTCTGTTTACCATATAACTGCTCCCCATTTCACAGTAAAGATCATTCTTCTTCCCTGCATTATTAAGCCGTGTCTGGTGTTTGGGGGAGAGATTCATAGAATTTTACTACAAGACACAGAGGCGAGTATTATTAAGACAAACAATTGTTTTACGAATTACAGCAGCAAGAAGGAAATCAGAAACTCTGTAGGGAACACCCCTGTAACTTGTAATGGTAGTAGCCGTAATCCTAGCAACCCTCCCAATATAACATCCAGCACACTCCCAGCATCCTCCTCTCTTCTTTGAGTAAATGATGGAATAGCTAAACTTGAAACCAGAACGCAGAAAGGAATGGAAGAGCGGCTGGAATACAGAAAAACAAGCATCAGATCATCATCAGATCTTCAGATCACGTCCAGTCCTGCCTGGCAACAGTTTGGCGCGCTTTGGACGCCCATTTTCAAATACTTTCTGTACGTTAGAGATGTGGCAGTGTGTCGCGGCCTCTACGCTCCGGGTCCAGAGAGAGGGATCAGGTCAGAATCCCTGCTGATGTTTCAGACAGCCTCTCCGATTCCTCCCCTGCTCCACCTCCGCTAGCCAGGAAGAAAAAACAGAGCTGGAAGCTGTAAATGGCAGCATGTCCTGGCCGCTCTGTCTACATTCAATGGTGCAAAAAGCAACTACCTAAGAATTTAACTTATCCTTTTTGGTGGGTTTTTTTTGGTCCAAAGTGAACATGGCAGCATCTCCAGAAAAGTTCAATGTGGAAGAGCATGGGACCATAACCAAGTTCCTGTATCTCCAAGGGAAAGGTGCGAAGCAGATCCATGATGAAAGGTCACAAGCTTTGGGTGACAGCGACCCTTCATATGTAACAGTTAAACGGGTGACAGTGACCCTTCATATGTAACAGCTAAACGTTGGGTGACAGCGACCCTTCATATATGGTGACAGCGACCCTTCACAGGGGTAGAAAAGTGGATAGCAAATAACAAACTTTTTCTAAATACTGACAAAACGGTTACAATGCTCTTTGGAACCGCACCTAAACTACACAAATTGCAAACACCCCATCTATGTGTTGGGACAATATCAAATGGCACGCTGACCACAGTCACTGCTCTCAAATATCTAGGTATGTGGTTGGACCCTAATCTATCCTTTGGCCCCACATCGAAAAACTCTCATCTAAACTTTACCCCAAACTAGGCGCCCTGTACAGAAACAAATCCTGCCTGAGTCCCGCGGTAACAAAGCAGATTGTACAACAAACAGGGCTCGAGTCGAGCGGGAACGCGCAGGAACGGCGTTCCCCCACTTTTCCCACAGCGGGAACGCAGCGTTCCCGCTGTGGCCCGAGCCCGAACGCCGCCGCCGCACATTGCCGGCGGCCGGCGTGCTTCCTGTTACAAGGGCCGGTGACAGGAGGTGGAGCCGCTCGCCTGGCTGTTTCATAGTTCCCAGGCGAGCGGCTGCACTTCCTGTCAGCGGCCACTGAAGCAGGAAGCACGCGGCCGCTGGCAATGTGGAGCAGCAAAGGTGAGCTGGGCTGGGGGCAGTATCCATGAGACCAGGGGGGCAGTATCCATGAGACCAGGGGGGCATTATCCATGAGACCAGGGGGGCATTAATCCATGAGAGGGGGGGGCAGTATCCATGAGACCAGGGGGGCAATATCCATGAGACCAGGGGGGCATTATCCATGAGACGGGGGCATTATCCATGAGACCAGGGGGCATTATCCATGAGACCAGGGGGCATTATCCATGAGACCAGGGGGCAATATCCATGAGACCAGGGGGGCATTATCCATGAGACCAGGGGGCATTATCCATGAGACCAGGGGGGCAATATCCATGAGACCAGGGGGCATTATCCATGAGACCAGGGGGGCAGTATCCATGAGACCAGGGGGCAATATCCATGAGACCAGGGGGCAGTATCCATGAGACCAGGGGGGCAGTATCCATGAGACCAGGGGGGCATTATCCATGAGACCAGGGGGGCAGTATCCATGAGACCAGGGGCAGTATCCATGAGACCAGGGGGGCATTATCCATGAGACCAGGGGGCAGTATCCATGAGACAGGGGGGCATTATCCATGAGACCAGGGGGGCATTATCCATGAGACCAGGGGGCAATATCCATGAGACCAGGGGGCAATATCCATGAGACCAGGGGGCAATATCCATGAGACCTGGGGCAATATCCATGAGAGCTGGGGCATTATCCATGAGACTGGGGGCAATATCCATGAGAGCTGGGGCATTATCCATGAGAGCTGGGGCATTATCCATGAGAGCTGGGGCATTATCCATGAGAGCTGGGGCATTATCCATGAGACCTGGGGGCAATATCCATGAGAGCTGGGGCATTATCCATGAGACCTGGGGGCAATATCCATGAGAGCTGGGGCATTATCCATGAGAGCTGGGGCATTATCCATGAGACCTGGGGCAATATCCATGAGAGCTGGGGCCATTATCCATGAGAGCTGGGGCAGTATCCATGAGACCTGGGGGCAATATCCATGAGAGCTGGGGCATTATCCATGAGAGCTGGGGCATTATCCATGAGAGCTGGGGCATTATCCATGAGACTGGGGGCAATATCCATGAGAGCTGGGGCATTATCCATGAGAGCTGGGGCAGTATCCATGAGACCTGGGGGCAATATCCATGAAGAGCTGGGGCATTATCCATGAGAGCTGGGGGCATTATCCATGCGAGCTGGGGCATTATCCATGATGAGCTGGGGCATTATCCATGAGAGCTGGGGCAATATCATGAGAGCTGGGGGCATTATCCATGAGAGCTGGGGCATTATCCATGAGAGCTGGGGCAATATCCATGAGAGCTGGGGCATATCCATGAGACCTGGGGGCAATATCCATGAGAGCTGGGGCATTATCCATGAGAGCTGGGGCTTATCCATGAGAGCTGGGGCAATATCCATGAGAGCTGGGGGCATTATCCATGAGAGCTGGGGGCATTATCCATGAGAGCTGGGGGCATTATCCATGAGAGCTGGGGGCATTATCCATGAGACCTGGGGGCATTATCCATGAGAGCTGGGGGCATTATCCATATGAGCTGGGGCAATTATATCCATGTGAACTGGGGAAAATATATCCATATACCAGTGCTGTGTATGTTATTCTGGAGGCTCAGTGCTGTGTATATTATTCTGGGGGCTCAGTGCTGTGTATATTATTCTGGGGTCAGTGCTGTGTATGTTATTGTTGTCTTGGGTTCAGTGTTGTGTATATTATTCTGGAGGCTCAGTGCTGTGTATGTTATTCTGGGGGCACAATGTTGTGTATTATATATTCTGGGGGCTCAGTGCTCTGTGTATATTATTCTTGGGGTTCAGTGCTGTGTATTATTCTGGGGCTCAGTGCTGTGTATATTATTCTGGGGGCTCAGTGGTGTATATTATTCTTGGGGCTCAGTGCTGTGTTATTATTCTTGGGGTTCAGTGTTGTGTATGTTATTCTGGGGGCTCAGTGCTGTGTATGTTATTCTGGGGGCACAATGTTGTGTATATTATTCTCTGGGGGCTCAGTGCTGTGTATATTATTCTGGGGGCTCAGTGCTGTGTATATTATTCTGGGGGCTCAGTGCTGTGTATATTATTTGGGGGCTCAGTGCTGTGTATATTATTCTGGGGGCTCAGTGCTGTGTATATTATTCTGGGGCTCAGTGCTGTGTATATTATTCTGGGGGCTCAGTGCTGTGGTATATTTATTCTGGGGCTCAGTGCTGTGTATGTATATTTTTCATGGGTTCAGTGTTGTTGTATGTTATTCTGGGGGCTCAGTGCTGTGTATGTTATTCTGGGGGACAATGTTGTGTATATTATTCTGGGGCTCAGTGCTGTGTATATTATTCTGGGGGCTCAGTGCTGTGTGTATATTTTTCTGGGGCACAATGTTGTGTATATTATTCTGGGGGCTCAGTGCTGTGTATATTATTCTGGGGGCAAATGTTGTGTATATTATTCTGGGGGCTCAGTGCTGTGTATATTATTCTGGGGCTCAGTGCTGTGTATATTATTCTGGGGGCTCAGTGCTGTGTATATTATTCTTGGGGTTCAGTGCTGTGTATATTATTCTGGGGGCTCAGTGCTGTGTATGTTATTCTGGGGGCTCAGCGCTGTGTATATATACTGGGGGCTCAGCGCTGTGTATATTATTCTGGGGGCTCAGTGCTGTGTATATTATTCTGGGGGTTCAGTGCTGTGTATATTATTCTGGGGTTCAGTGCTGTGTATATTATTCTGGGGGCTCAGCGCTGTGTATATTCTGGGGGCTCAGTGCTGTGTATATTATTCTGGGGGTTCAGTGCTGTGTATATTATTCTGGGGGCTCAGTGCTGTGTATATTATTCTTGGGGTTCAGTGTTGTGTATGTTATTCTGGGGGCTCAGTGCTGTGTATGTTATTCTGGGGGCACAATGTTGTGTATATTATTCTGGGGGCTCAGTGCTGTGTATGTTATTCTGGGGGCTCAGCGCTGTGTATATTATTCTGGGGGCTCAGTGTTGTGTATGTTATTCTGGGGGATCAGCGCTGTGTATGTTATTCTGGGGGCACAATGTTGTGTATATTATTCTGGGGCTCAGTGCTGTGTATATATTCTGGGGGCTCAGTGCTGTGTATATTATTCTGGGGGCACAATGTTGTGTATATTATTCTGGGGCTCAGTGCTGTGTATATTATTCTGGGGGCTCAGTGCTGTGTATATTATTCTGGGGGCACAATGTTGTGTATATTATTCTGGGGCTCAGTGCTGTGTATATTATTCTGGGGGCTCAGTGCTGTGTATATTATTCTGGGGGCACAATGTTGTGTATATTATTCTGGGGGCACAATGTTGTGTATATTATTCTGGGGCTCAGTGCTGTGTATATTATTCTGGGGGCTCAGTGCTGTGTATATTATTCTGGGGCTCAGTGCTGTGTTATATTATTCTGGGGCTCAGTGCTGTGTATATTATTCTGGGGGCACAATGTTGTGTATATTATCTCTGGGGGCACAATGTTGTGTATATTATTCTGGGGGCTCAGTGCTGTGTATATTATTCTGGGGGCACAATGTTGTGTATATTATTCTGGGGGCTCAGTGCTGTGTATATTATTCTGGGGGCTCAGTGCTGTGTATATTATTCTGGGGGCACAATGTTGTGTATATTATTCTGGGGCTCAGTGCTGTGTATATTATTCTGGGGCTCAGTGCTGTGTATATTATTCTGGGGGCTCAGTGCTGTGTATATTATTCTGGGGGCACAATGTTGTGTATATTATTCTGGGGCTCAGTGCTGTGTATATTATTCTGGGGCTCAGTGCTGTGTATATTATTCTGGGGCTCAGTGCTGTGTATATTATTCTGGGGGCACAATGTGTGTATATTATTCTGGGGGCTCAGTGCTGTGTATATTATTCTGGGGGCTCAGTGTGTGTATATTATTCTGGGGGCTCAGTGCTGTGTATATTATTCTGGGGTTCAGCGCTGTGTATATTCTTCTGGGGGTTCAGCACTGTGTATATTATTCTGGGGGTTCAGCACTGTGTATATTATCTGGGGGTTCAGCGCTGTGTATATTCTTCTGGGGGTTCAGCACTGTGTATATTATTCTGGGGGTTCAGCACTGTGTATATTATTCTGGGGGCTCAGCGCTGTGTATATTATTCTGGGGGTTCAGCGCTGTGTATATTATTCTGGGGGTTCAGCACTGTGTATATTATTCTGGGGGCTCAGTGCTGTGTATATTATTCTGGGGGTTCAGCGCTGTGTATATTATTCTGGGGTTCAGCACTGTGTATATTATTCTGGGGGTCTGTGCCTGGAGATATATATATAATATATTGCGTTATTCCAGTTGCCACAATCACGAGTATACCTGTAGGTAGTGATACCTTTCACTGATCAGTATAGTTTCCAGTTTACTCTTTGAAAGCTTGTCTTTTAAATGTAAAGTTAACCCAATAAAATGGTATCACCGGCACGCACTGCTATACTCGTGATATATATATATATATTTTCTTCAGGTAATGGGGGTTGTGGAATTCGTGGGTGAGTTCCCTCACTTTTTTTCCCAGGACTTGACCCCTGACAACAAATGCTTATGCCGGCCATTGAATACGGAGATGTAGTGTATGCAGCCGCCCCGCAAACACACCTCCAGAAACTTACTACATTGTATAACTCATTCTGTCGCTTTGTGCTACAATGTAACTACATGACCCACCATTGTGACATGTTAAAAGAACTAAACTGGCCGTCGCTGGAATCTAGACGCACTCTTCACCTTTCCAGCCTGGTATTTAAGAGCTTTTCTGGGAAGCTACCACCCTACCTGAATAGAACTGCTTCCCCCAGCAGCTCCCTCATCCTATAACCTCCGATCCAGGACCAGCACCTTACTTGCAATACCACAATACAAAAAGACAGTGGCTCGATCCTCATTTTCCTACAGAGCACCACAATTATGGATATACCTCCCAGACGCCGTCAAATCTTCCCCAGTCTAAAGTCCCTTAAGACTTCCCTATTAACATACCTCAATACAGAATGCACATGTAAACATGTAACATAATGACTTCATTTCCTACATATTTATTTTTCTGTTAATCTGTGTATTTGGTCTTGTGTTAATATCTTGCATTTTACTATTTTGTATTTCTGTAACCACTCAATGTACTTGAACCCAGGACATACTTGAAAACGAGAGAAATCTCAATGTATCCTTCCTGGTAAAATCCTTTATAAATAAATAAAAAATATGTAAACGTTGGGTGACAGTGACCCTTCATATGAAACAGTTAAACGTTGGGTGACAGCGACCCTTCATATGAAACAGTTAAACGTTGGGTGACCGTGACCCTTCATATGTAACAGGTAAACGTTGGGTGACAGTGACCCTTCATATGTAAACGTTGGGTGACAGTGACCCTTCATATGTAACAGTTAAACGTTGGGTGACCATACCTTCATATGTAGCAGTTAAACGTTGGGTGACAGCGACCCTTCATATGTAACAGTTAAACGTTGGGTGACCGTGACCCTTCATATGTAACAGGTAAACGTTGGGTGACAGTGACCCTTCATATGTAAACGTTGGGTGACCATGACCCTTCATATGTAGCAGTTAAACGTTGGGTGACAGCGACCCTTCATATGTAACAGTTAAACGTTGGGTGACCGTGACCCTTCATATGTAACAGGTAAACGTTGGGTGACAGTGACCCTTCATATGTAAACGTTGGGTGACAGTGACCCTTCATATGTAAACGTTGGGTGACAGTGACCCTTCATATGTAACAGTTAAACGTTGGGTGACAGCGGCCCTTCATATGTAGCAGTTAAACGTTGGGTGACAGCGACCCTTCATATGTAACAGTTAAACGTTGGGTGACCGTGACCCTTCATATGTAACAGGTAAACGTTGGGTGACAGTGACCCTTCATATGTAAACGTTGGGTGACAGTGACCCTTCATATGTAAACGTTGGGTGACAGTGACCCTTCATATGTAACAGTTAAACGTTGGGTGACAGCGACCCTTCATATGTAACAGTTAAACGTTGGGTGACCATGACCCTTCATATGTAACAGTTAAACGTTGGGTGACAGCGACCCTTCATATGTAACAGCTAAACGTTGGGTGACAGCGACCCTTCATATGTAACAGTTAAACGTTGGGTGACCATGACCCTTCATATGTAACAGTTAAACGTTGGGTGACAGCGACCCTTCATATGTAACAGCTAAACGTTGGGTGACAGTGACCCTTCATATGTAACAGTTAAACGTTGAGGCTAATTTTAAAACTGGCCATTTCGGTGTTGAAAGTGAGAAACCCAGTGGAAGGCCTGTTTCTGTCTTTGTGACTGGAAATGTGAAAGCCATTCATGACACGATCACGGAGGACCCGAATATCAGCCAGAAGTATCGCTACATATCTGGGAACATCACGTGAGAGAGTTGGTGCCATTCGCCACACTGCTTGGAAATGAGAAAGCTCACAGCACAGTGGATCCCAAAACTTTGACAACCGAACAAAAGAGGAGACATGTGGAGACATCGGTGGCTGTTTTGGAACATTTTGCAAGAAAGGAGTCAGATTTCCTGGACAAACTGGTGGGAAACATCAAGGAAAAACTCTGAGGAAAGCTCTCCAAAGGTGTCACCCTGTTGCATGACAACGCCTCGTCACACACTGCAGGTGAAACTATGGCAAAACTGACCTTAAGCTTTCAAGTGACGCCCCATCCACCCGACCTGGCTCCTTCTGACTATCCTCTGTTCCCCAATCTCAAAAAACACCTAAAGGAACAACGATTTGGGAGTGTTCTGGAGGCAACTAATGCTGCAAATGAGCAGCTACACCAGCAGCTGGAAGAAATTTATTTGCAGGGACTTTAGAAGCTGCAGGCGAGATGCCGCGAGTGCATTGACGTCCTGAGGGAATTTGTCCAATAGTGAGGCAGTTACAGCGTCCTCGCTCAATTTTTTTCTGGGTAAGGCTCAATACGTATCAGCACCCCCTCGTGTATAGCGTATCCCCGAGTTTGGCCTCAAAAAGCTCTGACTAAACCAAGCACACAATTGCTCCCTCAAAAAAGAGAGCTTATGATGCTAGGGTTACCCCTACAAAAGAGCACGTGAGACGGCCCCACAATCAAGCTTCCCCCTCACCGGGTCCAGCGTGACAGGTCTTGGAAAAGGCCCGAAGTTCAAGCAGTGGCCTCCAACTCTGCAGACCCTCATCTGTTTCCTCAGCAAGTTCCTTGGATAAAGATCCCTGCGCAGGGACCCCTGAAGCAACGGCCGGACAGACCGCGGAGGCTTTAGTGACAGAGCGTCTGAGGATGACTTTTTTGAACCGGAGTCACTTTTTTTTTTTTATTTGAAATTTTTATTTCTGAACGAGGGTCACAAGTCGACCAACAAAAGTGGACTCGCAGGGCCACATCAAAAATCAACAACATGTGAACGAGAAAGGGTTAGGTAACTGCACAGAAAGTCATGACAGTTCGCGTTCGAAAGTGTCCCCAGGCTATGCATAGTCCACGGTAGACTGGATATATACTGACTGCATAAATTCAATAATGCATGGGGGGGGGGAGAGGGAAAACGGGAAACAGGGGGTGTGTTACAGTTCACTGTGGGGAGAATGTCTCCGATGGGAGGATGGAAAGAAGAGAAGAAAAGAGAAAAAAAAAAAAAAGGGGGGGGAAGTGGGTGGGAAGCGGCAAAAGCCAAAGGAGTGTGAGGGCCAGGCACGACAAGTATCATCATGATGGCGCGCCTCACACACAGCCGGAATATGCCAAAAAAAAAAAGGGGGGGGGAGAGGTAGGGGGATTAAAGAAGGAAGAGAACAGATCCTCCCGCGGGGTAGACACCCTGGTTAAAATAGGATAGAAATGGAAAAAAGGATGAAAGGATGATACGCGAGGGGGGGGCTGCAGAGGCAGCAACAGCTACACAACAAAAATCCCCATACTCGGGGTATCAGATGAGGTGCCCCTAGTAGTGTAGTCTCAGTCCAGGTCGCTGGGGGGTAATGGAGAGCCACCAGGTCGAATCGCAGCTTCCTGGCCCTTAGCAGTGGGGAGTAGTCCCAGGGACCGAAGATGAGTCCCAGCATCTTCCGCCGATGTAGCCACAAGGACCTGTCCGTCGGCAGGGGTAATAATGAGAGAGCCAGAGGTGCCCCATTTATATCCTATTGAGTGGGCACGGAGTAGGGCTGTAACCGGCCGAAACTGCCGTTGAGCCGCCAGCATTAAAAAAGGTAGGTCCCGATACACAGCAATGGGCGCCTCTTCAAACAAGACTGTCGGCGTATTCCGTGCAGCGCGAAACAATGCTGAGGGGAAGGCTGCGTCCTTTAAGGTAATAAGGACGTCGCGCGGCGCTTTTGTGGGAGCCAAGGCCGACTTTCTCACCCGGAAAGCGGTGAAGGCAGAGTTCTGCAGGAGGTCTGAGGGACCCATAACCACTTCCAAAAAACGCGTAACGTAGGACTGAAGATCCGAATCCGACACGGTCTCGGGCACTCCTCGAAGCTTTGCATTCCTACGTCTGTGTCTCGACTCCAGCATCACCACCGCAGATTGTAGGGTACAAATTTGCTGTTGCAAGGTTTGCATAGATGAGGTAGTTGCGGTCTGCGTTCTCTCCAGTGCCTGTGCGCGGGTCTGCAGGTCCCCTACCTGGGTTTGGGTCACCTCAACTGCCGCCTCAAGAGCTTGGAAGTCTGCCTGCCAGGACCTCCGTGCATCTTCCAGCAGGGTTCTGATGTCTCCTTTTGTGGCGGGAAGCGCATCGTCCCTCGGGCCAAGCATCGCTGCAGGGGGATCAGCAGCCTCCTCCACTGTCTGCAGGTCTCCAACATCAGATGAACCCGTTCGTAACAGCCGCCGTCCCAATCCCCCTCCTAGCGAGAGACGGATATCAGGAGTGCAGGGACTCTCCACCACTCCGGCGCCCTTACCCTTCTTCCCCATACTTATGGAGAGCGTCCTCGTGCAGAGCTAGGCGAGTGCCTCCACTGCAGGCCTCCAAGATGGCTGCCGATGACCGGGGATGTAGCCGTTAAAACGTATTCCTCCCGAATTGCGGGTCCGGAGGGGGGGACTAGACAAGCTCCGGGGTTGCAACACCTGATGGCCGACGTTCGGGCTTCAGCTGAATCAGTTGTCTCGTCTTTAAAGTGTTAAAATAGTCGATTTTAGTGGTAGCTGAGACAGAGCTCTGGAAGCATGCGTGTGTCTCAGTCCATCGCCGGCCACGCCCCCCTCCGGAGTCACTTAAGCTCCCTCGCTCAGCAGACTGGGTCACATCCCCAAGAGTGGATAGGATGCTCCTCCAGAGAGTCTGCAAACTCCTTGAACTCCTTGTGGAGTGCGCTAGACCCATCAGATCTAAACATGTGCTTAAGACCCCTGAGCTGAGCAACCAAATGGCTCACTTTGTGTTCCTAGTGATTTCCCACATAACTGAACGCTCCCTGATTATGTCACGCAAATTCTCTGCGGATCACCCCAGACTTTGATCGGGGGGCTTGTGTACTTGAACAGGGGGCTAGTGTCCCTCATGATACAGGTCCCTTACTAACCGTGTACGTTTATGGTGCAGACTGACCTCCATTACCTTACGGACCAACATGGTTGATGATGAAGGAGCCAGACTCATCAGCCAAGCCCTGCAAAGCCTCCAGGTGACCAACAAGAACCTGGTGTCCCTGAACCTGGCCTTCAACCACGTCTCTGACCGAGGGGCGGGCTACATCGCAGAGGTGAGGGAACGCTGGGCCTGTGCGGCTCTCCGTGGTGTCCTCATTGTGGGAGATCCTGGGTTTAATTCATTATCTCGAAGCGGGATAAAAATATATATAAAAAGAGAATGTTCCTGAAATACGAGCGAATAAATCTCTGCGGCCGGTGCAGCATAAACCCCTAAACACTGCGCGGCGTAAAACCACGTGGCAACAACCATCAACCAATGAAAATGTTCCTATAAATGTGCCTGTGCTGCACGCAGCAAAAACCCTGCAGAACATCACAGCAGCGGAAACCCTGCAGAACATCACAGCACCGTTTCCGCTGCTGTGATGTTCTACAGGGTTTCCGCCGCTGTGATGCTCTGCACCGTTTCTGCCGCTGTGATGCTCTGCAGGGTTTCCGCCGCTGTGATGCTCTGCAGGGTTTCCGCCGCTGTGATGCTCTGCAGGGTTTCCGCCGCTGTGATGCTCTGCAGGGTTTCCGCCGCTGTGATGCTCTGCAGGGTTTCGATGCTGTGATGCTCTGCAGGGTTCCTGCCGCTGTGATGCTCTGCAGGGTTTCCGCCGCTGTGATGCTCTGCATGGTTTCCGCCGCTGTGATGTTCTTTGGTCACACTATAAATGGTTGACACGTGGTTTTGTGCCGCGTTTATGTTTTTACATTATCGTCGAGCGCCTGAATGGTTTGTGGAGATGGTCGCAGGCAGCTCCTGAGCACTGGCAGCACATCGTGGTGCCCATCCCCCACTAATGCTCAATATGAGGTTTATGTCGTGGTTTCACTCTGCACTCCCATAATCCTTTATGTTTCCAGGCCCTGAGACTGCACCGCTCGCTCCTCTCCCTGAACCTGGCGGGGAACCGCGTCGGAGATAAAGGGGCGCTGGCGCTGGCTGAGGTTTGTACAAGACACTGCGGGCGATTAATGCACAGAACACTCTTATAGCCGTGTGTAAAATGCCAGGCTGTGCCCGCTTTCAGATCCTCCGACATTTCCCACTCACCCACAAAGAGATCGTGGAAAGGAGGAAGATCCTCATGGAAAAAGAGCTTCAGAAGCAGCCGAGATCGGTGAGAGCCGCCACTGCACCATATCGGCATTGTCCAGTCACAGGGCCCCAAACCGACGGGCGTGATTATAACCGGCGTACAGACAGGTGTCGTTACACGCTGCGTTCAGACGGGCGTCGTTGCTGCGTTCAGACGGGCGTCGTTGCTGCATTCAGACGGGCGTCGTTACACGCTGCGTTCAGACGGGCGTCGTTACACGCTGCGTTCAGACGGGCGTCGGACGGGCGTCGTTACACTCTGCGTTCAGACGGGCGTCGTTGCTGCGTCCAGATGGGCGTCGTTACACGCTGCGTTCAGACGGGCGTCATTACACACTGCGTTCAGACGGGCGTCGTTACACGCTGCGTTCAGACGGGCGTCGTTACACGCTGCGTTCAGACGGGCGTCGTTACACGCTGCGTTCAGACGGGCGTCGTTACACGCTGCGTTCAGACGGGCGTCGTTACACGCTGCGTTCAGACGGGCGTCGTTACACGCTGCGTTCAGACGGGCGTCGTTACACGCTGCGTTCAGACGGGCGTCGTTGCTGCGTCCAGATGGGCGTCGTTACACGCTGCGTTCAGACGGGCGTCATTACACACTGCGTTCAGACGGGCGTCGTTACACGCTGCGTTCAGACGGGCGTCGTTACACGCTGCGTTCAGACGGGCGTCGTTACACACTGCGTTCAGACGGGCGTCGTTACACGCTGCGTTCAGACGGGCGTCGTTACACGCTGCGTTCAGACGGGCGTCGTTACACGCTGCGTTCAGACGGGCGTCGTTACACGCTGCGTTCAGACGGGCGTCGTTGCTGCGTCCAGATGGGCGTCGTTACACGCTGCGTTCAGACGGGCGTCATTACACACTGCGTTCAGACGGGCGTCGTTACACGCTGCGTTCAGACGGGCGTCGTTACACGCTGCGTTCAGACGGGCGTCGTTACACACTGCGTTCAGACGGGCGTCGTTACACGCTGCGTTCAGACGGGCGTCTTACACACTGCGTTCAGACGGGCGTCGTTACACGCTGCGTTCAGACGGGCGTCGTTACACGCTGCGTTCAGACGGGCGTCGTTACACGCTGCGTTCAGACGGGCGTCGTTACACGCTGTGTTCAGACGGGCGTCGTTACACGCTGCGTTCAGACGGGCGTCGTTACACGCTGCGTTCAGACGGGCGTCGTTACACGCTGTGTTCAGACGGGCGTCGTTACACGCTGCGTTCAGACGGGCGTCGTTGCTGCGTTCAGACGGGCGTCGTTACACGCTGCGTTCAGACGGGCGTCGTTACACGCTGTGTTCAGACGGGCGTCGTTACACGCTGCGTTCAGACGGGCGTCGTTTCTGCGTTCAGACGGGCGTCGTTACACGCTGCGTTCAGACGGGCGTCGTTACACGCTGTGTTCAGACGGGCGTCGTTACACGCTGCGTTCAGACGGGCGTCGTTGCTGCGTTCAGACGGGCGTCGTTACACGCGTGGGGTGGAGCCGCTGGGCATCCTCATTAATAAATCTATGGCTCCTCCTTCGCAGCCGGCCACATCACAACACGAGGACTCCAAGAGCGACCGACCACCGAGCCACCAAAACACCGAGAAATCACAAGCGGCGAAAGCCATGAAAGTGTCCGGGAAGAAGAAGGAGAAGGTAGGACGACGTGTGATCAGCATCGCCTGAATTCCACTGGACATGGGCTTCACCACGGCACCAACCGACATACACATTCACCGTCCCTCGTAACCAGGGCTCTGCCGGCCCGGTGATCCGTGACAACCCCCGGAATAATGTCCCCAACACCAGCTCTGACACAAACTCCACATGAAAGCCGCGCTGGGGGGGTACCACAACATATGGATAAGGAGGTCCAGCCGTAAACACTGCGGACGTGCCGGACTCCCCCAGGCTTAGGAGACCTTCTATAGGAGATCCAGGTTGTGGAGCTTTGTACTAGCCATCATAAGCAGGGCCGCCATCAGTGGGGAGGGTGAGTGTCTCCAGGAAGCCCCCGGCCCATGCCACATCCTGTGCTACAGATGTAAGGGTCCCTCCAAGCCACCAAGGACTGGACCTCCAAGAGAATGACATTTTCCCGGTGTCTGAGAGATCAGGGGCCGGTAAGAGCATGTGACTCCTCACTGAGGGAGCAGACTGACCACTCTCCCACCAGGGAACCTGTATCCCTCGCTGGAGCACCAGGGGTCAGGCCCACTCCCTGTAACCCGAGGGAAAGGGGGCGCCCATCCTATGGGCCAGTAAGGGGCCCCAAGATGTCAGGCTCTATCCAGTGCACAGAGAATTTAGGGGTCATTCACTAAACTCTGAAATTGCGTGAAGAGAGAATTTCACCGTATCTCATTCCTCGGGGCAATCCGTCCATTCACAAAGCGGTAACTTCCCCAAATACAGGCGAAGCGACAGAAATGCGCTGCTATTTGCTGCAATTCGGTGGCACCATAATTGTCCGGCGGTCATCGAGACGTCGATTCACAGAGGCCGGATTGCAGCATAATGCTTCTCTATGTTTCAGCTGGACGAGTTTAAGCGGGAGATTCAGCCGGATACAATGTAATAAACCCAGAACCTGAATTAACAACAATACCTTTATTATATACAAGATATTTTACTTCCATTATTTTCTAAAAGATGGTTTTTCTATGATTTAACACATTTTAATACATTTTAATACAGTTTTATACCGTTTTATACCGTTTTATTGCTTTATCCTCTTCTTACGAGTCTTCTTTTCCAGTTCGGTGAAATTCACCATTGCCAATTCGGCAGATTTTGGCGCCTCCGATTTCAGCAAAACACGGTGACCATTCGCTACATCGTGAATTATCCGTATTTTCAGCGAAATGGAATCGGCAAAGCGTGGCAAAGCGCCGGCATGGCTCGCGATTTAAAATGCTTTGTGTAAAGATGGTTAATTGCAATTTGCACAGGACACTCCGAAAAAAGAGGACAAATCCACAACTAACAACCACGCAACATCCAGCACAACGAGCCTCAGCGCGCAGGCCAAGAAGGAGGACACCAAGGCGGCCAGGAAACGTAAGCCCGGCATGTGACCTGCTCCTCACCTACAATGAATTAAGAGCTCCAAACACCTGAGCTCCAGCCACAAACATGTTTTATATTGTCCGTCACGCGGCCGCTGAGACCTCGCACTCGCTGGGGCCTCTGGAGACAGGCGGCGGCAGAGGCGAGGCCCCGGTTTATGTTGTGGCGCTGCAGCGGCCCCATCTGAACCTGGCAGCACACTCCTACTACCGGGCAGATCCCCTGAGCTCAAGCAAACGTAGGAAGGGGCAGATCTCATCAGCGTCCCTGTGCTCAGACCGTATCTCCCCCTATGCTGGCGCTGCTTTAAAGGAGTCTGCGTGCCGGACCTATGACGTCATCGGCGTGATGACCCATACAGAACCAGAGTCCAGCGTGCGAGAAACCGTGCACAGATTGAAGCACTAACGGCATTGCGCTGCCACCCAAACCACTAATGATGAGGGCAGGTGTGCCCTTAGGGTGGTTCGAACAGGGCAACACGTACTGGACCCTGCACCATTTCTGACAACCTATGTGTGATAAAAAGTATCAGCACCCGCCACGCCCTGGCGCTATTAAGTATTGAAGGAGCAGAGTGATGTGCTCCGGCGGGGGGCGCCGCATCTGCACCCTGCAAGGAGTCATTTAAACCCCTGAGCGTTAATGGTGCCAGCGCGCTCTCAAGAAGACTACCTGCTGCCTGTCAGATTCCTGGAACGCGGCACTGCCTCCGGAGCCCATCACTCCCTGCAGCATGGTGTGCCGCCAGCCTTCCAGGGCTCCTCTGCCCGCAGCACTGTCCCCATATGGCACAGATCAGCACCCGAGACCTTAGAGGGCCCCTCTGCCCGCAGCGTCATCCCCATATGGCACAGATCAGCGCCTGAGACCTTAGAGGGCCCCTCTGCCCGCAGCGCCGTTCCCCTATGGCACATATCAGCGCCCAAGACCTTAGAGGGCCCCTCTGCCCGCAGCGTCGTCCCCATATGGCACAGATCAGCGCCCGAGACCTTAGAGGGCCCCTCTCATTTTTATTATCTGTCTTCACTCTTTCTGTTCCGGCAGAATTGGCAAATCCCGATCCAAAACCTGTGCGTGGAAAACCGGTTAAATCTGCCACAAAGCGAGGGGCTGTGTCGGAGCAGGAGGTGAGTGTGAGGAGGTGAACGGCTCGAGCTCGGCTTCTGCTGCCATTCCTCGATCATTCTAAGTCTGTCCCTGGGTTCTTGTTTTGGTGATGGGTTGAGTTGCGCTGGTTATAGCTTTTGTGCCGGCATTTTCTGCATTGAATGTCGTGAACGTGGCACATTAAATTCTAGTTGACACAGTAACCGGGACCTCACTCCCCCCCCAACATGGTAATGGCAGCTGTGGTCCTGTTCTTGAGGGCCGGTGAGCTTCTCTATAATCCCAGGATGACCATAACATTCTCTTCCAGTATTCGGTGAACAGAGGCAAAGTATCACTCTGTGCCATGAGTTCCTCATCATACGTTCAGTCTCCTGGCATTTCGGGCCCGGTGGCTGGTCATAGGTTGGTGATGGAGTCCGGCTCTGATCACAGTGAAGCCTCGCATGGTGACCTCTGCTCGTCCTGGAATAAGTTGGGGCTAGCCGGGACCTGTGACCTCTCCGATGTTCCTCCAGGTTTACCCATCGTGTAACCTGGTTCCTTTGTGCCATATAGCGCCCGATACAGCCAAAGATTTACTTTATCTGGGCTGTGGGGAGGTGAAGGACGTGGGGTACTGAGGGTCATGGGGTGGTGAGGGCCGTGGGGAGGTGAGGGCCGTGGGGTAGTGAGGGATGTGGGGTTGTGAGGGATGTGGGGTTGTGAGGGCCGTGGTCTAGTGAGTGCCGTGGGCTGGTGAGGGCCCTGGGGTTGTGAGGGCCATGGGCTGGTGAGGGCCGTAGGCTTGTGAGGCCCGTGGGGTTGTGAGGGATGTGGGCTGGTGAGGGCCCTGGGGTTGTGAGGGCCGTGGGCTGGTGAGGGCCGTGGGCTGGTGAGGGCCGTGGGGTTGTGAGGGCCGTGGGCTGGTGAGGGCCGTGGGCTGGTGAGGGCCGTGGGATAGTGAGGGATGTGGGGTTGTGAGGGCCGTGGGCTGGTGAGGGCCGTGGGGTGGTGTGGGCTGGTGAGGGCCGTGGGGTGGTGTGGGCTGGTGAGGGCTGTGGGGTGGTGAGGGATGTGGGGTTGTAAGGGCCGTGGGCTGGTGAGGGCCGTGGGGTGGCTGCGCTGATCAACATAGAGACGTCTCACTGTATTATATTCCTTTACAGCCGGAGCCCAGCGAGGTGACGAATCCGTTACTGGAAGCAGCCGAGTCCCGGCACGGCCAGATATTCCTCTACGGGAACAAAGTCTTAATGAATTTAAATGTGTCCGGTGAGTGCCCGAATAACGGGGTTGCGACAGACACCAACGCTGCAGCTTGGCTTTATAGCAAACTCAGGAGTCACATGACGTTCATCACTCCATGGTGGGCACAGTATGAGGGTCTTACACCATGAGCTGGGTCTCCTGGGTCTTTCCATGTTCGCAGTATAATAACAATGAAAGCCACAGACGCAGCGAGTAAAGGAGAATCTGAGGCTGATGCGGTGCTTGTGTTCTGTCTGCAGGGAACAGGATAACCGAGGACGGCCTGAGCGGCTTCTTATCATCGATGGAGACACAGGTCCGAGAATCAAAGCTAATCCCAGGAACCAGAACCCCAACTGGGCTGCTGCGACTTTCTCTGGCGGTGAGTGTGTCTACGAATCGACCATAGAGATATGTTCAGTTATCCACATGGACATCCCAGCACGTTCCAGGCTCATTGGCCCCATATGCATGACCAATGCACAGTGTGCAGCGATAACGTGTCACTCTAAATCAGGACGCACGCAGATCACTCTGCAATGCAGCTCACATCACATGGAGCACGTGGCTCACTCTGGAATGTGGCTCACATTATGTGGAGCATGCAGCTCACTGTAATGCGGCTCACATCATGTGGAGCACACAGCTCACTCTGCAATGCAGCTCACACCATGTGGAGCACACAGCTCACTAATGCGGCTCACATCATGTGGAGCACGCAGCTCACTCTGCAATGCGGCTCACATCACGTGGAGCATGCAGCTCACTCTGCAATGCTGCTCACATCACGTGGAACACGCAGCTCACTCTGCAATGTGGCTCACACCATGTGGAGAACGCAGCTCACTCTGTAATGCGGCTCACATCACTTGAAGCAGCAGCTCACTCTGCAATGCGGCTCACATAATGTGGAGCACGCAGCTCACTCTAATGCTGCTCACATCATGTGGAGCCCGCAGCTCACTCTGTAATGCGGCTCACATGTGGAGCACGCAGCTCACTCTGCAATGGGGCTCACATCACGTGGAGCACGCAGCTCACTCTGTAATGCAGCTCACATCACTTGGAGCAGCAGCTCACTCTGCAATGCTGCTCACATCATGTGGAGCCCGCAGCTCACTCTGTAATGCGGCTCACATCATGTGGAGCACGCAGCTCACTCTGTAATGCGGCTCACATCATGTGGAGCATGCAGCTCACTCTGTAAAGCATTACAGTTGACTTAACAGACCTGAAATGCGCAGTGTTCTTATTAAGTGCTGAGTCAAAGGTTTACCTTATCAGGAGATGTTACCATTAAAAGACTGTAAATCTGGCGTGTGAGGTTGTGTTGTGTGACGTTGTGTTGTGGGATGTTGTTCTTGCCATGGAAGTGATTGTCACAATATGTTTTTGTGATTCCAGAGGAACAGCTTCTCCCCGTCCAGCCCAGTGTTCCTGAGGCTCCAAGAGCTAATGCTGGGCAGGGACCCAACGAGCAACCCGCCATCCACAGAAGAAACTGCCAAGGACCCCCAGTGACCGTGTATTTCAGTGACGCCTGGTGGTCACATATAGAATGAGGCTGGTGGGCAACTTTCGTTTTTTGTAGTATTTATTTCTGCTCATGGCAAATAATAAAACCTGAATAAATGATCTGGAGCAGATCCCTCTCGCCATTTCTTGCTCCTGCCGCTCCCTGGAGCAGATCCCTCTCGCCATTTCTTGCTCCTGCCGCTCCCTGGAGCAGATCCCTCTCGCCATTTCTTGCACCCGTCGCTCCCTCTCGCCTCTGTAGGGATTTTTAGTTCAGCTCCAGCTCTGGGGAGTGTGTGTGTGCAGTCATAAAGTCCTCCCCAGGGAAACCTGTCATGCCGCAGCTCTGGGGGAGTGTGTCTGTGTGCAGCCATAAATTCCTCCGCAGGGAAACCCCTCATGCCGCAGCTCTGGGGGAGTGTCTGTGTGCAGTCATAAAGTCCTCCGCAGAGGGGGGAGCGTGGCTGGACACTGAGCCGGGCGGACGCGTGGTGTGAGAGCTCCTGCTGCTGAGTGCTATACTGGCTGTTTTTGTAACCTCAGCTCTCAGCCGGCGGATCGGTTCGCCTCCGAAGTCACTCTGCAGTGTCCCCTGATAGAGTTGTGCCTTCCTTGACCCCTCCCCCCGGGAGGCACCGTTACCCAGATCCAGCGCTGTATTGCCTGAGGTATTTGGCCGGCGGCCATTTTTGATTGAGGCCTGCTCCTCGGCTGGGACTTTCTGCCTTGATGGGGAAAAAAAGCAAGCGGCTGGAGGGTTTGGAAGCAGCCGCCCCGCCGGATATTCGGCTCTCCCTGGGGGCATCGCTGACCGGTCCCAGGCGTCAATCTCGAGGAGACTCCAGAGGTACCTGAGTCCCCGATGGCCCACCCTGTCGCAGTCCGGTGGTGTCTGATACCTCACACACGCAGCTGTCGACTAAAGGTGACATCCGGCAACTATACGAGGATCTGAGGGCCCTGTGGCAATCGGACCTTAATCAGGTCAGAGCTGAAATTGCGGCCATTTTGTCTGGTTCTTTGTCTATGGGAGCCCGTCTGTCGGTACTGGAGGAGGAGCGACGGGGGCCCAGACCCAGTTGGAAGAATTACAGAAACTGGTCAGGACCTTGTCGGCCACGGTTCTGGACTTGGAGATTAGACACCACCGCCGCAATTTGCGGATTAGGGGGATCCCTGAAACTATACGTGATGAAGCTTTGCTGCTGTGTGTTTTGGGCCTGGTGGCCATGATGCTGAATCTACCTCCGGACTCCCCTGTGCCGGTTTCTACGAGTGCGTAAGGCGGCTGCTGCGCCTGTCGCGGCTCCCAGGGACGTTATTGCTGTCACTACTGATGCCTCCACCCATGCTAAGGTGCTTAAGAAGGCGGGAAATGTCCCATCGGTGTCCTACAATGATAACCATCTATCGGGACTTATGGTTTCTCGCCCTGACGGCACGTCGCCGTTTTCGTGACGTGACGACCCACATGAGAGAGCGGGGACTCCGATATCGTTGGGGCCCATCTGGCTCCTTGATGATATTGCATGATGGGACTATGCAGTTGGTGACCACGCCGGACGAAGCTCAGGCCCTACTGGACGTCGGCGAGCATCCTCTGAACGCCACGGCGCCTGCTTGTCGTGGAAATATGGATGCAGGTCCTCTATGCTTGGATCCGGGCTGATGACGTGTGGCCCTTCCTCTGAACCGGAGTCTGACCGTACCGGCCCCTGAGAATGCTTCGCCGGGATTACTTTACTGATGTTTTTCTAGCAGCACATTATGCTGGTTTTTGACGGTCGTTTTGTCGCTTGTCACCTTGCTGATGGTCTTTTAATTTTTTCCTTTTTGCCCCTCCCCCCCTTTGTTTTTGGGACAACTCGGGGTGTGCCATGAAGACGGCTACCATGGCTCTGTCTGTCTTTATTGACCCCTGAGTGCCCAGGTCACGTGACATATTGTCCTCTTTGGCCTCCCGTTATCCTGCGGGTTAACTGGGAGCGTGCCGAGAGAGTCACGGTAATGACCACTACCGTACATTTTCACCCTCTTCCCCCCCCCTTTTTTTTTTTCTCCATCATACCGTGACCGTGCTTGTTTTCTTATTATGGAGTTTCTTTAGGTCTGTCACCCCTTTTCCCCCCTTTGTCTTCTTAATTCATGTGCCGTTTATTGAGTGCCCCCCCCCTTTACTTCCTGATCTGTTTCTTGTCTGATGCTCAATTTTTGACCCTGCGTGGTCATCACTGCTGGTCACTTCATGACTCTTTAAATAAAATTCTTAAATGCAAAAAAAAAAAAAAAAATCCTCCGCAGGGAAACACGTCATGCGGCAGCTCTGGGGGAGTGTCAGTGTGCAGCCATAAATTCCTCCCCAGAGAAACGTCATGCGGCAGCTCTGGGGGAGTGTCAGTGTGCAGCTATAAATTCCTCCCCAGGGAAACACGTCATGCGGCAGCTCTGGGGGTGTGTCAGTGTGCAGCCATAAATTCCTCCCCAGGGAAACACGTCATGCGGCAGCTCTGGGGGAGTGTCAGTGTGCAGCCATAAATTCCTCCCCAGGGAAACACGTCATGCGGCAGCTCTGGGGGAGTGTCAGTGTGCAGCCATAAATTCCTCCCCAGAGAAACGTCATGCGGCAGCTCTGGGGGAGTGTCAGTGTGCAGCTATAAATTACTCCCCAGGGAAACACGTCATGCGGCAGCTCTGGGGGTGTGTCAGTGTGCAGCCATAAATTCCTCCCCAGGGAAACACGTCATGCGGCAGCTCTGGGGGAGGGTCAGTGTGCAGCCATAAATTCCTCCCCAGGGAAACACATTGTAGCGCTGTGTTTAAATCTTACTGTGGCAGTACCTATTTTTGGCCACTGGAGGGAGACAAGCGCGATCAGAGACACTGAACTTTGGGACTACATTTCCCGGCGTGCTTTGCAAACAGACAGGAAGTGGGTGGGACACAGACGCTGTACATCCTGAGCCTCGTGGAGAACGCGCCAGAGCGCGCCAGGGAGTGCAAGGAAGAGGACGCAGTGCTGCTGAGCGGAATCGTGACCAGGCCGGAGCGCAAGTGTGGCCTATCAGGAATTGAGTGGGGTTATCCTGCCTTGCCAGAAGGAGCCTTACCCACCGGCCATCACCACCAAGTGTTATCCAGACAAGCTGAGGACCCCGAGTAAGGAGTTCCGCGAGTCCAACGGATGGGAGAGCAGGCGGTAGCTGGACAAGTCCGGGCCGGAACACAGAGAGCCTGAAGATTGATCCAATAGCCGGTATCCCAGCGCGGAGACAAGCGGAGAGACGTCCTGGGTTAGCGGAGCCTGGGTGATCAGCGGATGGGTGAGAGGCCTCCAAGGCCGTTTCCACAAAAGTTCAAGCACGCTGTTGTTTATTTCTGAAACCCACAGGGCCCCAACTTGACTAGTCGAAGACATCGCTTAAAAGATTCACTGGCCAGTTGAATAGTACCCGGGTACCATAACACACACATACACTCACAAATCGGGACTTAACCTGTTCGGGACTCACTCCTTAGTATCCGAAAAAGGGGAAAAGATTCGCATCTTATTTTATTTTCCGCTGCGCGTTTCTCGTAATTTCGAATCATTGTATATTTTTTTCTGCTCGGTCGCGTTTTCCAGAAATACGAAGTCTCGCATTTCTTTTTCCGCTGCGCGTTTACCGCAATACGAAATACTGTAAATATATCTACGAACACCGTGTCTTATTTTATGCCTTTTACTTCAGTAAACTATATAATTTATAAAATCCACAACGGTGCTGGAGTATATTTATTCCCTAGTGCGGGGAGACTGACCCGAGGTTCAATTTCAGCGGCTCCTCCGGGAGTGAGCGCTTCAACATCATGCGGCAGCTCTGGGGGAGTGTCATTGTGCAGCCATAAAGTCCTCCCCAGGGAAACACGTCATGCGGCAGCTCTGGGGAGTGTCAGTGTGCAGCCATAAAGTCCTCCCCAGGGGAACACGTCATGCGGCAGCTCTGGCAGCCACCAGCATTTGCTTTATAAGGGTTTACACACAGTTTAACACAATGTACGGGCAGATTTGGGGGATCTTTCGAATGAGATCTGGTTGTTTTAGGCACGATTTGTGCGCTTTAAAGCCGACACACGCTGCCGGCCTCTGCACTCGGTGCGGACAATGACTCTATATCGGAAGCAAAGGACACATTAATGGATCTCGAAAAAATACTGTTGAGCTTTTCAATATATACATATTCATTTTATTTTTTTACATATTGGCCGATTTAAAATATATATAAAAACAAAGCTTAAAATCATAAAATAATGTCAAAAATGCCAGAAAAAGCATGTTTTGGGGCAGCATCCTGTCAGTTTTGGTTACTAAGCAAGTCTATTGTAAAAGCCGGTGTTTAAATGCGGGTTCGGTCTGATTTTCCGTTTTTCTGGCTTATCTATAAACGCTATTTCATTATTGAGTAAAGGAGCGAGCGGAGAACCGACACAAATATTATATCATGAGAATGTAAATAGCGATATGCCCAGAATTAAATCTGCCGAACCCAAAAAATGGACGAATTATGGTTGAAAAATCTGTAAATTTTGTTGATTGTCTCAAATTAAATTGAACTTAATAAAGAGTAATACTCTTCCGTATTACCCAGCAGAGGTTGTGGAATGAGGGTTGTGATCATCTCCGAAGATCCACAATGAAGATACAGAGGGGCGCACACCTAAATATTTCACCCCAACCGAGTGCACCACGGTCCACAGGCAGCCGGCTGCATCCACATAGGACCTTTCTCAAGCTTGAGGGACTATATAACCATAATATCCAGATCACCTCCCCTCCTTCTGCTCCAGCTTGGAATTAAAGGGTCCCGTGTGACCCTGCAGGATTCTGGGCTTTGTCCTGGGAATGGCAGGATGGCGTATAAATGTGGGTTATACGTGGGGATAGTGGAGCTTCTTACAGTTCATGGAGTCACTCTGTGTCCAGGGGAACATAAGTCCAGGATAGATGTACAGAGAGGACCAGCCCCAGCAAAAGACTCCCAGTCAAGGTGGCTCTCAGAGTGAAAGAACATGTCGAGAGGAAGCCTACAGGGGTCACAACTGTGAGAAACATGGAAGACACAATGAAAACGAGGAATGAATTACACCATTAAATGACTAAACGAGCCAACGCGGCAGAATCTAACCCTAACAGAAAGACAGGAGGACGCGGTATATCCCCTAAACCACACCATGAAACGACCGAATGAGCCAACACGAGAGAATCTAACCCTAACACAAAGACACAAGGAGAACGAGGTATAACCCAAAAACCACACCATGAAACGACCGAATGAGCCAACATGAGAGAATCTAACCCTAACACGAAGGAACGAGGTATAACCCAAAAACCACACCATGAAACGACCGAATGAGCCAACATGAGAGAATCTAACCCTAACACGAAGACACGAGGAGAACGAGATATAACCCAAAAACTACACCATGAAACGACCGAATGAGCCAACACGAGAGAATCTAACCCTAACACGAAGACACGAGGAGAACGAGGTATAACCCAAAAACCACACCATGAAACGACCAAATGAGACAACACGAGAGAATCTAACCCTAACACGAAGACACGAGGAGAACGAGGTATATCCCCTAAACCACACCATGAAACGACCGAATGAGCCAACACGAGATAATCTAACCCTAATACAAAGACACAAGGAGAACGAGGTATAACCCAAAAACCACACCAGGAAACGACCGAATGAGCCAACATGAGAGAATCTAACCCTAACACGAAGACACGAGGAGAACGAGGTATAACCCAAAAACCACACCATGAAACGACCGAATGAGCCAACATGAGAGAATCTAACCCTAACACGAAGGAACGAGGTATAACCCAAAAACCACACCATGAAACAACCGAATGAGCCAACATGAGAGAATCTAACCCTAACACGAAGACACGAGGAGAACGAGATATAACCCAAAAACTACACCATGAAACGACCGAATGAGCCAACACGAGAGAATCTAACCCTAACACGAAGACACGAGGAGAACGAGGTATAACCCAAAAACCACACCATGAAACGACCAAATGAGACAACACGAGAGAATCTAACCCTAACACGAAGACACGAGGAGAACGAGGTATAACCCAAAAACTACACCATGAAACGACCGAATGAGACAACACGAGAGAATCTAACCCTAACACGAAGACACGAGGAGAACGAGGTATAACCCAAAAACTACACCATGAAACGACCGAATGAGCCAACACGAGAGAATCTAACCCTAACACGAAGACACGAGGAGAACGAGGTATAACCCAAAAACTACACCATGAAACGACCGAATGAGCCAACATGAGAGAATCTAACCCTAACACGAAGGAACGAGGTATAACCCAAAAACCACACCATGAAACGACCGAATGAGCCAACATGAGAGAATCTAACCCTAACACGAAGACACGAGGAGAACGAGGTATAACCCAAAAACTACACCATGAAACGACCGAATGAGCCAACATGAGAGAATCTAACCCTAACACAAAGACACGAGGAGAACGAGATATAACCCAAAAACTACACCATGAAACAACCGAATGAGACAACACGAGAGAATCTAACCCTAACACGAAGACACGAGGAGAACGAGGTATAACCCAAAAACCACACCATGAAACGACCGAATGAGCCAACATGAGAGAATCTAACCCTAACACGAAGGAACGAGGTATAACCCAAAAACCACACCATAAAACAACCGAATGAGCCAACACGAGAGAGTCTAACCCTAACACGAAGACACGAGGCGAACGAGGTATAACCCAAAAACTACACCATGAAACGACCGAATGAGCCAACATGAGAGAATCTAACCCTAACACGAAGACACGAGGCGAACGAGGTATAACCCAAAAACCACACCATGAAACGACCGAATGAGCCAACACGAGAGAATCTAACCCTAACACGAAGACACGAGGAGAACGAGATATAACCCAAAAACCACACCATGAAACCACCGAATGAGCCAACACGAGAGAATCTAACCCTAACACGAAGACACGAGGAGAACGAGGTATAACCCAAAAACTACACCATGAAACGACCAAATGAGACAACACGAGAGAATCTAACCCTAACACGAAGACACGAGGAGAACGAGGTATAACCCAAAAACCACACCATGAAACGACCGAATGAGCCAACATGAGAGAATCTAACCCTAACACGAAGGAACGAGGAGAACGAGGTATAACCCAAAAACTACACCATGAAACGACCGAATGAGCCAACACGAGAGAATCTAACCCTAACACGAAGACACGAGGAGAACGAGGTATAACCCAAAAACTACACCATGAAACGACCGAATGAGCCAACATGAGAGAATCTAACCCTAACACGAAGACACGAGGAGAACGAGATATAACCCAAAAACCACACCATGAAACGACCGAATGAGCCAACATGAGAGAATCTAACCCTAACACGAAGACACGAGGAGAACGAGGTATAACCCAAAAACTACACCATGAAACGACCGAATGAGCCAACATGAGAGAATCTAACCCTAACACGAAGGAACGAGGTATAACCCAAAAACCACACCATGAAACAACCGAATGAGCCAACATGAGAGAATCTAACCCTAACACGAAGACACGAGGAGAACGAGGTATAACCCAAAAACCACACCATGAAACGACCAAATGAGCCAACATGAGAGAATCTAACCCTAACACGAAGACACGAGGAGAACGAGATATAACCCAAAAACCACACCATGAAACGACCAAATGAGACAACACGAGAGAATCTAACCCTAACACGAAGACACGAGGAGAACGGGTTAATACTGAATGCGTTACGCACAGCTCCCCGTGTAGTAACGCTGTCATACAGACCATGCTTCTCAGATCATCCACTGACTTTCTAAGCTCATATAGATGTTATTTTTGATTTAGATGTTTGTCTCTCTGTGCCGTTACATTACCGGTTACTGGTATGTGCTGCAGATCCCACAGCAGAAAGAGCCATGGTCTATGCTGCATTGTTACCTGATCCTGACATGTTCCTCCAGACGCTGACGGGAGAGGAATGGATCCAGACGTCACATGACAGACCCTCCCCGTGATCCCAGGTGTCTCTGGGGATTGAGATGTGGTTGAGGAAAGTGCGGGTCCCAGCGGGATCTTCCATAGTGATCATCCTGCCTGTGTGATGGATCCCAGAGATGTTCCAGGTCACATGGAGCATGTGACGAGCGCCGCGTACCACACACGTCAGCTGGACGGAGGCGTCAGGGAGGGGAGTGTGGGACACATCCAGCGCATGGACAGAGACGTTAAGGAAGGAAGTATAGGAGGAAACCAGAACAAACATTGAGAGGATTGAGATGGAATCACCTAAAAATAAAATGTGTTTCATGAAACATTAATGCAGCGTCGTCTCTTCACAATCACAGGGTTAATTGACATCTCTAAAAACCTTGATAAATGTGACAGAATGAATGCTCGTGTATCTGTGTGTGAGTTACAGAATGAATGCTCGTGTATCTGTGTGTGTGTGTGTCAGAATGAATGCTCGTGTCTCTGTGTGTGAGTTACAGAATGAATGCTCGTGTGTGTTTGTGTTACAGAATGAATGTTCGGGTTACAGAATGAATGCTCGAGTGTCTGTGTGTGTGTGTGTTACAGAATGAATGCTTGTGAGTGTGTGTGTGTGTGTTACAGACAGGGCCAGACTAACATAGGGGCAGATGGAGCAGCAGCTCCAGGCCCATGCCCCAGAATAGGACCAGAGAAAGGACAACTATCAGGGTTATCCAAAGAGATTCGAATTGCTTGAGAAAGGTAACCGAACGCTGAAAATCAGCATTCGGTTACCTTTCCTGGCCATTCGGCTATCCAGAGAGCAGGCAATTCTCCAAATCTTGGCGAATTGCCTGCACATACGGTGCCTGTTCGGTCCCTGTTCGAGGGCAGTGAAATCCCCATCAAAAAGCACTGCTTCGGCTATTCAGAGAACACAAACCAGCAGTGAAAGGTTCCCCTAATGCCCTGCCATTCGGTGGTTTAATTCGGCCGGTTTATTCAGGAGAATCCCATAGGCTTCAATGTTAAAAATATTCCCGTTTTAATTCAATATCTAATAAACCGTTCATTATAAAATTCTGCAGCAAAAAGTCTCTTTATTTATAGATTTTTTAGGATACTTTAAGCATTTTTCTGAATTTTTTAAAAAAAAATTAAAAGTCCGATTTTTTTTTTTTTTTTTTTCAGTTTGCTTATTTTTTTTGTAACAGCCCTCTTTATTATCATTCCCTGGACCTCCTGTGAAAATTTCAGACATTTTCGCTCAGTAGTTTCTTTGCAAACAGCGTTTCATTTTCCCAGATTCATACAAATGGTTTTTCTAATTAATTCACTGCCTCCTCTACGTCACAGCTGCTTCGGCTCTGTGTGATTCGGCTCCTGTTCGGCTCCTGTTCGGCTCCTCTTCGAAGGTTAATCCAGATGTTTTTGCTTGTTTTCAGCGTGCATTCGGTTGGTTTTCGTCAGGTTTTCGGCAGCTTTTCCCTGCAATTCGGGGACCCTGTGCTGTTTGCTGAATACACCGCAGGGTCACCGAAATAGGATCGGCAAAAGGAACCGAATTGAAGAGAACGAAAAGTCACCGAACGTGCGGTGACTTTTCGAATCTCTTTGGATAACCCTGAATGTTTGCATTGATGGGTATTTGGACCAATGTATCTCCAACTCCATATAAGCTAAAGAGTCATGTGAGGTATCACTGGAAAGGCCAGAGTATGGCCTTTGCAATGATACCAAACATGACCAGGTTTTATGTAACAATAAAAAATAAAATAAATATGTCTATATTTTTCTTTCTAACAGCAATATTTTTCACTGTTCAATTATAAAGTGAATAATGATTCTAGATAACTAACCATCTCATTTCTCATGTCATCAACAAGTGTGGCGGTGATGACACAATCCGTTATGAATTGTTGCATCAAAAACCTAAACCGCCGCACTGCAGTGAAGAGCACTGGGGGGGGGGACTTTGGACCCTGCGTCACTAATCTTTACACTGCACAAGGTCAAGTGAGGCGTCATTGGACAGGTCAGAGTCAGAACTTTGCATTGATTCCAAATGTGATCATGTAAAATCTAAAACAAAAACAAAACTACATAAAATTTATTTTTAGTTGCAAAGCGATGGCATTGTCCATTTGTCACGTATAAAATGAGCAATACCACTGCCATTACTCACCTTCTCATTTCCCACGCTGGGAGCAAGGTCAGTGTTTTATACATAGTCATATTATTCATAAAACATCCTCCTCCAAAACACAAGGGAAATATTTCATTTTTTGGTTAAATTGTAGATTTTCTCAGAGCAATGCAGTAACAGGATCCCATTTGTTTTAACAATAATGCCCTAAAGAATATATAACCAAAGGTTTGGATGATAAAATGGGAAAAATGTATTTTGCACGCTGTAAATGATTGAAATCTGAAATTTCCTCACACAGTATCTGCTGGTTAGATATATCTTTATCTGCACCATTAAATAACCTAAAATATGTTTTCATTTCACAAAATTCCAAAAAAAGCCACCAAAATATTCAGCTCCAGGCCCAAAGAGATCTTAATCCGACCCTGGTTACAGAATGAATGCTCGTGTGTGTTACAGAATGAATGCTCGTGTGTGTATGTGTGTGTGTGTGTGTGTGTTACAGAATGAATGCTCGGGTTGCAAAATGTGTGTGTGTGTTACAGAATGAATGCTCGTGTGTGTTACAGAATGAATGCTCGTGTGTGTGTGTGTGTGTGTTACAGAATGAATGCTCGGGTTGCAAAATGTGTGTGTGTGTTACAGAATGAATGTTCGGGTTACAAAATGAATGCTCGTGTGTGTGTGTGTGTTACAGAATGAATGCTCGAGTGTCTGTGTGTGTGTGTTACAGAATGAATGCTCGTGTGTGTTACAGAATGAATGCTCGTGTGTGTGTGTTACAAAATGAATGCTCGTGTGTCTGTGCGTGTGTTACAGAATGAATGCGTGTGTGTGTGTGTGTGTTACAGAATGAATGCTCGTGTATCTGTGTGTGTGTGTCAGAATGAATGCTCATGTGTCTGTGTGTGTGTGTGTTACAGAATGAATGCTCGTGTATCTGTGTGTGTGTTACAGAATGAATTGTGTGTCTGTGTCTAAAAGAATACCCAGAAACCGGAGAAACCTCACGATGTGATTATAACATTGTGTGATATTGTGTTTAGCGCTCGGGGTCACAGCCGCACATCACAGTGAATGGGATTTAAACACAGACCCGTCACCGCTCGCCCGCTCAGCCTGTCCATGTAATAACGGTGATATCACGCAGCTCCATCTAGGGACAAATGACTTGGCTAGCAATGAGGTTTCTGAGATTAAGGAAGATTTTTGTGTTCTTGGAGGTGAAATACAGCAGATTGCGTCCACTGTGTCATTCTCTGAAGTTTTGCCTGTGCATAACATTCAGGATAGGCAGATGCGCAATAGGGAATTCAATTTGTGGCTTCGGGAATGGTGTCGAGAGCAAGGATTTGGCTTTGTGTCCCATAATAGCTCTAATTGGAGCAGAAAGGAACTGTATAAAAAAGATGGTTTGCATCTTACTCATAGGGGAACATATGTTCTCAGTGAGAAGTTCAAAGGTTTCGCAAAGAAATATTTAAACTAGGAGGGGGGGACAAAAGGGTAAAAAACATTCTGCCCGATTGTCCCCCAAAACTAAATCGGAGGGTGCAAGCAACATGCGGGGTAAAAAATGACAAGCTCAGAGTCGTGTCTATAAATGCTCACAGTTTAGTCAATAAAATCAATGAACTAGAGGCAATGATGGCAGCTGAAAAAGTAGATTTAGTGGCGGTTACTGAGACATGGTTCAGTGAGAAAAATAACTGGGACATAACAATACCGGGGTACTCTTTATATAGAAAAGACAGAGAAGGTAGGAAAGGAGGAGGAGTGACCCTGTATGTGAAAAGCAACATAAAAACGAACCAAATAAAAGTGAGCGAGGTGAACATAGAGTCAGTTTGGGTTACGCTAACATTTGGCAATCATACAGTAGCTCGTGTAGGTGTGATCTATAGACCCCCTGGACAAGTAGAAGAGCTAGATAATCTGCTGGTTGAGGAAATCACCAAAATGGCAATGAAGGGGGAAGTTATTATCCTGGGGGACTTTAATCTTCCTGATGTGAACTGGAAAACCAAAACAGCTGGGTGCACCAGGAGTACAAATATTCTAAACTCCCTACTGGGATTATCTCTAACACAAGTAGTTGAGGAGCCGACCCGTAAAGAGGCCATATTGGATTTAATACTCTCAAATGGAGGTTTGGTATCGGACGTTGTTGTAGGTGAAAATTTGGGATCTAGTGATCACCAGTCAGTGTGGTTTAATATAAGAACAGGGATGGAGCCGCACCACACAAAAACAAAAGTTTTAGACTTTAAAAAAACAGATTTTTCTAAAATGAGATTTTGTGTGAATGAGTCATTATCAGACTGGAGGAGTTTAAAGGGAGTCCAGGAGAAATGGGATTATTTAAAGGAAGCATTATTGAAGGCCACAGGCAATTGCTTTCGGCTTGTTAGCAAAAACAAAAAAGGGAAGAAACCACTGTGGTCTCTGCAGAAGTGGCCAAAATAGTGAAGAACAAAAAGACAGCATTCAATAATTATAAAACAACTCAGAGTGAAGAAGATAGGCAAACCTATAAGATTAGGCAGAAAGAGGCAAAGCAATTTATAAGAGCTTCCAAAGCACACGCAGAAGAGAAAATAGCTCAGTCAGTAAAAAAGGGGGACAAAACATTTTTTAGATACATAAACGAGAAAAGAAAAGTAAAACCAGGATTAGTTAGATTAAAAACAAAGGAAGGAAGGTATGTAGAAGAGGATAAAAGTCTCGCTGACTGTCTCAATGATATTTTGTTTCAGTCTTTGCAGAAGAAAAGGAAGGAAAGGGACCTCCGTTAGGAGGAAACACTAATGAGACAATTACATATCAGTTTACAGAGGAGGAGGTTCTACAGCAGCTGTCTAAAGTAAAGACAAATAAGTCAATGGGGCCTGATGGGATCCATCCTAAATTATTAAAGAGCTCAGTGATGTAATAGCAAAACCGTTAACAGATTTATTTAACCAATCCTTGTTAACGGGAGTCGTCCCAGAAGACTGGAAATTAGCAAATGTTGTGCCCATTTACAAGAAGGGTAGTAGGGAGGAATCGGGGAACTATAGGCCAGTTAGTCTTACGTCAGTAGTGGGGAAATTAATGGAAACCATGTTAAAGGAAAGGATTGTTGACCATCTAAAAACGCATAGATTACAGGATCAGAAACAACATGGGTTTACCTCAGGGAGATCATGCCAAACTAATCTTATTGATTTTTTTGATTGGGTAACAAAAATAATAGACACAGGTGGTGCAGTAGACATTGCTTATTTAGATTTCAGTAAGGCTTTTGATACTGTTCCGCATAGAAGCTTATCAATAAATTGCAATCTTTGAGCTTGGATTCCAATATTGTTGAATGGATTAGGCAGTGGCTGAGTGACAGGCAACAGAGGGTTGTGGTAAATGGAGTTTATTCGGCGCAAGGTCTTGTTACCAGTGGGGTACCTCAGGGGTCAGTACTTGACCCATTCTCTTTAATATTTTTATTAGTGATATTGCAGAAGGTATTAATGGAAAAGTATGTCTTTTTGCTGATGACACAAAGATTTGCAACAGGGTTGACGTTCCTGGAGGGATCAGCCAAATGACAAATGATTTAGGTAAACTAAAAAAATGGTCGGAGTTGTGGCAATTGAGTTTTAATGTGGATAAGTGCAAGATAATGCACCTGGGACGTAAAAACCCAAGGGCTGAATATAGAATATTTGATACAGTCCTAACCCAACATCTGAGGGTTGGGATTTAGGGGTTATTATTTCAGAGGATCTAAGGGTAAGTAGTCAATGTATAGAGCAGCAGGAAATGCTGCAGAATCTTGGAAATGCTGGCAGAATGCTTGGTTGTGTAGGGAGAGGTATTAGCAGTAGGAAAAGGAAGTGCTCATGCCACTGTACAGAGCACTGGTGAGACCTCACTTGGAGTACTGTGTGCAGTACTGGAGACCGTATCTCCAGAAGGATATAGACATCTTAGAGAGAGTTCAGAGAAGGGCTACTAAAATGGTGTACGGCTTGAAGGAGAAAAGTTACCAGGAAAGGCTTAATGATCTTAACATGTACAGCTTGGAAAAAAGACGAGACAGAGGAGATATGATAGAAACATTTAAATACGTAAAGGGAATCCACAAGGTAGAGGAAGGGAGTATATTTAAAAGGAAACAAAGTAGCAAAACAAGAGGACATAGTCTTAGTTTAGAGGGGCAAAGGTTTAAAAGTAACATCAGGAAGCATTATTTTACTGAGAGGGTGGTGGATACATGGAACAGTCTTCCAGTAGAAGTGGTAGAGGCCAAAACAGTAATTGAATTTAAGCAGGCATGGGATAGGCATAAGGCTATCCTAAACAAAAGATAAATCCAGGTAAAGTATCCATGTAATTGGGCGACTAGATGGGCCGAAAGGTTCTTATCTGCCAACATTTTCTATGTTTCTATGTTTCCTTACCTCCGCTGATTAATGTCGTCCCATTGCTGAGGATCAATGTATCCACCGATGAATAAGCGCAGTGATACACCCCGGAGTCGTCCTCCTGCACGTTGTGTATCTCCAGGGTAACGCGGTGACCAGAAGCCGTGACACATTTATATTTATCATCGTCCTTTTCCTCTATACATGATTTAATTAGTGTCGGGGTGTCCCCCGCTCCCCACTTTCTATGGAGCCAGGAGATAGAAATCCCACCGTCTAATGACTCATTGGACTCACAGGAGATGTGAGCGAGACCTGAAACCCGGACAGACAGGACGTCCTGACGCTGATACAGAACCATCCGGGCCAGCACTCCTGCAACACACAATGTGTGGGATTATTTTTTGGTATAAATGTGACTTTCTTCCGGTTTATAGAAGATGATGGTCTCACCTGTGGGAAGCAGCAGTAAGTGGAGGAGCTCCATGACTGTATCGCAGGAAGACGCCGCTCAGATCTAAAGCATCGCCTGTATCCATAGAACATACCCAACCCCGCCTTAACCACCGCGACAACGTGTGATCCGGCCAAGCCAGAGGCTCAGCTTCCTGCACAAAACCTCAGCCGCCCAGAAACAGCCAGACCTTTACTGACCACTGCTGCAACACGTATATACACACAGAGAGGAGTATACAAACACACAACATGCGAAACCCACATCTCCACTGTGACATTGACTGCTGCAACACATATATACACACACACAGAGGAGTATACAAACACACAACATGCGAAACCCACAGCTCCACTGTGACATCGACTGCTGCAACACATATATACACACACACAGAGGAGTATACAAACACACAACATGCGAAACCCACATCTCCACTGTGACATTGACTGCTGCAACACATATATACACACACACAGAGGAGTATACAAACACACAACATGCGAAACCCACAGCTCCACTGTGACATCGACTGCTGCAACACATATATACACACACACAGAGGAGTATACAAACACACAACATGCGAAACCCACAGCTCCACTGTGACATCGACTGCTGCAACACATATATACACACACACAGAGGAGTATACAAACACACAACATGTGAAACCCACAGCTCCACTGTGACATCGACTGCTGCAACACATATATACACACACACCAGTGGCGTAGCGTGGGGGGTGCCTCGGGGGCGGTCGCCCCGGGCGCAATTTTCTTAGGGGGCGCAAAATTTCAAAAGAAATTTGAACCACTAATATTTTCCAGCAGGGATCAGCAAGGTGTCCACTCACAGACACTTGTGTCCGTGAGAGGCCCCTGCACGTGCAGCTGCCAGGTTTTGCAGTGCCGGCGGTGACTTAGCACTCAGCATCCGGAAGGGAGGAGCAGAACATAAAATTCTGGTCTTGTCCTGACTCCTCAACACTGACATGAGTCACGTGAAGCAGTGCAGCATTATTCGATGGAACACCCTATATCACGCTTGTCAGCCCCCCTTTAAGCCCTGTGCCAGCACCCCACCGCTAGCAGCCCTGCGGCCGCTGAACAGGGAGGGAGGAGGGAGGCGCCTGCCCTGCAGCACATTTAAAATCCAGTCCCCACTAAGAACCCTGGACAACCCACCCCCCGGACCACCAGCAACTCCATGCAGGTAGGCGACACTGTGTGACACCAGAGCAGTGTAACCAACACACACCGTGAGGGGGTACTGGGGGTACGGGGAGAGGGTGAATGGGGGTACTGGGAGAATGTGGGGGAACTTGGAGAGAGAAAGTGACTGGGGGAACTTGGAGAGAAAGTGACTGGGGGAATTTGGAGAGAAAGTGACTGGGGGAATTTGGAGAGAAAGTGACTGGGGGATTTGGAGAGAGAAAGTGACTGGGGTACTGGGAGAGCGTGACGGGGTACTGGGAGATAGTGACTGGGGTACTGGAAAAAGTGGGGGTACTTTGAGAGAGAGTGACTGGGGGTACTTGAGGGAGAGGGTGACTGGGGTACTGGGAGAGAGTGACTGGGTATAGTGTGAGAGTGGAACTATGCTAGTGTATACTGGGACAGGGTGACTGGTAGCAGTGGCGTAGCGTGGGGGGCATGTGTGTTTCATTTTTTTATTATATCAGTATTTTGTTAATATACAATACATGTGCTTGTGGGGTAAGAGGGTCAATACTCTACTGGTAGAAAGGAATAAGGGTGTGTTACTGTGTCCACAGGTTGGGGGGGCGCACAATTCTTGCCTTGCCCTGGGTGCTGACAACCCACACTACGCCGCTGACACACACAGAGGAGTATACAAACACACAACATGCGAAACCCACAGCTCCACTGTGACATCGACTGCTGCAACACATATATACACACACAGAGGAGTTACATAGTTATACATAGTTATATAAGCTGAAAAAAGACACGCGTCCATCGGGTTCAGCCTCTCCCACATAACCTACTGCTGTTGATCCAAAAGAAGGCAAAAAACCCAGTCTGAAATGCTCGCCAATATGCAACATACTGGGAAAAAAATTCCTTCTTGACCCCAGATGGCGTCAGATTCTCCTTGGATCAAGAAGCTTTTACCCACATATTAAATATTATAACCCTTAATATTCTGTGTCTGCAGGAAGTCATCCAGTCATTTTTTAAAAGTCTGTACAGACTCTGACCCAACCACCTCAACAGGCAGAGAATTCCACAGCTTTATTGTTCTCACCGTAAAATAACCCTTCCTATGCTTTAAGCTAAATTTTCTTTCTTCCAGTCTAAATGGATGACCCCTTGTCCTATGTATAGTCCTGTTAATGAATAGGTTATCAGACAATGGTTGATAATGGCCCCGTATATATTTATATAAGGTTATCAGATCCCCTCTAAGGCGCCTTTTCTCTAAACTAAACAGGTTTAAGCTTGTTAGTCTTTCCTCATAACTTAACCCTTCCATTCCCCTTATAATTTAGTTGCCCGTCTCTGCACTTTTTCTAACGATATAATATCTTTTTTTAAGACAGGTGCCCAAAATCACACGGCATATTCAAGGTGCGGCCTGACCATTGATTTATACAGAGGCAAAATGATGTTTTCATCCCGTGAGTGAACTCCCCTTTTAATGCATGCCAATACTTTGCTGGCCTTGGCGGCTGCTGTTTGACATTGCACATTGTTACTTAGTTTGAAGTCTATGATTATTCCCAAATCCTTCTCCTGCTTGGATTTCCCTAACTCCGTACCATTAAGGCTGGGGTCAGACGAGCGTAGTGTACACGTCCGTGATTGCGCCTAAAAGTACGTCCGTGATAGCATGAAAGAAAGTCCATTGGAGCCTGTTACACAAAGTACGTCCGCACTGAACTGCGGACGCACCACGGCCGCGGCAAACGGACGCAAGGCAGGCAAAAGAACGTACAACCACTAGAACGGCCGCACAAAGTGCGCTGCGTCCGCAACGTCCGCATAGCTTTGTGTGTGAGTGATGGAACGTGGTCAGACGGACTGCATTTATACGTCCAGCATTTTTCACGGACAAAATGGTTTTGCTTTTTAATTTATTTTCCCTCCTACATCCTTCAAAATATACATCAGTAAATAAACGGACTGTGTGGCCACTACTGTGTCTTCCGTACTGACGTACGTCCGTGTGCAAGGACCTATAGTCCGTAGAAATCACGCTCGTCTGACCCTAGCCTTAGGGTATAAGTTACTTGTGTGTTCTTCACTCCAAAGTGCATAACTTTACATTTATCTAGATTAAATCTCATCTGCCATTTAAGTGCCCAGTCCCCCAATCTATCTAAATCCCTCTGCAGCAAAGTAACATCCTGCTCACATTGTATTACTTTTCCTAGTTTTGTGTCATCTGCAAACACTGATACATGACTTTCAATGCCTATCTCAAGGTCATTTATAAATAAATTGAATAGTATTGGTCCTATAACAGACCCCTGAGGGACACCGCTTACCACTGGTGTCCATCTTGAAAATGTACCATTTATGACCACTCTCTGTACCCTATCCTTTAGCCAGTTTTCTATCCAAGAACAAGTATTTTCATCTAGACAATTTTTCTCAATTTAAATAGTAACCTTTTGTGTGGAAACTGTGTCGAAAGCTTTGGCAAAATCTAAGTAAATCACATCCACTGCGACCCCCTGATCTATACTTCTACTTACTTCCTCACAGAACGTAATTAGGTTAGTCTAACATGGTCTAGGTTTCATGAAACCATGCTGATTTTTGCCAATAACATTATACCTCCCAATAAATTCCTGAATATTATCCCTTAGTAACCCCTCAAATACTTTCCCAGCCACAGATGTTAAGCTCACAGGTCTATAATTCCCAGGCACAAATTTTAAACCTGTTTTAAGATTTTCTCCAATCCTCTGGTACTATTCCTGAAAGAAAAGAATCTTGAAAGATTAAGAACAGAGGTTTACATATTTCAACACATAGCTCCCTCAGTACTCGCGGGTTAATTCCATCTGGCCTTGGGGCTTTATTCACATTCCATTGTTTAATTTCTGCAAAACAACATGTGAAACCCACAGCTCCACTGTGACATCGACTGCTGCAACACATATATATACACAGAGAGGAGTATACAAACACACAACATGTGAAACCCACAGCTCCACTGTGACATCGACTGCTGCAACACATATATACACACACAGAGGAGTATACAAACACACAACATGCGAAACCCACAGCTCCACTGTGACATCGACTGCTGCAACACATATATACACACAGAGGAGTATACAAACACGCAACATGCGAAACCCACAGCTCCACTGTGACATCGACTGCTGCAACACATATACACACACAGAGAGGAGTATACAAACACACAACATGTGAAACCCACAGCTCCACTGTGACATCGACTGCTGCAACACATATATACACACAGAGAGGAGTATACAAACACACAACATGCGAAACCCACAGCTCCACTGTGACATCGACTGCTGCAACACATATATACACACAGAGAGGAGTATACAAACACACAACATGCGAAACCCACAGCTCCACTGTGACATCGACTGCTGCAACACATATATACACACAGAGAGGAGTATACAAACACACAACATGCGAAACCCACAGCTCCACTGTGACATCGACTGCTGCAACACATATATTATTATTATTATTATTATTATTAATTTATAAAGCGCCAGCATATTCCGCAGCGCTGTACAATAAGCACAGTACAGACAGGGTTACAATACATTGAACAACATTTGACAAACAGTACAGGAGGAGATGAGGGCCCTATTCCCGTAGGAACTCACAATCTGGGAGGGTTGGGGTTGGAAACAGGAGGAGAGGACTGTAAGGTGAGAGTGATTGATGGTTGCGTCAGTGAGTTGGGGGGGTCGGCTTCCCTAAATAGGAACGTTTTCAGGGAGCGTTTGAAGGAAGAGAAGTTAGGGTTAAGTCTGACAGTACGAGGGAGAGCGTTCCAGAGAGTGGGGGCTGCGCGTGAGAAATCCTGCAGTCTATCATGGGAAGAGGTGATGCGGGGAGAAGCTAGGCGCAGGTCACTGTTTGACCTTAGGGAGCGGGCTGGGGTGTATTTGGTGATTAGTGAGGACAGGTAGTGGGGCGCTGAGTTAGTGAGGGTTTTGTAGGTAAGGATAAGGATTTTGAACTTAATTCTGCAGTGGATGGGGAGCCAGTGAAGGGACTCGCAGAGGGGAGCGGCAGACACAGAGCGGCGGGTGAGGTGAATTAGCCTGGCGGAGGCGTTCAGGATGGATTGTAGGGGGGAGAGGCGGGACAGAGGGAGGCCAGATAAGAGATTATTGCAATATATACACACAGAGAGGAGTATACAAACACACAACATGCGAAACCCACAGCTCCACTGTGACATCGACTGCTGCAACACATATATACATATGGAAAAGGAAATCGTGAACCGCCTGACAGATCAGTGACCAATCACATACGCTACACGTTGTATACGGAGGTTCCTCTAAAAACCCAAAATATACAGTAAAAGGTTATGACAACGTAGCGGCGCCAATCTGAGACTGGTATACGTGATTAGGCAGCACACATGTCCATAAATGTTTCTTCGCTTCTAGAATTAGCTCCTTAACCTCCCTGGCGGTATTCCCGAGGGTGACTCGGGGTTAAATTTCACTACCGTGAACGGTAACCCCGAGCCACACTCGGGCTGGATGTTTACTCCCCTCCTCCTGGCTCCCTCGCTGTCCCCCGCAGTGTGATTGCGGTGAGCTGCTTCCTGGAAGGCTCCCTGTGAGTCACACGATGCAGGGCGGGCGGGACCAGCATAAAATAAATCTTTTTACAGTTTACACTTTGGATTATACTGTGTAATGTTTATGAACGGCCACTAGGTGGCAGTACAGGATAAGAAACAGACCATACATCTTCTCACCCTTGTTCTCAGACAGATTTCAGTGTTTTTTGTTGTATTTTATTGAATATCATTTATTTGCATTATTTTGGATAATTATTTTTGGGATAATAAATTATTATTTTGTGTTTCAAACTTTATCTGACTGAGTGTATTTACTATTTATTTTAAATTATTTATTTATAAAGGATTTTACCAGTAAGGACTCTTGATTGCACAGATTTCAGTGCGTGATTCCTAATTATTACAGGCTAACTATGTACAAAAACACGTTTCCTTTAAAAAAAAATTGAGACGCTTTTAGACACGAAATTTTGAAAAAATTAGACCGCCAGGGAGGTTAAGTGTGTAGATCTAGGTGGGATATACTACAAGAGAAGGAAAAGACCACAGATTGCGCAGTATGTCGATTCAATATGAAGAAGTATAAAGCAGATGTCCAACTCACATTCTTCTGAGCCAAAAGCCCGGCTCTAGGATGGACAGTGTTATGGGTCTTTGAATTGGTTCAGGTGTCCATTCACCCCGGGTACACTCGTTCCCCTGCAGTGGGTAACAAGAAGATACCAGGGCACTCCCCTAGTGTAATACTGTAGGGTACAATCTATGTGGATAGGTGCTGATGTAACACTCACATATTATTGAGCCGCAATTGGCTCCAAGGAAAGCGCACAGGAATTAAGGTAATTCCAAAAACCTTCTTTAAATCAGTATCCAGGAAGCAGCAGTGTTTAAAATACATTTAATACAAACATAAAGTTAAAACAATATTACCAGAACGCGTTTCGCCCCCATAAGGCTTCTTCAGCTGTACCCCATCCCTTCAATGAACCCACAACAGCAATGTACCCCATCCCTTCAATGAACCCACAAACAACAGCAATGTACCCATCCCTTCAATGAACCCACAACAACAGCAATGTACCCCATCCCTTCAATGAACCCACAACAACAGCAATGTACCCCATCCCTTCACTGAACCCACAACAGCAATGTACCCCATCCCTTCAATGAACCCACAACAGCAATGTACCCCATCCCTTCAATGAACCCACAACAGCAATGTACCCCATCCCTTCAATGAACCCACAACAGCAGCAATGTACCCCATCCCTTCAATGAACCCACAACAGCAATGTACCCCATCCCTTCACTGAACCCACAACAACAGCAATGTACCACATCCCTTCAATGAACCCACAACAACAGCAATGTACCCCATCCCTTCAAAGAACCCACAACAGCAGCAATGTACCCCATCCCTTCAATGAACCCACAACAGCAATGTACCCCATCCCTTCAATGAACCCACAACAACAGCAATGTACCCCATCCCTTCACTGAACCCACAACAGCAGCAATGTACCCCATCCCTTCAATGAACCCTCAACAGCAACAATGTACCCCATCCCTTCAATGAACCCAGAAGAGCAATGTACCCCATCCCTTCACTGAACCCACAACAGCAGCAATGTACCCCATCCCTTCAATGAACCCACAACAGCAATGTACCCCATCCCTTCAATGAACCCAGAAGAGCAATGTACCCCATCCCTTCAATGAACCCAGAAGAGCAATGTACCCCATCCCTTCACTGAACCCACAACAGCAATGTACCCCATCCCTTCAATGAACCCACAACAGCAATGTACCCCATCCCTTCAATGAACCCACAACAGCAATGTACCCCATCCCTTCAATGAACCCACAACAGCAATGTACCCCATCCCTTCACTGAACCCACAACAGCAATTTACCCCATCCCTTCACTGAACCCACAACAGCAATGTACCCCATCCCTTCAATGAACCCACAACAGCAATGTACCCCATCCGTTCAATGAACCCAGAAGAGCAATGTACCCCATCCCTTCAATGAACCCAGAAGAGCAATGTACCCCATCCCTTCACTGAACCCACAACAGCAATGTACCCAATCCCTTCAATGAACCCACAACAGCAATGTACCCCATCCCTTCAATGAACCCACAACAGCAATGTACCCCATCCCTTCACTGAACCCACAACAGCAATTTACCCCATCCCTTCACTGAACCCACAACAACAGCAATGTACCCCATCCCTTCACTGAACCCACAACAGCAGCAATGTACCCCATCCCTTCAATGAACCCTCAACAGCAACAATGTACCCCATCCCTTCAATGAACCCAGAAGAGCAATGTACCCCATCCCTTCACTGAACCCACAACAGCAATGTACCCAATCCCTTCACTGAACCCACAACAGCAGCAATGTACCCCATCCCTTCAATGAACCCACAACAGCAATGTACCCCATCCCTTCAATGAACCCAGAAGAGCAATGTACCCCATCCCTTCACTGAACCCACAACAGCAATGTACCCCATCCCTTCAATGAACCCACAACAGCAATGTACCCCATCCCTTCAATGAACCCAGAAGAGCAATGTACCCCATCCCTTCACTGAACCCACAACAGCAATGTACCCCATCCCTTCAATGAACCCACAACAGCAATGTACCCCATCCCTTCAATGAACCCACAACAGCAATGTACCCCATCCGTTCAATGAACCCAGAAGAGCAATGTACCCCATCCCTTCACTGAACCCACAACAGCAATGTACCCCATCCCTTCACTGAACCCACAACAGCAGCAATGTACCCCATCCCTTCAATGAACCAAAAACAACAGCAATATACCCCATATCTGGCAATGCTGCTTCCTTGCTGGACCCCCCCGTCTTCTCCCCAGGCAGACTATGTGCCTTTCTCCAGTCCCCAGACGAATTATAAGGACCGGGACACTTAGAGCCTGCCAGCATCCCCAGAAATAAGAGGAGGCTGTAGATCTGAAGGTTCTAAGGGTCAAAATTTAACTGGTTTTATTGGGGACAAACTTATTTATATGGTTAAACTTGGGTCATTTACAGACATAAAATCTCCCCTAGAAAATGTTGTGAGAGTTTCTGAGGTTGCTGCTTCTCTGAGTGTGAGAAATAATTAGACTAGGACAATACAATAGAATAAACATTATGTAACATTCCTAAATGAGGCAGGACTAGGGCAATCGTGATTGGCAAACATATTACAGTCTAAACACCGCAGATAATGGGGCAGTGTTTGCCTGACAAAGCAGATTAACAAACTACTCACATATAAACAGATATTAACATATTCCAGAGAGAGGGCATTCTGTAAAGTTAATCCTATCAGCAGACAACAGATACAGGGTTATCCAGAGAAAGGTGAAACTCTGGAGAACTTTTGGATAAGTGAAAAGTATAGGTCAAAATAGCCGATTTGGAAAGTGAGATGTTTTTTCTGGTTTGGCTATTTTGATATAGAATTTTCACTTCTCCAGAAGCTCTTCAGCTTTTCACCTTTCTCTGAATAACCCTGATAGTGTATTCATGCTGAGGGGCAGCACATGAATAGTAAAAGTCTGCTGGAGGGAAGACGTTAAAGTGGAATCCCACAGATGGGGAACACGCTTTAATATACGGGCATACTTAATATTCTCTGTGCATGAGGTCACGCCAGAATCGATCATCGTATCATACGGCTCCATGTAAGTATTGTGTCTGTTGTGCTGAACCACTTGCACTTTTTGTATCTTTATAGTGGTCCCTCCTGACAAGGACCACCTCATTAACTTGGTGGATCCATGAATTCACTGCCGATCCTTAACACGTGGACCTGCTCATCATTACGTGTTCACCTGAGCTCAGGGAACGGTCTGGAAAGTTTTAATTACCGTGCTTGGTTCCACTGACCCATAATCCCGGTGAATGGAAGCCGAGGGCCAACATTAGAATCTGATGAGGAGGGCTTTTTCCTGTAAGATCGTGGAGGTTTATGTTCTCACTTCAAGTCGTAGAACATTGTTTCAGCGTTTCCTACAGGAGAAAAAGTAGAAAGAGTCACGGCTGTGAACGTTGCTATTCAGTCCTTACGGTGACACCTTTTTTGCGGTAAATGTCTCCCCTCTTAATGTCACCTAATGTCTATCATGGCCAGAAATGCTTTGAAATAAAACCTGGGCCCCATAAATGCTCTGGTAACCTTGTAACACTCCGAGGTCACCACTGAACAGCTGAGAATATCTTCAGAAGACGTTTACACGGAATGAATCCATCGTTTCCTGCGTCTTCTGAGGCTCAGACATGAACCTGCTCCTCTTTCTTCTCTTGGTTGCAGGTAGGATCAAGTCACGGGGTGACATTATAGATCCAGAAAGTTATTGGGTCAGAAATGGTGAAACTGAGCAATGGAGATAATGAACAAATAAGAACCAAAAGCAGGATGGATGTGGAGCAGCCAGCTGGCCTGGCATGAAGCAGCCACTGGAAAACGTACGGACAATGTTCTGGAGCCGCAGGAATCATCTCCACATCTCAGACTTCTTCAAACATGGCGTGAAACACAGAATAAACACACTGTCCAGTATGAACGCCTGGCTCGCTGCGCGGAGGGACGAGCCGGTCACCGCCAGATGAGGAGGATACGTTGTTATTTGGTGATCGGGCATGTTTGTCCAACACACATTATCACAAAGTAAAGAAACAACCAGAGGGTAAAGACTTTGCAACTCAGGACAGGAGGAAGGGGCGAGAAATATCCCTGGACAAAGCCTCCTCCACCTTATTCCAGGCCTGGAGATACAGAGGGAGCGCCTGGACGACGCATCATACGGACAGCAACATCAACCACCCGCTGCCGGTCACACTTACTATCACTTCTGCCTCATATTATGAATGATCCCAGATCCACAACAAGATACACTCAGATATAAACATCCCACCTGCAGGACAGAGAAACAAACACTATAAAAACAATAAAATATCATACATAGACATAATATTCTAAAAAAACAATACACACCTTATAAATAAATATAAAATATTCTAAAAAGACAATACATACCTTATAAATAAATATAAAATATTCTAAAAAGACAATACATACCGTATAAATAAATATAAAAAATTATAAAAAGACAATACATACCTTATAAATAAATATAAAATAACATAAGACAATACATACCTTATAAATAAATATAAAATATTCTAAAAAGACAATACACACCTTATAAATAAATATAAAATAATATAAAAAGACAATACACACCTTATAAATAAATATAAAAAGACAATACATACCTTATAAATAAATATAAAATAACATAAGACAATACATACCTTATAAATAAATATAAAATAACATAAGACAATACATACCTTATAAATAAATATAAAATATTCTAAAAAGACAATACACACCTTATAAATAAATATAAAATAATATAAAAAGACAATACATACCTTATAAATAAATATAAAAAGACAATACATACCTTATAAATAAATATAAAATAATATATGTATTGTCTTTTTATATTATTTTATATTTATTTATAAGGTATGTATTGTCTTTTTATATTCAGGGTTATTCAAAGAGATCGAAAATCAGGGTACGGTTACCTTTCCTGGCCATTCGGATATCCAGAGAGCAGGTAATTCGCCAAATCCTGGCGAATTGCCTGCACATATGGTGCCTGTTCGGTGCCTGTTCGAGGGCAGTGAAATCCCCATGAAAAAGCACTGCTTCGGCTATTCAGAGAACACAAACCAGCAGTGAAAGGTTCCCCTAATGCCCTGCCATTCGGTGGTTTAATTCGGCCGGTTTATTCAGGAGAATCCCATAGGCTTCAATGTTAAAAATATTCCCGTTTTAATTCAATATCTAATAAACCGTTCATTATAAAATTCTGCAGCAAAAAGTCTCTTTATTTATAGATTTTTTAGGATATTTTAAGCATTTTTCTGAATTTTTTTTAAGTTTACTTCTTTTTTCTGTAACAGCCTCTTTATTCTCATTCATTGGATTTTATATGTAAATTTCAGACATTTTCGCTCAGTAGTTTCTTTGCAAACAGCGTTTCACTTTCACAGATTCATACAAATGGTTTTGCTAATTTATTCACCTCCCTCGTCTGCTGCTTCGGCTGCGGGTGATCGGCTCCTGTTCGGGTTTTTCCGTGGTTTTCGGCGTGCATTCGGTAGGTTTTGCGGTTCATTTTCGTCGGGTTTGCGGCAGCCTTTCTCTGCAATTCGGGGGCCCTGTGGTGTTTGCTGAATACACCGCAGGGTCACCGAAATGGGATCGGCAAAAGGAACCGAATTGAAGAGAACGAAAAGTCACCGAACGTGCAGAGACTTTTCGAATCTCTTTGGATAACCCTGATTATTTTATATTTATAAAGGTATGTATTGTCTTTTTATAATTTTTATTTATGAGGTTTGTATTGTCTTTTTAGAATATTTTATATTTATTTATAAGGTAAGAAGACAATACATACTTTATAAATAAATATATGAAATATTCTAAAAAGACAATACAAACCTCATAAATAAAAATTATAAAAAGACAATACACACCTTATAAATAAATATAAAATAATATAAGAAGACAATACATACCTTATAAATAAATATAAAATATTGGGGGCGTGGCTTGGCAGCCGATGAAGACGGCAGCCTGAATTCGGAGCTCCGGCGGTGAGCAACATTAAGGGGTGAATACCCACAGCTGAGACACATAATGGCCCATAAAAAGAAGGGACTGGGGGGCGGGAAGCTCCAGAGCACCCCCAGAACCGCCCGATCTGAGGATATCTCCTCATTTTTCCCGGACCACGCGGCGGTGCAGGGCGATCGGCGCCATTCCAAGATGGCGCCGGCGTCAGACGGCACACCGGCGTCCTCCCCCTCCTGCAGCCCGGGTCCTCCGGAGACAGAGGAAACCTCAATCAGGGACATTCTGAGGTCCCTACCAACTAAAGAGGACATGGAGGCCCTGATGAGACGCATGGAGACAGCATGGGAATCACGATGGGAGCACATGTCACAGGACGTCCTCCATCTTGGATCCAGAATACAAGGCCTTGAAGACTCTAAGGACCAGCATGATGACAGAGTGCTAGCTCTTGAGCAGCAGGTCAGTGCACATTCTAAATATTTCGCCCAGCTGCGCAGAGATCTGGACGATGTAGACAACCGAGGCCGGCGAAACAATTTGCGAATTCGAGGTCTCCCTGAATCTCAGGGCCCCACGGAGGATATTCCGGCCTTACTGCGCTCATTGATTAATCCTCTCCTGCAACGCCCGCTTGATGCACCGTTATTATTTGATCGAGCCCATAGGGCTTTGAAGGCAAAGGGAACCCCGTCCTCAGCTCCCAGGGACATAATCTGCCGACTTCATTATTATGTGGATAAGGAACGAATCCTAATGGCGAGCAGGAATTCGAATTTTCAAGATCGTTTGGGAAACCCGCTACAAGTCTTTCCAGACCTTTCCTGGACCACTTTGCAAGCCCGGAGGGCACTACGCCCGCTCACCCAAATTCTTCAAGACCGTCAGATTAAATATCGCTGGGGATATCCTCTCTCCTTACCACCATAATTGACGGAGAATCCTTTTTTGTGTCCTCCCCGGAAGATATAACGCCACTGACTTCGGCATTGGGCGTAGCACCTCTAACTATACCAGATTGGTTTGCTGTTCCTAGTGCGACTCCAAATACGGGCCAGATCAGATTACAACGCTCCAGATGGCAGACTCCGGTGAAACGTAGGAAGCCACCCCAAAGATCATCTGACTCTCCACTTCACCCGCTGCCAACTACTCCGTCCTCATGTGGCTAAACGAATTGCAGGGACTTCTCTTCATGCTTGGAGATCTGCCTTGGGACTTCGCCCACATCTTTATTTTCCTTGGTCATTAGGTGACTTTTTTCACAATTGCTCGCCTGCCCGGCACGAACTCGGAGCCATTTTACTTTTTCTGAACTTGTCTCCGCTTCCCGCGCCCCCGCCAGTAGCGGTGACCGTTATTATGTTTTTTATGTACCCTCGTCTGGGCCCTGGTATGGAGAAGGGGGTCTGGTCGAGGTTTCAATTTATTTCAGTATTGCAATTTCCCTCGGGGCCTAAATACCCCTCGAGGAGAAATTTTCACTGCCTCCGTGTATATATGTTCATTACTTTGTTATTGACAGAATTTATCTTTTTTGTTCTGCCTTTTCCCCTCTCCCTCAGACGCACTCAGGTTTCCCTCCACAGATTGGTACTTAGGACTGGTCCCTCCCTTGGTTATTAGATGGTGTCCGTACGCTTGATCACAATTAACGCACGGGGACTGAACACCCCTGTAAAACGCCGGATGGCCTTGACAGATGCCCGTAGACAAGGCGGAGACGTCATCTTTCTGCAAGAGACGCACTTTCGAGCCGATCCGCGCCCACTCTCTCGTCACCACACTATCCTTCTAGCTACGTGAGTAACTACACGGTTTCCAAATCGCGAGGAGTAGCCATATTGTTAGGCAGACACGTCCCATTTGTGTATGACTCGCACGTCACTGATCCGGGGGGTAGGTTCTTATTTCTTAAAGGGACATTGGGCCTCACTCGTTGTACCCTGGTTAACATTTACCTCCCAACCGCAACCAATGCCAATCGCTACGTTCGATACTTAACAAACTGTCTCGCTTCAGTGAAGGCATAGTGATATGTGGCGGTGACTTCAATGTTCACTTGGATGCCCCCGGGGAAGGCAACCCCGCTTCGTGTAAACCTGACCCCTCCCTACGAAAACGGTTTCTCCAATTGTTGCATGGCCAACAACTAGTAGATAGCTGGAGGGTACTTCATCCAGCCGGGAGGGACTTTACTTTTTTCTCTAATGCAGCGCGCTCGTACTCCCGGCTAGACACTTTTTTGGTTTCACACCACGGCCTACACTTATTGCATTCACTACTATTAAACCCATCACGTGGTCTGATCATGCCCCAGTCCACTTAGAGCTCACCCTCCCTCCCTACGGTGTCAGAGCGCGACAGGACTTGGAGACTTAACGAGACCCTTCTCAAAGACACAATGAACAGGACTGACATCGAGACGGCCATAACTGACTACTTTAGAGAGAACCTGACTCCAGACGTGTCCCTACCATGGTATGGGAGGCCACACTTGTGTTCTAAGGGCAAACTTATCCAAATGGTGCGCCCGGTTGAAGAAATTTCGGACTGGACAGATCACTGACCTCCTACGTAACATTTATACTCTAGAGACGTCACATAAAACACATGGATCATTGGACACGCTCAAAGAGTTGACCCTTCAGAGGGCGACTCTCAATGACCTCCTGACTCATAACACTCTGCGCTCACTCCAAATCACCAAGCTTAAATATTATACCCAGGGAGATCGCTGTGGTCGTTTATTGGCTAATGCTGTTCGCCAACGACACATGGCTACATATATACCGAAGATTCGTTGTGCGGATGGGTCGGTGGCTCATTTGACCCCGGACATCTCCACGGCTTTTCTTTCCTATTATAAGACCCTGTACAATCTGAGTGATACCCCCCCTCCCTCAGAAGTGATTGACCAATATCTGCGCGACTCATACAATTCCACTATCTCGGAGGAGACGAAGGAAGCATTAGACACCCCTTTACTATGGAGGAACTCGCCTCCTCGGCGGTGAAATCCATGAAATCGGGCAAAAGCCCGGGCCCGGATGGGTTTACTATGGGTTATTATAAGACCTTTCTCTCCTCCTTAGGCCCTCACTTTTTACAAGCCTTTAACTCTCTCGCAGATCATTCTACTATTCCCAGTCGGCCTCCTTGCCACAATTACGCTCATACCTAAACCCGATAAAGATCATACTCTAGTACCTAATTATCGCCCAATTTCCTTGATTAATACGGACGTAAAACTGTTTGCCAAATTATTAGCCACCCGCCTACTAAACCCTTTACTACCCACCCTGATCCACCCAGACCAATCGGGCTTTGTGACTTCTCGAGAAGCACGCGATAAACACTATTCGCACTATTAATCTCATTCACCGAGCTCAAGTTCAGGGACACCCTACCATTTTTCCTTTCGGTCGATGCCGAAAAGGCATTCGACCGGGTGGACTGGCATTACCTCTTTGGAGTTCTGCGACACATGGGCTTTGGCTCGAAATGGATGACATGGCTGCAGGCCTTGTACTCCTCCCCTACGGCGCAAATTAGGGTTAATGGCACACATTCAACGCCTTTCGGCATTAGAAAGGACAAGACAGGGATGCCCCCTGTCCCCACTGCTATTTGTCCTGGCCTTAGAGCCTTTATGCAGAGGATTAGGGATAATGACAATATTCAGGGTTTCTGTCTCCCATTCCACCACTATAAAATATCGGCATATGCAGATGATATTCTCTTTACCCTCACTGACCCCTTAAAATCCCTCCCACATGTCTTAAAAGAATTACGAACCTTCCAGACACTATCGAATTTTTTAATCAACGATACCAAATGTGAGGCCATGGGGGTGGGGGTGACTTCGGAGACTAACCGGGCCCTGACTGACATATGTCCTTTCCAATGGACAAGAAATTCCCTGCGTTATCTTGGGTACCACGCTTACTCGCTGTCCAGAGACTTGTTCGCAGCTAATTACACACCTCTCTTGAACACCACGCTGCACGAGCTTCGGAAATGGCATAAGCCCCATATTTCATGGCTTGGCCGCATTAACTATCTGAAAATGACCGTTTTACCGAAGTTTCTGTATGTGTTTCAGGCGGTCCCGGTTAGGATCCCACGGGCTTATTTTCAAGAACTGAAATCGGGCTTCCTGAAGTTCATATGGGGTTCCACTTGCCCTCGGATATCGTATAAAGATTTAACTCGCCCCAGGGAAAGGGGAGGTTTGGGACTGCCCCACTTTGAATCTTACTACCAAGCAGCCCTACTGACACGGCTTTGTGACTGGTCGGTATCTCCTCCAGCTAAATTATGGGTGGCATTAGAGCAATTTGCCTTTCGGGTACCGATTGCATCTGTACCATGGCAACTTGCCTCCATTCGCACTCTGACGGGGTCCCCGGAGCATCCCACGGCCCCACAGCTACTCCGACTATGGAGGGAAGTGCGCTCTAGACCCGACCTCTCCCCAGATATTTCCCCCTGTACCCTGTATCGCACAACCCTGACTTCCCCCCGGGAAGACAGCAGTCTTTCCTGGATATAGACACGGATGGGCCCTACCTACATATTGCGCGTTGTTACACTGATAAGGAGTTGTCTCCACTGCCTTCACTTAGCACCGAGAAGCGCTTATACGCCCCTTGCATACTTCAAATATAGCCAATTAACTCACTTTGTACGTAGACTGACTTCGACCCCCAGTTCGGTTTACTATGACTGTATTTGAGACTCTGTGTACGATGGACCCCCCACCAACACATGTCCTCTCGTCTCTGTACTCTTTACTTCTTTCCTCGTCACAACCCAAGGTACCCTCATACGTGTCTAAATGGCAGAGCGAACTCCCTGACCCAATCTCGGAAGATGACTGGGGAAAATTTTCTCAATTAATAAATACTCCTCCATGAGCCTTTCGGTACAGCTCTCCAACTTTAAGCTCTTATCACGTTGGTACTTGACTCCAGTACGCTTACATCGTATGTTTCCGCAATCTACACCCCAATGTTGGAGATGCCTCGCTGACACTGGTACCTATCTACACCTATGTGGAGCTGTCCGGTCCTTGCGACTTATTGGTCCGAGATATTAGCACATGTCGCTGACATAACGGGGTTTAAGTCGGGGAATTCATATCACCTGATACTTTTTCATCTGGTCCCACTCCCAGTCAACACTTACAAAACCTCCTTATTGTTGCACCTTTTAAACGCGGCCAAATCCCTTATCCCTCGGAAATGGAAACAGACTGCTGCTCCTACTGTGAAGGAGTGGATTGAGGCAGTGGAGCGCATCCGTACCTTAGAGGAACTCCACTACTCATTGGAGAATCAGTATCAAAAATATTTTAAGACATGGTTTTGGTGGTCCGAGTTTTCTCTTAAACGTTCCCCTCCTCCCCCTATGGGGCGGCGGGTTGCGTCCGGCGTGGACCCCGTGCCGGGGTTGCCCCCTCCTCCCCTTGGAGATTCACTGGCATAATTTTTGACTTTCTGGTGCTAATTGCTGGTTTTGGTACCTAACCTGGTTCTCACAAGTTTCAATATACTTAATAATGCGTCTCCCCTGTTGTTTCCTTTCTTTTGTTGTTTTTATAATATAGATCTACATGCCTAACCTATGAGATTCATAGGAATATTTATTTTCAGTGATGTTTATTTTATGTTTTACTGTCAACTGTGATACCACTTTATGATGCGCTGTGCCTAGCGCTTGTTCGTGATTTAACTGCATTTGTGACATTTTGGATCTGAAAACAATAAAACAAAGTTTAAACAAAAAAAAAATATAAAATATTATAAAAAGACAATACACACCTTATACATAAATATAAAATATTATAAAAAGACAATACATACCTTATAAATAAATATAAAATATTTTAAAAAGACAATACATACCTTATAAATAAATATAAAATAATATAAGAAGACAATACATACCTTATAAATAAATATAAAATATTCTAAAAAGACCATACATACTTTATAAATAAATATATGAAATATTCTAAAAAGACAATACAAACCTCATACATAAAAATTATAAAAAGACAATACATACCTTATAAATAAATATAAATTATAAAAAGACAATACATACCTTATAAATAAATATAAAATAATATAAGACAATACATACCTTATAAATAAATATAAAATATTCTAAAAATACAATACATACCTTATAAATAAATAGAAATTATAAAAAGACAATACACACCTTATACATAAATATAAAATATTATAAAAAGACAATACATACCTTATAAATAAATATCAAATAATATAAAAAGACAATACATACCTTATAAATAAATATAAAATAATATAAGCAGACAATACATACCTTATAAATAAATATAAAATATTCTAAAAAGACAATACATACCTTATAAATAAATATAAAATAATATAAGAAGACAATACATACCTTATAAATAAATATAAAATATTCTAAAAAGACCATACATACTTTATAAATAAATATATGAAATATTCTAAAAAGACAATACAAACCTCATAAATAAAAATTCTAAAAAGACAATACATACCTTATAAATAAATATAAATTCTAAAAAGACAATACATACCTTATAAATAAATATCAAATAATATAAGCAGACAATACATACCTTATAAATAAATATAAAATAATATAAGAAGACAATACATACCTTATAAATATATAAAATATTCTAAAAAGACAATACATACCTTATAAATAAATATAAAATAATATAAGACAATACATACCTTATAATAAATATAAAATATTCTAAAAATACAATACATACCTTATAAATACATATAAAATAATATAAGAAGACAATACATACCTTATAAATACATATAAAATATTTTAAAAAGACAATACATACCTTATAAATAAATATCAAATAATATAAAAAGACAATACATACCTTATAAATAAATATAAAATAATATAAGCAGACAATACATACCTTATAAATAAATATAAAATATTCTAAAAAGACAATACATACCTTATAAATAAATATAAAATAATATAAGAAGACAATACATACCTTATAAATAAATATAAAATATTCTAAAAAGACCATACATACTTTATAAATAAATATATGAAATATTCTAAAAAGACAATACAAACCTCATAAATAAAAATTCTAAAAAGACAATACATACCTTATAAATAAATATCAAATAATATAAAAAGACAATACATACCTTATAAATAAATATCAAATAATATAAAAAGACAATACATACCTTATAAATAAATATAAAATAATATAAGACAATACATACCTTATAAATAAATATAAAATATTCTAAAAAGACAATACATACCTTATAAATAAATAGAAATTATAAAAAGACAATACACACCTTATAAATAAATATAAAATAATATAAGAAGACAACACATACCTTATAAATCTGGGGGTGTAGCAGCGCACCTCTGCACCTCTCTTCACTGTTTGACAGTGGTCAGCATTAAATCTGCTACTGATACTATGTCCCCATGATTTTTATCTTCTGTGGTGTGAGGCTCCACTGAAAGGACAGGCCTGACCTAGCCTTAAGGGCCCTCATGTAGCCAGCGCAAAACCTTACTGCCCTAATGGTCTGGTCACAATCCATTACCATCCGCCACAACCTCTGGAAACATCTTAAAAAGCACAGATAGAAAAGAAAACCATTGAAGTTTGGTCAAACTTTATATTTTCACAAGGGAAAATGTATTTTTTCTCCTGCTCACGCTGCCAACACACTTTTTAACAGATTTCCCGTGGATCGCAGCTAAGGTTGTATGATCCATCCCGTCTCTGTGTCTCGTCCTATTGGGTCGGCTTTATCTATAGGTTACGAGGTTATACGGCAGGTGAGTGTTTAGGATTTCAATGTGCTTTAAGATGGAAAACCTCACTGCTAAAACAAATGCCCCCCTAAGTGCAGCGCACAATAAAAAGATGGCGGCATGGATCACAAAGAGATCTCATGCAGGGTGGAGGGGGGACATAATGAGCGGTCGAACGCAGGGATACTGTATTTGCTGGGTAACTGGTTAATTTACAGCATCTCCAGTTCGGTCGATTTAAATGATGTGATTGAGTGTGAGTCATGTCATGATAATCAGAGCTTATTATTACTTTATTGGCATTTAATGTCCTGCTCGTCATCTTACAGAGGTCCCATACTTTACGTACAGATAAAAGAGCATCGCAGCATGAGATTCCTTACCATAAAAAGCCAGAACCTTCACAAATCTGTGCCAGGTTCTTCCACTGAAAGACACCCACCAGGAAAACACACAATTGAATAGCAAACCAGGGTTCTGGGACTTTTGGCAAAGGTCGTAATGGACATTGGGTAAATCTGGTCCAGCCATCATGTCGTTGTTCAATCAATCAAACCCTGATGGATATTACGTGACCATGCTGTGTCAGAATGAGAAGGCACATGGTCAGAACAAAGAGACATGACACAGAACTGTCCCATAAATGATGGCGGTTGTTCAATTTGTCTTTGAAGTCAGTATTCTTCGCAGAGTTCCTTTGACTTCTTTGTTCCTGATGCTGTAGATGATGGGATTCAACATGGGTGTCACCACTGTGTAGAGGATGGACACGGCCCTGTCTTTTTCTGGAGAGTAACTGTATCGAGGACGCAAATACATGAAGACTATGGCTCCATAGTAAAGAGAGACCACAGTCAGATGGGAGGCACAGGTGGAGAAAGCTTTGTGTCTCCCAGTGGTGGAGGGGATCTTCAGGATGGTGGAGATAATTTGGATGTAGGATAGGAGGGTAAGAAGAAAGGAGCACAGTCCTACTATTCCACCGGACACGAACACTGCTATTTCATTCATCAAAGTGTCTTGGCAAGAGAGGCGGAAGAGTGGTGGCATCTCGCAGAAGTAGTGGTTGACGTGGTTAGACTTGCAGTATGGAAGCTGAAAAGTGAAAAACGCGTAGGACACAGAGTTCAAAAAGTTTGCGAACCAGGTTCCAACAGCCATGTGGAGGCAGAGCTTCTTATTCATGATGGAGTGGTAGCGCAAGGGGTTACAGATGGCTGCATATCGGTCATAGGCCATGATTGCCAAAATGATACACTCTGTTCCCCCTAAAGCCAAATGGAAGTACATCTGACATGCACACCCCAAAAACGAGATGCTCTTGTCTTGGGACACGGTGTTCAGTAAGAGTTTCGGCACAATGGTGGAAGAGAAACAGAGATCAATAAACGAGAGGTTACTGAGGAAGAAGTACATGGGGGTCTGAAGCCGCGAGTCACTCCTCACTGCCACGATGATCATGCCGTTTCCCAGGACCGTCACAATGTACATCAGCAAAAAGGTAATGAAGTACACACCTTGCAAGGAGGGGCTGGTGGAGAGGCCGATAAGAATAAAACGACGGGCAAGAGTTTGGTTCGAATCCTCCATAACATATGAGATAGAACTGGAATAAAAAGGAGAATTTACCCTGACAGCATCCGTAACACATGAAGGAAGAACGAGCGAAACAATGAGAGCTCCCGCATGGTGCAACCTTGACACATGGACTCCCACCCAGACAGAAACACTGAGGGGTCATCCATGGTGCAGCCTCAACACATGGACTCCCACCAAGACAGAAACACTGAGGGCTCATCCATGGTGCAGCCTCAACACATGGACTCCCACCAAGACAGAAACACTGAGGGCTCATCCATGGTGCAGCCTCAACACATGGACTCCCACCAAGACAGAAACACTGAGGGCTAATCCATGGTGCAGCCTCAACACATGGACTCCCACCCAGACAGAAACACCGAGGGCTCATCCATGGTGCAGCCTCAACACATGGACTCCCACCTAGACAGAAACACTGAGAGCCCAGCACATGGTGTAGCCTCAACACATGGACTCCCGCCCAGACAGAAATAATGAGAACTCCCGCATGGTGCAGCCTCAACACATGGACTCCCACCCAGACAAACACTGAGAACTCCAGCATGGTGCAGCCTCAACACATGGACTCCCACCCAGATAGAAACACGGAGGGCTAATCCATGGTGCAGCCTCAACACATGGACTCCCACCCAGATAGAAACACGGAGGGCTCATCCATGGTGCAGCCTCAACACATGGACTCCCACCCAGACAGAAACACTGAAAGCCCAGACATGGTGCAGCCTCGACACATGGACTCCCACCCAGACAGAAACACTGAGGGCTCATCCATGGTGCAGCCTCAACACATGGACTCCCACCCAGACAGAAACACTGAAAGCCCGGACATGGTGCAGCCTCGACACATGGACTCCTACCGAGACAGAAACACTGAGAGCTCATCCACGGTGCAGCCTCAACACATGGACTCCCACCCAGACAGAAACACTGAGGACTCATCCATGGTGCAGCCTCAAAACATGGCCTCCAACACAGACAAACACTGAGAGCTCCCGCATGCCTCAACACATGGACTCCTACCGAGACAAACACTCCATGGCACGCACCTCAACACATACAGGGTTATTCAGATAGAGGTGAAACCAGGAGAATGACTGGAGAAGTGAAAATTCTAGGTCAAAATAGCCAATTTGGAAAGTGAGGTAAATGGGAGAATTTTTCTGGTTTGGCTATTTTGAACTAGAATTTTTACTTCTCCAGTCATTCTCCTGAGTTTCACCTCTCTCCGAATAACCCTGATGGACTCTTGCACAGAGAGAAGCAGTGAGCACTCCTCCATGGTGCACACCTCGACACATGGACTCTTGCACAGAGAGGAGCAGTGAGCGCTCCTCCATGGTGCACACCTCGACACATGGACTCTTGCACAGAGAGGAGCAGTGAGCACTCCTCCATGGTGCACACCTCGACACATGGACTCTTGCACAGAGAGGAGCAGTGAGCACTCCTCCATGGTGCACACCTCGACACATGGACTCTTGCACAGAGAGGAGCAGTGAGCGCTCCTCCATGGTGCACACCTCGACACATGGACTCTTGCACAGAGAGGAGCAGTGAGCGCTCCTCCATGGTGCACACCTCGACACATGGACTCTTGCACAGAGAGGAGCAGTGATTAACAGTGGAGAACCTTAGGGATGTACAGTAAGACCCAAGCAATGGTGCTTTTTGGAGATACTGTTTCTTCCATGTGTTTTACTGCCTGGTGAATTGTGTGACAAACTAAATAATTATCCACACTGCCACACATCCTACCACACCACAACCTGATACAATATCACAACAACCCCTACAACAACATTTAACACAACATCAACACCCCACACACTGCCACCATTGTCTACAACAGTGGTTTCCAATCTTGGCCATCCAGATGCTTCAGAACTACATCTCTCATGATGCTCAGCCACTAATTAGGTCAACAGAGAGGGACATGTAGTTCCAAAACATCTGGAGGGCAAAGTTTGGACACCACTGGTCAACAACATCCCGCACACTGTCCCTTCCTCTACAATATCTGATACAACACCAACATCGCACACACTGCCCCATACTATGCTGACATGATGGTATACCATCACCTGACATGAGGCCAACACTCGATACAGCAAGAGCATGTGACACGGAGCCCTTCTGTTACATAACATGACAACAAAGAACATGAAAGAGATACATAACCAACATCTCATAATATGCCCCAAAAATCTCCAGCACCATCTGGCTCAATGTTACCGCTGCACGCACAGTGCCGACATTTCATGCAATGACATCATCAGATACAATGTCACATACTGTCTACAATAACGCCATGTCCTCCAATTCCACCGAGTGCTACACAACCTCCCCGTACAGTGACACAATCTGACAGAGTCATCTGTATAAATACACAGTCCTGTACCTGCAGTAATTGCTGGGAATGAATCAGGATTTGGCTCTGTGACCGTTATAACGGCTACAAAGCAGGAGATGGAGGCTGTGACGTCCAGGAATAACTACACATTATGCCTCCAGAGGTGGGATAAAACCTGTGAACAAGAAGAGCTACGCAGGGATTGTCAGTGTGTGAGGAGAGAGAGGTGAGCATTAGAAGGTCTGAACCTGAAGCCGTTCATGGAGGAACTTACAGAAACCGCATGGAAACATTAATATCTCTATCTTAAAGCCCGTCCATGTGTCTGAAGAAATACAGTCAATCCATATCATAACCTCAAATGAGACACAGTGCCAAAGCGATGGAGGAAAATGCAACTCAACCCTCAAAGACAACCCAATGCTCCAATCAGACCGCCATCGTTTCATCTCCCAAACACACAGAAGTGTCTCCTATGGCCCCACAAACTGAGGAGATCGCATTCCATACAAAGGTCTTACCTTGAAAGGTGAGTGTTCAGGTCATAACACAACGCTGGCAGAGCGAGGAACCAGTGCACGTAAACACCATAGCGTGAGGTGCAATCGTCATGAGCGGTCTGGGCAGCTTGTCATTCATCAATAGCTTGCCGTCCGTTGAGTCTCACATATTCTGGCGTTGCAGTTTCTTGGCCTTTGGGGCAAATGCTGTAAGTGATGCTCGGGTATATATGTATTCTGCAGATCACAGGAAGGAAGGAACATTGGTTTACTTTAGATGACATAATGTAGCGAGAGGAAGAAACTCCCTGAGCAGTTACTAGAATGTCCCGTAAGACACGGAGTAAACCCCAGCGGGCCACAAACGCACACAATACCACCACGGCATCCAGGTCTCAAGAAACGCGACGATACAGAGAATAAAATTCAATTAATTTTAACTCCTCTATTATAAACACAAAGCGTGTGCCGAGCTCTTCAATAAACTGAACACCCAGAGACGGGGCACAAAGACTAGGAGGGATTTTAGGAATCTGGTTTTATAGGGAAGCTTTGCTCATCCTGACCACTTTATAGTTTAATGTGATGAGTGCCTCTCCCCCCCCCCCCGCAATGTCCGGATCAGGGTAACCAGCAGCTTGGATTTTCAATCTCCTGGCTGCCGGTCACTTGTGATGTCACACACAGAGAGCAGCTGACGTCACCCTCTGAGACCGCACTGAGAGTGAGCGTTCTCAGAGACGCAGTCGATGGATCGGATCTGTGCATGCGCGTGCAGCTCCAATCCATCACTCTGTGCTCCAACCTTGGCCCAGCTCGCTTCTAAGAGGGTCGACAGCCGCCATTCAGTGCTCACTGCTGTAATAATCAGACGGTTTCCTTCACTATCTTCCAAGCTTTCCGATTCTCACCAATGCTCCCGCTACCCAAAAAAAGAAAGAAACGAAACCTAGTGTAATTAAAATATAAGCAGGAAAGAATATCTCTCTCACGTTGCACTCACATAGCACGGAGCTCGCAGCAGCCTCTTGGATGTCACACGTGTGGGTTATTCATGGCCGATCAACCTCCACAGAGTGGAACGTGTTATAAAGGCCTCCTGATGTTAAGTTTCATCATGTCCTATGCGCCACATATATCCCAGAGGAGGAAGCCAAGAAAAAGACAATAACTGACAAACAGGAATAGTGCAGAGCACCTTCTCATGGTGTAAAATGAGTGAGAGCAATCCACTCACACGAGAGAGAGCCTACACACAGAATGCACCAAAATTCAGCAGAGGTACAATCCCAAAACTGCCTTCACTCAACACAATTTCACCAGGTGTTTAGGCAATAAAATCGAAATACTTTAATATAAAGAACAATCTATATTGAGAGAAAAATCATAAAAAGCAGCAAATTCATCGCGACGCGTTTCGCTCGTTAATATTCTGGCTTCCTCAGGTGAGGTCAGGACAAAACTTTACACATCTTTAATTAAATATAAGCAAATCTCCTACCTGCTACGTCCACATCATGCAGACTGTCCATGTGCTTCCACATATGAGTGAAGAGGTTAAAGTACCTGATAACTCATGTCTTCAAAGGCACCATCAGATGCAGTTACCTTGATACGCAGCTGAGCAGGACAAGATAAGATGTAATTCATTTGCATGTGGCTCCAGAACACGCTCCTAAAGTTTTATCAGCGTGGGCATGATGCCCGAGGTGCCAACACTTATTAAAACCAGCTGGGAATGTGTCTGAGTGACATCTCCCCAACGGATCCTGTACACAGACCTGAACTGCAGTAACTCCTTTTTTTTTTTTTGGAAAGCAACAAAGACATAAAGGAATGTGAAAAGATAAATCATGGCCTCGCAAGGCCACATGAGATGCCATATGCGGATTATGCGCACAGTAATGATGAATAAACGTAACCAGGATAAAAAACATCGGAACAAACAAACTTATGGCAATAAAGGAGCAAAAAATCCAAAGTATTCTCCGTAAATGTCCCGCACAAGGAGAGGTGGGACCTATCAGCTGTTATTATCACAAAAAAGCCTCAGATGGCACCCAAAAATTTCTTAAAAGTAGATGGGGAAAAAACATATGCCAGCTACAGGGCGCAAACAATAGCAAGAAATGCAGGGAGAAGGCCAGCACGAAAAAGAAGCATCCCGCTTAGCCCGGGTCAGTCGCTCCAGGGGAAAGATCACCAGGACATAGATCGGCAGTGGCCTGGGAGGGTGCCAGACCCAGTGAGCGCAATAGGCGCCACACCTCTTCGGGAGAGGACACCGTGTGGGTCAAATTCTCATGGGAGATGGTCAGGGAACCCGCCACCCCCCATTGGTAACGGATCCCATCACCGCGCATAAAAGAGGCCACCTCTCGAAAGCGTCTCCGGGCCAGTAATGTCACAAAGGACAAGTCATTAAAAAGTTGTAGGGTAAGGTTCTCAAAAATCAAAAGGCGCCCGGGCAGGGGGGGATGACATGAGGCACCGCTTACCAGCCTCTGTGCTAGCAACGACCAAAACATCACGAGGAGCATCCACAGGGGCCGTAGCGGCCTTTCGAAGACGGGTAACAGAGCAAAAAACGGGGGACGCCTCGAGAGGGGAGCCCAGCACATGAAGAGCGAGTCTATTCACACAGGCCAGCAGAGTATCCGAAGAGACCGCTTCCGGAACTCCACGGATCCCAACATTCCGCCGGCGGTGGTGCGCCTCAACAGCCTCCACTGCGCCAGTGAGTGAGTCCACCCGAGTTTGTAGTGAGTCCACTCGAGGACTAAGAAGGGCCTTTGTCAATGCAGTGTCTTCCACCCGTGACTCAACTGCCTCCAGGCGAGTCTGAACAGCCGACACCTCGGCCCGCATAGCCGAAAAATCCGCGCGCCATATTGCCCTGCATTTCCCCCAGCATGTCTTCCATCATGCATCGAATGTCACCTTTAGTGGAGGGGAGGAGGCTGTCCCCACCTTCTCGCTCAGGTCGGGTCCGCCGGGCTGCCGAAAACCCATGCGCAGCTAGCTTCTTCTCTGGAGCAGGGTCAGCCATCGTCTTCCCCGACTATCTCGTAGTCCTAGATGATCTCAGTGAGGCCGACCCATCTTCTGACCAGGAGAGGCCATCCTCTTCGGAGGAACTCATCGCCGGGATCTGGAGCTCCAGGGGGTCGCCTTGGCGGCGGCGGCGGTCCAAGCCTAGGGATTCTCTAATGTCCTGTTGCCGGGACCCATCCGGCAGGTAGGACTTCTTCCCTGACATAGATCGGCAGTGGCCTGGGAGGGTGCCAGACCCAGTGAGCGCAATAGGCGCCACACCTCTTCGGGAGAGGACACCGTGTGGGTCAAATTCTCATGGGAGATGGTCAGGGAACCCGCCACCCCCATTGGTAACGGATCCCACCACCGCACAAAACAGTGCGTGCAGCCAGGAGCAGGCTCCAAAATGGCCGCTGCACGAAGGCCTCAGAGATAGGCCTCGAGCACAAAAACCCCCAACTGGAGCCGGGAAGACCACAAAAATCCGTTGGGGTCAGATGAGTAGGGCGAGAAATGAGTCTCTCAACTGCCAGTGTAAAGTCACTGGGGTGGGGTAAATGACAGAAATCCACAGATTTGGCCAAGACAGACCGAGAGCCCTCCAGAGTGCGACTTCACCCGGCGGCAGTCAGCTCCGCCCCCCTGCAGTAACTACTCTTAATCAGCAGGTGTCGACATCTCCCCAAGTGATCCTGCACAGAGACCTGAACTGCAGTAACTCCTTTTAACCAGCAGATGGCGACATCTCCCCAAGTGATCCTGCACGGAGACCTGAACTGCAGTAACTCCTTTTAACCAGCAGATGGTGACATCTCCCTAAGTGATCCTGCACGGAGACCTGAACTGCAGTAACTCCTTTTAACCAGCAGATGGCGACATCTCCCCAAGTGATCCTGCACGGAGACCTGAACTGCAGTAACTCCTTTTAACCAGCAGATGGTGACATCTCCCCAAGTGATCCTGCACGGAGACCTGAACTGCAGTAACTCCTTTTAACCAGCAGATGGCGACATCTCCCCAAGTGATCCTGCACGGAGTCCTGAACTGCAGTAATTCCTTTTAACCTGCAGGTGGCGACATCTCCCCAGGTGATCCTGCACGGAGACCTGAACTGCAGTAATTCCTTTTAACCTGCAGGTGGCAGTGACACCTGCCTCCCAAATCATTAATTACAGTAAGGAATACATTGGGAATATCCCAAATATTACTGTATAATTAACCACGTCACTGCTGAGCCATTTCACCTCTGTGTGCTGAGCTCATTTTTTTTGTATTTAAGATTTTTATTCTGCAAACAAAGGGTCACATACCGACCAACAAGGGTGGCCTCGCAGGGTCAAATATCACACTCACATAAGAAATACAACAAAAGAAAAGAAACGTCAGCCATAAAAAAATAAGAAAAAAGAACTCAGAAAAATCAAGTCATAAAGGGGACTCAGCTCGAAGGGAAGTGTGTCATCAGAAATCTCTCCATATAGAATAAGGCCACTGTACAGAGGGTTAACACATCATAAAGAAAAAGTCAAAATGTCCTCACAAATTGTCCAGAACGTCACAGAATGGGGGGGGGGAGATAACTGTGGAGACGCCTGTGAAAACACGGAGACTCAAAAACATAGGTCAGAGATCCCCTAAGCCTGCGTCTACAAACGGTAAGGGACATGGGATAAGCAGTGTGCCACCTACCAGGCCAGAGCATCCAGCCTCCACTCTCCCTCAGCCACGAGGAAGGTCTTCAGGCCTCAGTAAAGTCCAAACCACACCGCAAGCTCCACCGCCAGAAGCTCGCGGCAGGGCTGGGCCAGATCTCGGCGGGTGCGTCAGCACCATCCTGGCCATCGGCTGGGGAAGGCCATCGATCCTAGGTCGGCGAGGAGGAGCCGCCGACACCTGGCTCACCAGCACAGCCATCTCCCTTCGCTCACAAGTCTCATCCACACCTTCAGCACTCGAAGCCAGAGACCACAAAGGTGGCCGAAACACCTGGGGCAGCACAACATCAGTAACGTTGTCCTCAGTGCCTCTCTCCACTGGGTCAGCAGCAGGTAGGTAAGTCTCAGTGGGGCATAGGGTCGCATCAGCCCCGATCTCTTCCATCTCCAGGTTCCCCTCCTCCTGGCAGTCTCGTAACACAGCCATCATCTTGCGCCAAATCCCTTTAGTAAGTGGACCTTCCGCATCCTCTCCGGCCAGCAGCAGTAAGCATAAATCCACAGAGGCGGCGTGCAACACAGATATCTACAACGGAAAGTTTATTACTAATAATACAGCAGGTAAAAAGGCGACATTTCGGTCCTACAAGACCATAATCATGCATTTCAATAAACTTTCCTTTGGAGATCTCGGTGTTGCACGCGTCTGTGGATTTATGGATGTTCTTTGAGGTTTGGGCGGACCCCGCTGGCGTTTGCACCAGGACCTCTCCACTAGCTTGACGGAGCTCTCCCTGGGAAGGTACATTACGCTTTCTAGGTTTTGATCTCTAGCAGCAGTAAGCAGGCGTCTAGGACGGAAAGAAAAACTCCCTCACCTCCAGCGGGGGGAGGGGTCCATTCCGCCACCATTCCTCAGGTCTGTCTGCCCCCCCCCCTATAGAACCGCTGCCCAAAGCAGCCAGGAGACTTGGGCCCTCCATCTCCGCAGATTGCAATAGGCACTTGGTCCGGAGGAAGGCGATCAGCGAGGACAGGGTCGTGAGGTGTCTGAAGCCCAAAAGTAGGCCTCAAGATGGCCGCCGGCGTCATGCTTCAGCCACCAAGTATCGGCTGCCAGGGATGTCTCTCGTCCGGAGCGAGGGACTGAACGGGCTCTGGACAGTCCAGAACCTATGGCCAGCCTCCCACGAACCAGCAGCTTCAAAAATATCATGGCCAGAGTCATCTATGTGTCCCTAGGAAGAGAGGACGTGCGGAGCTCCATGGAAACACGTCCTCTCCAGTGAGCAGCCGGCCTTGCCCCCTGCTGAGCTCATTTTGACCATTTTGTGCTCATCATGTTTAAACGAGATTTGAAGTCATGTTTTATTGTAGGACCCAGACATATTATATATCATTATATATATTTTAGGTTTAGCACTCACCCTAAAACAAGAACATCCAGTAACGTAACCCTAATTACACACCCAAACCTGAAAGGTAACCCTAACCCTAAAACAAGAACATCCAGTAACGTAACCCTAATTACACACCCAAACCTGAAAGGTAACCCTAACCCTAAAACAAGCACATCCAGTAACGTAAACCTAATTACACACCCAAACCTGAAAGGTAACCGTAACCCTAAAACAAGCACATCCAGTAACGTAAACCTAATTACACACCCAAACCTGAAAGGTAACCCTAACCCTAAAAACAAGCACATCCAGTAACCTAACCCTAAAAATAGATAGCTTCCAAGATAAACATAAGTAACACAAACGAGTGTTATGAAAGTAAAAGGTTTTTTAAAGATAAGACTATATTTTGGGGAAAACAGTGATATAAAGCAAGGTGGAGAGTCACAACAATAAAGGTTATTCTGAAGCTGGTGCGGTGACGTCAGAGTGAGATTCTCTATAAAGTCCTCCCTCTGTCACAGCGATTAATGCATCAAAATAAAACAGACCAACATAGCATAGCCTGTATACATGTGGTAATTAAAGGAAAATCGGATTTACACTCACATTTGGTAGTGCCTAAATCAGACACTAGATGTATGTGCAGCCAGCGATTTCAAGTGAGAGCGCTGGATCACCTCTTCGGCGTCTGAGCACCTCCTTGGTTCCTCCATTCGGCATGCAGCAAAAACCTGGGCCAAAGTAATAGTAATTCAGATAAATTTATTATAAAATGGTACACTAATACAACCACAAACGCGTTTCTCGGTGGATTCGCTTCCTCAGCTGGTGTATTGACTTGTTTTATTTGCTTCTAACTCTTGAAGAAACCACCAGGTGGCGCCGACGATACAGAATTATCACACTGTGTACAAAACTAAAGGCTGACTCGTTAGAATGATCAGGGCCAGGTTAAATGTAAGATGAACACAGATAATACATTTTAGAATACAGGCTGTCCTATAGCCAGGGACGAGGTAACCTCTAGGTCATAGTCTGTTAGCAGTGTATCAGCTAATGCCTGTCTCTGTATGACTGGATGACAAATGCACAGAATCCACATTAATGTGTACACAACATAAAAACATGTGAACAAGTCCATAAATAGAGTTGAAGAATGGATCACAAAAACACTGATCTCTGTACCCCAACTGGGTCGCATTTGTTATTGCTGCTCCCTTTTTGGACCCCCGTTCCCCCACCAGCAATCTCTCATGCCTTTCTCCAGGCCTTAGCCGCAGCTTAAGGACGGGGTACACTGAATGAGCAGTGATCGCTTTCCCCAGAAATTACCTTGGGGTAGAACAGATAGACAGGTAGATTTCAATGAAACATACAAGATATATATATACACAGTGCACGGAGGGAAACGGAAGATGAAACTCTGGTGTTTTCCTGCCTGATCAAATTACCCACTGCTCCCAGCCAGAGCCCTTTAACTTTCCAGACGTCAAACAATAGGGTGCCGTGTAATCACAGCCTGAGCATCAGACTGTTTGGAAAACTTGGATAACAGATAAGACATTGCACACACAGACAACACTCTAATGGCAAACAATGACCATTCAAACCTTCCACAGAGCTAAAACATTCTATATGGGGGGGGGGTGGAAAGGGCTGCAGTGACATCAGATAGAATTACAAAAAATATAAAACAGACAATAATGATACACGTAAGACACAGATACCCTGTACACTAGCAGAGGGTGACCTGGAAATAGGAGAGGATTGGGTAATAACATGACGTGTCAGATGCCCCAGAACCCATAGTCCCACATCCCCCAACCGCAACCCCAAGTCCAGGTACCCCCAGGTCAGTGACTCTAGTCACAGCACCCAAGTCTTGATTCTGCAGACTCTGACTACAAATGCAGTGAAGGGACATGTTTTGGTAAAAATGTGGTTGGTCCTCGGGAAAATATACACTGAAGAGTGAACAATGTATGGTTAGCAAAGGCTTTCCAGACACCATGTGTCAATGACAATGTATCTAGTGGTTTTATAAGAAATTCCACTGGATATTCATCGGATTATTTCTTTCCCCTGGTGATCACGGCCTTTATGGTGCCAATCACTGGCTTGTTTCTGATGCCGTATACGATGGGGTTAAACATCGGAGTCACCACTGTGTACAGAATCGAGATGGTCTTGTCGGTCTCAGGGGAGTAAGCAGAATGTGGGCGAAGATACATGACCATGATGGGGCCATAATACAAACTGACCACAATGAGGTGGGACGAGCAGGAGGAGAAAGTCTTGTGTCGTCCCTCAGAAGAATGTGTCTGCATTATGGTGCAAATAATACGAAAGTATGATACGAGTGTCAGCAGGAATGAGCACATCCCAAGAGTCAGAGCGGAGATATGAATTATGAACTCATTGAACCAAGTGTCACTACAAGACATCTGAAACAACGGAGGGACCTCACAGAAGTAGTGGTTTATTTGGTGGGTTCTGCAAAAGGACAGTCTGAAAGTAAGATTAACATGGATGAGAGAATTTATAATACAGAGCATCCAGCAGCTAGTGATGAGAGAGACGCACAACCTCTGGTTCAGGATAACGTGGTAGCGTAAGGGCTTACAGATGGCCACGTATCGGTCAAAGGCCATGACGGCCAATAATAAACATTCTGTGGCTCCAAGAGCTAAAGAGATGAACATCTGAGATGCACAGCCCGACCAAGTGATTCTCCTGTCCTCGGATAAAGTGTTCACCAAAATTAGAGGAACAATGGTGGAGGAGAAGCAGATATCAATGAGTGCGAGATTTGTGAGGAAGAAATACATGGGGGTCTGGAGCTGAGGGTTTAGTCTCACGGCAGTAATAAGCAACATGTTTCCCAACAGTGTAATCATGTACATCGACAGGAACAGGATGAAGAACATAGCCTGAAGGTATGGGACAGTCGAGAGGCCAAGGAGGATGAACCCATTCATATCAGTCTGGTTGGCGTCCTCCATATGAGCCACCAGGATGTGCCTAAATGAGAACCAATTGCAGTTGTAATTATGCTTTTCCATCAAAAGTACAGAGGGTAAAAGAATGACAGAGGTGAAGATAAGTCAAGACATGGTAAAGCACAAAGAGCATGGATTTTACCTTAACTCAAGCAATTTCAGATCATTTCGAATCCGTTCCTAATTTGCCCTCGGAGAGGTTTATGAGCACATTCCTAATGGTTTGCAGAACAGCTTTTAACGGAAAGAAGCAGAATTTCAAACAATGGTCACCTCTCTCAATGCTTAACAAAGTGGAACTCAATTCTGAGGGCAATGAGATGATTCCAAGAGATCTGAGAGGGTGGATGGAGCCATTCTTAGAGGTAATGTCTGAGTCTTATGTAGGAGACAGTAAAGTCATGAGGGCTGATTTTACAGCGATTACATTAGAATAATGACTAAATCCCCCAGCATTTATCTTATGTGGTTTCTGGACTGTTTTGCCTCCATACTGATACTGAATTATTCTCTCCGTCACCTTGTTGGGGTCACCATATAAACATATAGAAATCGTCACACTGTGATTCTGCTGCTTGTCCAGGGTTTACTGAGCAGCTCAATAAAAAACAAAGACACCTAAAAATCAGGACAATGTAAAACCATGACAAAAAAATGGAGATTTCCCATGATGACATAATATTCACAGAAAGACAATCGACTCCTGCCGTCTTCTGCGGAATCATGAAATTACTGAATAAACACAGATCATGAGAGGTTCAATATTTCTAAAAAAATTCAATAACACATGTAGTGAAAGGACATTTTCTCCATTTTTCATAGATCTCACATGCTTTTCCATGTGACCAAACCTTAACTCTGCACCCAGAGGTTTAAGTACGTGTCTGTGCACTGACTGGCCCCATAGGTAACGTCCAGAGGGAACGCAGGACTGTAGACACGTTATGGGAGTTAGAGAGCCGCACAGTCTCACAATCATTAATATTGTTTAGATTTCATGGGTATTAATTCCCATTTATAGTCTGATGTTCTCCCACGATACTTTGTATAACTTTTTATAATAACCAGACACACCAGGTTTTCAAATAATTAATGGGAGTCGTGACCCTCTTCTTACAAAGTAACCTCTAATACTCAAGGACGAGTGTGACCTGGATAGGCAGATCTCTGCATGTGTAAATTGGAGTAAAGACTGCTGCCTTCTGGGGCCAACTGAGCTCTGAAACATGAAACAAACCTGGACAAAGCTAGCATCCGAGGCTTCAATGCAGATCTTATAGGTTTCACACAGCAGATGCCTGCCTTAACCCCTTAATGACAAAGAACGCACAGCTACCTTTTGGTTTTCTTGCCTTTATGTGCTAAATAGCAAGAGTAAACAGAGATTTATCTTCTTTTAATCGCTGAGGTTTTCTAATCTTGGAGGGAGTTATTTAGGGAAATTTGGTCGGATTACTGGTTATTTTTTTAGCAAATAGTAATAAAATCACTTTTATCACTTGTACATTTTTTATATGGAACTATGTTTTATGTATACATTATGTGGCTAATTTCTGGATTACACTTGTAATTATTGAATTTATGTCCATTGTATTTGCCCCATTAATAGGAATATGTCTATAAAAGGTATATTCCCTATATATGGGATCGTCCACATGTTTTGATTCTTGTTTCCAGTCTGGCGCCGCCAACTTGAAATGTCACCAGCTGCCGCTGTCCAACAGACAGGAGGATGGAAAGGCTGTGTCTGGGCTGAGCACACAGCTGGATGGATTGTGCAGCAAATGAGATTTTATAATGACATCACTTTATTATTATACTTTATATAGTGCTGTACAAGGTAAGATCACAAGGTGATAATACAATCGAATATAAATGCTTTGAGACAATACATAACTTGACAGATACAGTAGAACTGGAGGTTCCCATTTTGCAGGGGGGGGCTTACAATATATAGGGCTATATGGGGATTGGGACATGGAGACATGACAGAGGGACGCGCTTGTCCAGCACAGCTTGTGCAGCTTGAGGTGATGTTCTTGAGGTAGCCATGATGTTTGATTGATTGATTTGAAGAACAGAGAGCATTAGGTTATATAGACACACACAACTAAAAGAGAAATCAACATTTTACCCTAAATCAATGATCTCTAATGAAATAGTCTGTTTTGAGCAGATGGTATTAACGGAGATTGAGAAAATTAAAATTTCTAAAACATGACGAAACAAGAAAGAACAGCTTTAGAAAAACTTAAAACTGATCCAGAGAGGATCATTAAGCCTGCTGACAAAGGAGGACGAGTGGTTCTTATGAGCAGACAATATTATGAAGAGGAAGCAGGAAAGATTCTCAATGATCCTAAGACACATACAGGGTTATTCAAAGAGATTCGAAAAGTCACTGCACGTTCGGTGACTTTTCGTTCTCTTCAATTCGGTTCCTTTTGCCGATCCCATTTCGGTGACCCTGCGGTGTATTCAGCAAACACCACAGGGTCCCTGAATTGCAGGGAAAAGCTGCCGCAAACCTGACGAAAATGAACCGCAAAACCCAGCGAATGCACGCCGAAAACCCTCAAAAACATCTGGATTAACCTGCCGAAAACCACGGAAAAACACGAGCAGGAGCCGATCACCCGCAGCGAAGCCGCTGGAAAAAGCCGAGACCGCAGACAGAGTGAAGTGAATAAATTAGAAAAACAGCTTGCTTGAATGATTGAAAAGTGAAACGCTGTTTGCAAAGAAACTACTGAGCGAAAATGTCTGAAATTTACATATGAGGTCCAGGGAATGATAATAAACAGGGCTGTTACTGAAAAATAAGTAAACTAAAAAAAAAAAATGCTTAAAGTATTCTAAAAAAATCTATAAATAAAGAGACTCTTTACTGCAGAATTTTATAATGAACGGTTTATTAGATAATGAATTAAAACGGGAATATTTTTAACATTGAAGCCTATGGGATTCTCCTAAATAAATTTGCCGAATTAAACCACCGAATGGCAGGACATTAGGGGAACCTTTCACTGCTGGTTTGTGTTCTCTGAATAGCCGAAGCAGTGTTTTTTATGGGGATTTCACTGCCCTCGAACAGGCGCCGAACAGGCACCGTATGTGCAGGCAATTCGCCAGGATTTGGCGAATTGCCTGCTCTCTGGATATCCGAATGGCCAATAAAGGTAACCGAACGCTGATTTTCAGCGTTCGGTTACCTTTCTCAAGCAATTCAGATCTCTTTGAATAAACCTGATAGGATATTAAATAAAGACCCGAGAGAGGAAATCGGGAAGAAATTCCAACAATACCTGTAACAGGGCAAAGAACTTGGTATCCTGGATAATAAAGAGTATGAGTATCTTAACATCACACATCCACAACATCCAGTGTTCTATTTTCTGCCGAAAATTCATAATAACCAAGAAAAGCCTCCTGGACGTCCAATTATTTCAGGTATTAACTCTGTTTCCAGCCACATTTCAGAATATATCGACCATCAACTACAACCGCTGGTTGTTCAGACAACAGCTTATTTGAAAGATACAATTAATATTTTACAAATTTTGGAAGAAACACAATGGCAAGATAATTATATCTTAGTCATTTGTGACGTCAGATCTCTTTATAGCATTATACCACACCAAACAGGCATCAATGCTGCTCGCTCATTTCTGGAGACTTCACAATTATTTTTACCCAAACAAACTGAATTCATTGCAGCTGGAATCAAGTTAATCCTGGAGAATAATTTCTTTTGGGTTTAAAGATACATATTATTTACAGGTATAGGGGACAACTATGGGGACCAAATTTGCCCCAAGCTACGCAAATTTATACATGGCGGATTGGGAGAGTTCTTGGTATTCGGAATGGAAAAAAACATCTAGTAGTTTACAAACGATAAATCAATGACATATTCTTTATTTGGAGAGGAGGGGAGGATCAACTGCAAGACTTTTTGAAATTACTAAATACCAACAATAGGAACAGATTACTAGAATCAACTTTTAGTAGAGACAAAGTCAATTTCTTAGACAAAACTATTGACATTGAGGACCAATACATTAAAACTAAGACTTTCTTTAAAAAAGTAGACGTTAACAGCTTTATAGATAAGGACAGCTGCCATTTTTCACAATGGTTGGATGGCATACCTAAAAGTCAATACATCCGACTAAGAAGAAACTGTAGAGAGGATGTCCAGTTTGAGGAACAATCTGAGAAATTGCCAGGATTTTGAAAATAAAGGGTATGACCAAGTTAAACTAACACAAACAAGGCAACATGTAACAAATATGGATAGGAAGGAACTTATTAAATATAAAAGAAAAAGAGAAAATCCTATAAAAGGAGTCCCTTTCATATTTACCTATAATGCCCAAAATTCCAAAATACTGAGAATTATCCGCAAATTTTGGCCAATCCTGAGAAAGGATCCTGCATTAAAAGAAATTCTCCCTGAGGAACTATCCATTATATGTCGAGGAGCGAAGAATTTAAGGATGGAGCTGGTCAATAGTAATCTGACCACCACAATTCAGAAAAATACATACAATATACCTAATGGCTTCCATTGCTGCAGAAACTGTCTGAATTGTAAAAACACAAAAAAAATCACAAGCAAATTATAAAAGAATTTGAAGCCAATAAGAAAATATACAAGATCAAGGATGTTATTACATGTTTTTTTACGAGTCAGGTGATTTATCGTCTAATTTGTCCGTGTGGCCTAATGTATGTAGGACGCACTATAAGACCCCTGAACAAAAGAATACAGGGACACTTGAGAAATATTAAGAACGGAGTAGAGAATCAGAGTGTACCTCTACATTTTAAAAAAATACATAAGAAAAATCCAGAGGGCCTTAAATTTATGAGCATAAAGTTAAAAGAAATTGGAGAGGGGGGAATTATGAGAGACAGATTGGTATGGAAGAAATGAAGGCAATCTATGATCTAAACACCTTAGCTCCCCACGGTCTAAATTCTGGCTTTGAATTAATTCATTTTTTAAAAGAATAGAACTTCTAGTATTTCCAAGCTTTCCAAGCAGCGACCCTTCCGGACCCCTCATTTTAATAGAAGATCTTCAGTATATAAGAAGTTCCATAGTTTGTCGATTGATAGATTTTTGGAATAAACACTAATCCCTTTCTTGACAGAATATACTACAATTTTGTTACAGTATAGTATCATCTATTTATTAGATCCAACGTACAATTCTATATATCTATTCAGTCCCCCTTTAACGTATACTTGTAACCAACAAGTATATCTTTAGGTCATGTACAAAGTTCGTGGAATAACGATCTAGTGCTTAGAGAGAGCAATTTTATTTAATTTTATTATATTTTTGCAATAATTAAGATAGGACTGTGACGGATCGGCCGCCACAGGATTTATTTTAATTTCATTCTTATTTTGTTATATGTCGTTTACCCTTTATTTATAGGAACTAATTTCCTTTGTTAGATTTAGTGTAAAACTGTTGCTAGACTTCTAATTAATAATGTTTTTCCCCAGCACCATCCTGCTAGTAACCACGGAGTACATGCGTGTTACAATGTATCCGTCACTGACGTAGCGCACCACGCTTCAAACTCCAATATACTTTATGCTCAGTTATATTGTGTGGTTTTAAATGTATTGTCAATTGCTCATTTTTAGTTTTAAATAGACTTATATTTCTTTAGTTAAATGTGTTTTTTTTTAAAGATACTACCTGCCGCTAGTGGCAAATGCTTTCCTTTGTATAGAATATACAATAGGTTTGAGTAATTTGTGGATTATGCAAAAGTGCTTTCTGTTTCTGTTATCTGTTTACCTGTCTGAAAAGGTTGGGAGTCACATTGTCTCAGCCACCCACTATCTGATTCCCTTTACAATGGGTTATGTAAATCCCTGTATGTGGTCACTGTGGGGTCAAGACTTCATCTGCATACAACCAGTGGACCAAAGTGAAGACTGAAGAGAACCTGAAAGAAACCTGCAGTGGTCTTGGAACCAACCAATCAGAACTGTTGGGGTGGATGGGAAGTCTGAATGTGCATGGCTGTATTTTGTATATAAGCACTGTCTGTTCCCATTCTAAATACACTCTGATTTACCTACAACCTATACTGTGTCTCGACGAGTATTTGGGAGGGCATAATCACTGAATCCTTCGCTGCCAGACCATCCAGGGACCGCTGCCAATCTCTCTCCCACCTTGCTAGCTCTCTACCCGGCTAAGCTCTCCAGCAAGACTCGGCGCCGCAGACGGAGCTACTCCTGCAGGGTAGCTGATCTGTTACATTGGTGGCAAGCGGAGGGATCTCTGAGACCAGACAAGCAGGGGAAAATATAGCCGCTGGCTTGAACCCGGTCTCGGGCACCACAACCGCCAAGCGCCTGGAGCAGCACATCACCTGGGGAGATTCTGAGACCAGCCCAGCAGGGGGAAATACAGCCGCTGGCTTGACCCCGGTCTCAGACACCCGGGGATTCGAGAGATTGCTACACCGTCCTACAGCCGTTCACCCCGTATTGCTCAGCGCTACAACGGCTGGAAGCGCACGGGATAAAGCGGTCAGCGGTAAGCCAAAGGCTGCCCTCACCAAGGACCTGATGGAGGACGAACAGGCAAGTCTGGCCCTCCACGAGGACTCAGAATCCAGAGAATGGCGCCGGGAGGTACAATGGAAGCTGGCCCTGTTCGGAGTCAACCCCCGGCGGATGTGATCGCTATCGTTTTGGCAGGGGTCAGTCAGCTCAGAGTGGCCGAGTTGCGGTACCAGTTCGGGGAATCTACAGCGCCCCAGGAGATACTCCCTGCAGTCGTGGAAGAGGAGTTCTGGGACCAAGGAATGGAAGCGCCTGACCAGCACAGTGATCCAGGTTTCGGCCAGGAGGTGTTGTGGCATAATGACTCGGCACGGCAGCAGCTCTGGAGGGACGTCCTACAGCTTGAACAGGACTACCTTGGAAAGATTCTTCCTACCTTGGGTGAGAAATACTTGAGACTGTGGGACCTGCGGGTGCCATTCCTAGGAGTGCAACCCCAGGTAGAAAGACTGTCCCAACTGGAGAACCTGATCCAGATGGAGCTATGGCTGGAGGACGGGTACCGGGCACTGGAATGGTATGCTGCCAACCTGTGTCCAAAGTTGGAGAGGAAAGATCCTACGGAGGACTATGACTACGGCGGCCCAGGATTAATATTTGAGGCTCTCCAGGACGACCCCTCCTTTGGCAGTACAGCTAAACTGAGATTGGAAGAGATCCGGGACTTTTGGGAATGTGAGCACCTTGACGACCTCGGGCTGAGCAGTGATCTGGACTGGCTAGCCACCCAAGAGTGGGAGCTGGAGCAGGGATACAGGAGATTGTTTGAGGATGCTCCCCCGCTCGCTCTCACCCCGATGGACATGGCAGAAGAGCTGCCAACAGAACCCGGTGGTGCCAACCTACTTTCAGAATCTTCTGCTCACTGTGCCAAGGAAAGGCTCCAGGTCTACAGCTTCAGCTTATTCCTGGGGGTGCTAGCCAGGCTCTCTACATACACCGACCCTTGAGCTGTGGCTAAGGTACCAGAGAAAAGGTGTGAGAGTCACGAAGAGAAACTGGGTGTCCAGCGAGGAAGCAGCATTTGGCAGATGTGACCCTGTCCGGGCACAGAGATCTGTTACAAGGACTAGGTCCATTTAATGTAGAATTTCATTATGGACAGTGCTTTTATGATCATATTTAGCCCCCTTTATGAATGGTTTATATATGTCACCTTTTAACTATAGTGCCATTAAATATAAACACAATTTTTATTCGCCTGCATTATAAGAAAACTAAAAGGAATCACTTTTAAAGAGATGTATTTTAACTTTCCTGACAAAACATAATTATATATTGAAAGAAGTTCTGCTACATGTTTGAACAGGATAAAATGTGTTATGCTTGCATTGTGCACCATGAAATTATAGCCTCGTATATTTTGAGTATCGCGTTAGCTTGTACTTACAAAATAGGGACTAATTAGCATCAGCTTTCCCGTGGAACGCGGAAACAACTGGAGTGGAACGCACGCCCTCCCAGAACGAGGAACATAGTTCACGAGTCAGACTATATTAAAAAGAAAAAGAGTGTGTATATCACTAACTGATGAAGCCGTGTATTCGGCGAAACGCGCCTCAGTATGTTCTATTTAATATATTTTTAGATACAATAAATTTTTTTATATCACGACTCGAAGGGTGGATTTTCTTTTCATTTCCTTTCCCACCGCTAAGAATTTGGTACGAGCCGACGGAGCATTAGAAAGGGCAGAGGATTGCCGTAAAAATATCCTGCATGCGAGACATCCCCAGAGCCGGGCCAGGGGCTCCCCATTGTCACGTCTCGGCCTTGCCCCCTGCTGGTGGTAGCAGGGATTCCTGTTGTTTTGTTTTCAGCCTGCAGGCCATCTGTTGGGCTAATTGGTCTGCGGTCACATGACCTGTTCTGCCCTATAAGTACGACCAGGATTCCCCTTGATCCTTGGACCAGGATAGTCTTTCTTGCCTAGTCCCTGTATGCTGGTTTACTTTGATTTGCTGTGTATGACCTCTGGCTCATGTATTTAGGATCCCTCTCTTGTCTGACCCCTCTAGTTATGATATTCCGTGTATGACCTTTGGCTCTTGTATTTGGATCTCTCTTCTGTCTGTCCCCTGTACTGTACCGTGCTTATTTATCCGTGTATACCTGCATTTATTGTCTGTCTGGTTTATGTTTTGTTCGTCTTGCAGGCCTAGCCTAGTTAGTATTTCGAGACCACCTTTCAAGGATCTCAGTCAGGGCTTAGGGATCTTTCTAGTTTCTGTTAATATCTTGGTTTGTTCCCTGGAAGCTGTATACCTGTCCTTAAGGCTTCATCTCTGCAGATTGGGGGTTCCCCCTCACCCTATAGGGGGCTCCCCGTTACATTATCCTGGTCCCAAATAGAAGCTGGCAGGTATGTCTCATATGTATGAAGCTGTATTGAACTTGGTGCTTCCTATGATGAATGAGCTGCAGAGGTTAATGGAGGCTCTGAGCCTATCACCTGCTGCAGCTAACGATGCAGCACCACCCTGCACTACTTGCAAATCCATGTATGAGAAGGAAAGACGCAGGTTGTATGGTCTCTGTTTTTATTGTGCAGATCCAAATCACACTATTGAGCATTGTGTATTAAAACCTGTTAAGCAATGGCAGGGGAACCATATATTCAGGTATCGCTATGGAGGTACTGGTGTGTCCTCCATAGGCATCCAGACTGGCAGAATAGCCACCTCAAATCTGGTGAATCATGGGATCACTATGCCCTCGTCTCCCAGTGAGGTTTCAGTGTCTCCGGTTGGGAATGCTATGCCAGCCATGTCTGTATCCACTAGTACGCTGCCAGCCATGTCTGTATCCACTGGCACGCTGCCAGCCATGTCTGTATCCACTGGCACGCTACCAGCTATGTCTGTATCCACGGGCACGCTGCCAGCCATGTCTATATCCACTGGAACACTGCCAGCCAGGTCTATATCCACTGGCACGCTGCCAGCTATGCCTGTTCCCACTGGCAGTGAAATGCCAGCCATGTCTGTATCTACTGACACGATGCCAGTCATGTCTGCTTCCCCTGGCACGATGCCAGCCATGTCTGCTTCCCCTGGCACGATGTCAGCCATGTCTGTATCCACTGGCACGATGCCAGCCATGTCTGTATCCACTGGCATGCTGCCAGCCATGTCTGTATCTACTGGCACGCTGCCAGCCATGCCTGTTCTCACTGGTAATGAAAAGCCAGCCATGTCTGTTCCCACTGGCAATGAAATGCCAGCCATATCTGTATCTATTGGCACGATGCCAGCCATGTCTGTATCTACTGGCACGATGCCAGCCATGTCTGTATCTACTGGCACGATGCCAGCCATGTCTGTATCCACCGGCACGATGCCAGCCATGTCTGTATCCACTGGCATGATGCCAGCCACGTCTGTATCCACTGGCACGCTGCCAGCCATGCCTGTTCTCACTGGTAATGAAAAGCCAGCCATGCCTGTTCCCACTGGCAATGAAATGCCAGCCATGTCTGTATCTACTGGCACGAAGCCAGCCATGTCTGTATCCACTGGCACGCTGCCAGCCATGCCTGTTCTCACTGGTAATGAAAAGCCAGCCATGCCTGTTCCCACTGGCAATGAAATGCCAGCCATGTCTGTATCCACTGGCACGCTGCCAGCCATGCCTGTTCTCACTGGTAATGAAAAGCCAGCCATGCCTGTTCCCGGCAATGAAATGCCAGCCATGTCTGTATCCACTGGCACGCTGCCAGCCATGCTGTTCTCACTGGTAATGAAAAGCCAGCCATGCCTGTTCCCACTGGCAATGAAATGCCAGCCATGTCTGTATCTATTGGCACGATGCCAGCCATGTCTGTATCTACTGGCACGATGCCAGCCATGTCTGTATCTACTGGCACGATGCCAGCCATGTCTGTATCCACCGGCACGATGCCAGCCATGTCTGTATCCACTGGCATGATGCCAGCCATGTCTGTATCCACTGGCACGCTGCCAGCCATGCCTGTTCTCACTGGTAATGAAAAGCCAGCCATGCCTGTTCCCACTGGCAATGAAATGCCAGCCATGTCTGTATCCACTGGCACGCTGCCAGCCATGCCTGTTCTCACTGGTAATGAAAAGCCAGCCATGCCTGTTCCCACTGGCAATGAAATGCCAGCCATGTCTGTATCTATTGGCATGATGCCAGCCATGTCTGTATCTACTGGCACGATGCCAGCCATGTCTGTATCTACTGGCACGATGCCAGCCATGTCTGTATCCACCGGCACGATGCCAGCCATGTCTGTATCCACTGGCATGATGCCAGCCATGTCTGTATCCACTGGCACGCTGCCAGCCATGCCTGTTCTCACTGGTAATGAAAAGCCAGCCATGCCTGTTCCCACTGGCAATGTAATGCCAGCCATGTCTGTTTCTACTGGCACGAAGCCAGCCATGTCTGTATCCACTGGCACGCTGCCAGCCATGCCTGTTCTCACTGGTAATGAAAAGCCAGCCATGCCTGTTCCCACTGGCAATGAAATGCCAGCCATGTCTGTATCCACTGGCACGCTGCCAGCCATGCCTGTTCTCACTGGTAATGAAAAGCCAGCCATGCCTGTTCCCACTGGCAATGAGATGCCAGCCATGTCCGTATCTACCGGCACGAAGCCAGCCATGTCTGTATCCACTGGCACGCTACCAGCCATGCCTGTTCTCACTGGTAATGAAAAGCCAGCCATGCCTGTTCCCACTGGCAATGAAATGCCAGCCATGTCTGCATCCACTGGCACGAAGCCAGCCATGTCTGTATCCACTGGCACGAAGCCAGCCATGTCTGTATCCACTGGCACGAAACCAGCCATGTTTGTATCTACTGGCACGAAGCCAGCCATGTCTGCTTCCCCTGGCACGAAGCCAGCCATGTCTGTTCCCACTGGCAATGAAAAGCCAGCCATGTCCGCTTCCCCTGGCAAAAAGCCAGCCATGTCTGTATCTACTGGCATGAAGCCAGCCATGTCTGTATCTGTTGGCACGAAGCCAGCTATGTCTGTATCCACTGGCACGCTGCCAGCCATGCCTGTTCTTACTGGTAATGAAATGCCAGCCATGTCTGTAGCTACTGGCACGAAGCCAGCCATGTCTGTTCCCACTGGCAATGAAAAGCCAGCCATGTCCGCTTCCCCTGGCAAAAAGCCAGCCATGTCTGTATCTACTGGCATGAAGCCAGCCATGTCTGTATCTACTGGCGTGAAGCCAGCCATATCTGTATCTACTGGCACGAACCCAGCCATGTCTGTATCCACTGGCACGAAGCCAGCCATGTCTGTTCCCACTGGCACGATGCCAGCCATGTCTGTTCCCACTGGCACGATGCCAACCATGTCTGTTCCCACTGGCACGATGCCAGCCATGTCTGCTTCCCCTGGCACGAAGCCAGCCATGTCGGGTACTGGTAATGAGAAGCCAGCCATGTCGGGTACTGGTAATGAGAAGCCAGCCATGTCGGGTACTGACAATATGTCATTCGTGATGCCTGAGGCTGGTACCTTGCCAGTGGTGTCCGGGACTAGCTGTACGTCAGCAATGACAGCTGTACCCAGGTTAGACGAGACAGCTGTGACCACGTTTTGTTATGAGGCCGACGTGCCTGGATTGGCACATGAGACCACTGTGCCCTTGCCCCACAGTGAGTCCAGTATTGTCCCCACCATTGTCAAGCCTTGTGAGGTGGTCACAAAGTCTATGTCTTGCTCTAAGAGAAGACAGGAAAAGGTGATCAACCCTAGCCAATCTGGTTCTGAAACTTCCACACTTTGTTCTGGTTCCAATGATACTACACCCTCTAAGTCCGAGGTTGCCTTACTCTGCACAGTAATCAGGGAATTCCGGCAAGCTGGTGGTTTGAAGGGTATTGTGATCCCCAAATCACATTGTGTTCCTAAGGAATATATACGGACGCCCTCTGGCTTTTGGATGCTTGAGAGGCACTGGGTAGTGCTCCAGAGACACCCTGACATTCTACAAGGGCTGTTGGAGGAGTCTGATTCAGATGATCCACAAATACTCCTCCTGGGGAGAGGTGTAAGACTGTTGTGGCGCCAACTGTACCATGTCCTGGTGATGTCCCATATCCCGAGAGTTTACCAGTCATGCACACACCCTGTACTGTATTGGTCGGGGCCACGTTTAATGGCAAGGTCATTGTCTCTGGGGTAGACAGTAAGTCCACTGTGTCTTGTGGTTCCACTGTGAGTTGTAATATACAATCTCAGGGCAAGACTACTGTCACTGGATCTGGCAGTACCTCTATTGCCTCTATGTGCCATGGTGTGGACGGAACTCCTAGATCACGGTCCAGGAGACGCAAGAGGACTAACCATAAACAACCTGGGACTGATGATTCACTCCGTTCAAGGTCCAAGGTACTCATGCCGTCGGACCCTCAGGTACGAGACCCTAGCCCGGTTGCCGAGGGTTGTGTACGGGCCTCTAATGGTGCAGTGATCTGCAGAGAGGACCTGGAGGTTTATGAAAGAGCTTTGCTTGCTCAGGCACAAACTGACTACTCTGAGTCTGAGCGGGATTCCAATGGGTACTGGTGACTGGTCTTATCCGTTTTCATGCCATCCATGTTTTCTTTCTTGGGTGCCCAGGAGGTCACCCGTAAGGAGGGGGTTATGTCACATCTCGGCCTTGCCCCCTGCTGGTGGTAGCAGGGATTCCTGTTGTTTTGTTTTCAGCCTGCAGGCCATCTGTTGGGCTAATTGGTCTGCGGTCACATGACCTGTTCTGCCCTATAAGTACGACCAGGATTCCCCTTGATCCTTGGACCAGGATAGTCTTTCTTGCCTAGTCCCTGTATGCTGGTTTACTTTGATTTGCTGTGTATGACCTCTGGCTCATGTATTTAGGATCCCTCTCTTGTCTGACCCCTCTAGTTATGATATTCCGTGTATGACCTTTGGCTCTTGTATTTGGATCTCTCTTCTGTCTTTCCCCTGTACTGTACCGCGCTTAGGAATCTGTATGCCTGCATTCATCGTATGTCTGGTTTATGTTTTGTTCGTCTTGCAGGCCTAGCCTAGTTAGTATTTCGAGACCACCTTCAAGGATCTCAGTCAGGGCTTAGGGATCTTTCTAGTTTCTGTTAATATCTTGGTTTGTTCCCTGGAAGCTGTATGTCTGCATTCATCGTATGTTTGGTTTATGTTTTGTTCGTCATGCAGGCCTAGCCTAGTTAGTATTTCGAGACCACCTTTCAAAGATCTCAGTCAGGGCTTAGGGATCTTTCTAGTTTCTGTTAATATCTTGGTTGTTCCCTGAATCTGTATACCTGCATTTATTGTCTGTCTGGTTTATGTTTTATCATCTGCAAACCTAGCCTAGTTAGTATTTCGAGACCATCTTTCAAGGATCTCAGTCAGGGCTTAGGGATCTTTCTAGTTTCTGTTAATATCTTGGTTTGTTCCTGGAAGCTGTATACCTGTCCTTAAGGCTTCATCTCTGCAGATTGGGGTTCCCCTCACCCTATAGGGGGCTCCCCGTTACACCCATATTGTAAGTACCCCATAGGGGGAAGATAGGGGCTGGCGCCGCCACGTACTGGGCAGTCGTGTCCTTTTGTTCACCTACACTGCAGGATATTTAATGACCGAAGGATCTATGACTAGTCCAAGGAATACTCAACAAACCAGTTTAAATCTATTCAGAAAAGCATCTGACCAGAAGATCACTGGATTATAAAAGTATATCGCTTGAAACTTCGTAAACCCGGAGAGAGGAGCGGTATTTAAACCATCTTGTTAAAATATGTCATTTTCTAGACACGTGGATTTAATACCAGATACATGACGGTCTCATATTAAGATCTAGAAATAATATGTTTGCTGATATAAAATACGAACACTCGATTAAAACCACTTCACATAAGTGTCTCTTATCAAGAAATGTTTTGACATCTGTGCAGTATAAATTTATGTTGTTGGTATAATAGAGAAACCAAACACTCTATATAGGAGATTTAATTCAGAAAAGTTTATGCACATTTATAGGTTTGTTAACAACTAGAATATACTTATGGTTTATGTTTCATTTTGTTAATAACTTGCAGACCCGTTTAAGTAGAGAGGTATCAATGAACACAGACAATATCTGTCGATCTTCTTTCCATGCTATATTCAAAATAACAATAGTAAATTCATCTATACTATAAAAGAGTAAGCCTTCAAGTGTCCGTCGAAAAAAGCGGTCTGCGCATGCGCGACGGACATTTGAAAGTGGCCGTTAAAACAAACAGGTAGCTGCGCGTGCCGGCGCCTGCAAAAAAAAAAAAAATCGGCACGAGCCGCGCGCAACTACCCGTGCGTTTTGACGCCGCAAGCCCCGATCTCCAGCGGTGACCGTCCTCCGGCTGTCGCGGCCTGCTCGGCGGGCATCCAGGCTCAGGCGAGCCCCGGCTCGGCTTGGGCCTACAGGCCCAGCCGAGCCAGGACTCGCCTAAGCCTAGAGGCCGGCCGAGCAGCCAGCGACAGCCGGAGGACGGTCACCGCTGGGGCTCCGGGCCGAAGTTCCCAAAACATACTCCTAAATCGGCCCTGAGCTCCAGCGGTGACCTCCTCCGGCCGAGCAGGCTGCTAGGCCGGCCTCCAGGCTCAGGCGAGCCCCCGGCTTGGCTTGGGCCTACAGGCCCAGCCGAGCCGGGGACTCGCCTAAGCCTAGAGGCCGGCCGAGCAGCCAGCGACAGCCGAGGACGGTCACCGCTGGAGCTCCGGGCCGAAGTTCCAAAACATACTCCCCTAAATCGGCCCTGAGCTCCAGCGGTGACCTCCTCCGCCGAGCAGGCTGCTAGGCCGGCCTCCAGGCTCGGGCGAGCCCCCGGCTTGGCTTGGGCCTACAGGCCCAGCCGAGCCGGGGACTCGCCTAAGCCTAGAGGCCGGCCGAGCAGCCAGCGACAGCCGGAGGACGGTCACCGCTGGAGCTCCGGGCCGAAGTTCCCAAAACATACTCCCCTAAATCGGCCCTGAGCTCCAGCGGTGACCTCCTCCGGCCGAGCAGGCTGCTAGGCCGGCCTCCAGGCTCAGGCGAGCCCCCGGCTTGGCTTGGGCTACAGGCCCAGCCGAGCCGGGGACTCGCCTAAGCCTAGAGGCCGGCCGAGCAGCCAGCGACAGCCGGAGGACGGTCACCGCTGGAGCTCAGGACCGAAGTTCCCAAAACATACTCCCCTAAATCGGCCCTGAGCTCCAGCGGTGACCTCCTCCGGCCGAGCAGGCTGCTAGGCCGGCCTCCAGGCTCAGGCGAGCCCCCGGCTTGGCTCGGGCCTACAGGCCCAGCCGAGCCGGGGACTCGCCTAAGCCTAGAGGCCGGCCGAGCAGCCAGCGACAGCCGGAGACGGTCACCGCTGGAGCTCAGGGCCAATGTAGGAGGATGTTGCCTACACATACTCACCTACATCGGCCCTTAGCTCCTCCAGCGATGGCGGTCCCGCTTCCAGCGTCCTCTGTCTCCGTTGGTCGTCGTATGACGTTACGAAAGCCTTTGACCCTGGGTCAAAGCCTTTTGTGATGTCATACCGGTGACCAACAGAGAGAGGACACTGGAAGCGGGACTGCCATCGCTGGAGGGCCGATGTAGGTGAGTATGTGCTCTCCACACCCACCCTGCTTGCTCGGCCGGTATCCAAGCTTAGGCGAGCCCCCGGCTTGGCCTGGGCTTAGAGGCCCAGCCGAGCCGGGGACTCACCTAAGCATGGAGTGAAAGGTATTTTAATATGATAGGTAGTGTGAATCCACCCCCCCCATTATAAGTGTCAAACCCTGCAAGTCTTTTACTTGCATAGGATGTTAGCCTGTGGAATTTAGCCATTTCCTTTGTGTGCAGGAAGGGGTGTGTGAAAAGTGTATGCTAGAAAAAGCCATCTCTGAATCAATATAGTAAATTTTGGCTCACTGTTGGTTAAACTCTGACGTAGAAATGTATCTGTATGCTGATTGGCTATAAGTTCTTTGAAATCTAATAAAAGACCTGTCTAAGGAAGGATATTTCAGACAGGACTGACGCTACATTGCTTTGTGGCTGATTTGTTGTCTCTCGCCATGGTGAAGCGCCGCGCCCTGTTTTCAACTTTGATATATGAGAAGAAACTAGAAAAAGGTTTATTGAAATTTCATAAATGGTAATTATTATAGGGAGTTTGTTTTGTTTGCTTTAAATCCAAATTTATCATGGAGGCCGGCCGAATTGCCTGCTCGGGCGTCCTCCAGGCTCAGGCGAGTCCACGGCTCGGCTGGGCCTCTAGGCCCAAGCCAAGCCGGGGGCTCGCCTGAGCCTGGAGGCGGCCGAGCAGCCTGCGACAGCCGGAGGACAGTCACCGCTGGAGCTCAGGGCTAATGTAGGTGAGTATGTGCTCTCCACACCCACCCTGCTTGCTCGGCCGGTATCCAAGCTTAGGCAAGCCCCGGCTTGGCGTGGGCCTAGAGGCCCAGCCGAGCCGGGGACTCGCTTGAGCCTGGAGGACGCCCGAGCATGCAACTCGACCGCCTCCATGCTCAGGCAAGTCCCCGGCTCGACAGGTCCTCTAGGCCAAGCCAAGCCGGGGGCTCACCTAAGCTTGGTAACCGGCCGAGCAAGCAGGGTGGGTGTGGAGAGCATATACTCACCTACATCGGCCTCGAGTCCTCCACCGGTCTACACATACTCACCGACATCGCCCTTAGCTCCTCCAGCGATGGCGGTCCCGCTTCCAGCGTCCTCTCCTTCTCCGTTGGTCGCCGGTATGACGTCACGAAAGCCTTTGACCCCGGTCAAAATGCCGGGGTCAAAGGCTTTTGTTACATCATGCCGGCGACCAACGAAGAGAGAGAGGAAGCGGGACCGCCATCGCTGGAGGAGCTAAGGGCCGATGTCGGTGAGTATGTGTAGACAACATCCCCCTACATTGGCCCGGAGCTCCAGCGGTGGCTGTCGCAGGCAGCTCGGCCGGCCTCCAGGCTTAGGCGAGCCCCCGGCTCGGCTGGGCCTGTAGGCCCAAGCCAAGCCGGGGGCTCGCCTGAGCCTGGAGGCCGGCCGAGCAGCCTGCGACAGCCGGAGGACGGTCACCGCTGGAGCTCAGGGCGAAGTTGCCAAAACATACTCCCCTACATTGGCCCTGAGCTCCAGCGGTGACTTCCTCCGGCTGTCGCTGGCTGCTAGGCCGGCCTCCAGCTCAGGCGAGCCCCCGGCTTGGCTCGGCCTACAGGCCCAGCCGAGCCGGGGACTCGCCTAAGCCTAGAGGCCGGCCGAGCAGCCAGCGACAGCCGGAGGACGGTCACCGCTGGAGCTCAGGGCCAATGTAGGAGGATGTTGCCTACACATACTCACCTACATCGGCCCTTAGCTCCTCCAGCGATGGCGGTCCCGCTTCCAGTGTCCTCTGTCTCCGTTGGTCGTCGGTATGACGTCACGAAAGCCTTTGACCCTGGGTCAAAGCCTTTTGTGATGTCATACCGGTGACCAACAGAGAGAGGACACTGGAAGCGGGACTGCCATCGCTGGAGGGCCGATGTAGGTGAGTATGTGCTCTCCACACCCACCCTGCTTGCTCGGCCGTATCCAAGCTTAGGCGAGCCCCCGGCTTGGCCTGGGCTTAGAGGCCCAGCCGAGCCGGGGACTCACCTAAGCATGGAGGCCGGCCGAATTGCCTGCTCGGGCGTCCTCCAGGCTCAGGCGAGTCCACGCTCGGCTGGGCCTCTAGGCCCCAGCCAAGCCGGGGGCTCGCCCAAGCTTGGATGCCGGCCGAGCTACTTGCTTGGCCGGCATCCAGGCTAAGGCGAGCCCCCGGCTTGGCCTGGGCCTAGAGGCCCAGCCGAGCCGGGGGCTCGCCTGAGCCTGGATGCCAGCCATACCACACACACACTGTAACAACCATATATGTGTTGTATATATATATCCACATGGGGTTACAGTGTGTGTGTGTATATATATATATATAATATATATATATATATATATATATATATATATATATATATATGGACTGCGCATGCCTGAGCGCAGAGCCCAGCGCCTGAGCGCAGAGCCCAGCGCCTGAGCGCAGAGCCCAGCGCCTGAGCCCAGCGCCTGAGCGCAGAGCCCAGCGCCTGAGCCCAGCGCCTGAGCGCTGAGCCCAGCGCCTGAGCGCTGAGCCCAGCGCCTGAGCGCAGAGCCCAGCGCCTGAGCCCAGCGCCTGAGCCCAGTGCCTGAGCCCAGTGCCTGAGCGCAGAGCCCAGCGCCTGAGCCCAGTGCCTGAGCGCAGAGCCCAGCGCCTGAGCCCAGCGCCTGAGCGCAGAGCCCAGCGCCTGAGCGCAGAGCCCAGCGCCTGAGCCCAGCGCCTGAGCGCAGAGCCCAGCGCCTGAGCCCAGCGCCTGAGCGCAGAGCCCAGCGCCTGAGTGCAGAGCCCAGCGCCTGAGTGCAGAGCCCAGCGCCTGAGCGCAGAGCCCAGCGCCTGAGCGCAGAGCCCAGTACCTGAACACAGCCCAGCGCCGAGTGCAGAGCACAGAGCAGAGCGCCAAGCAGAGCACAATAGATGGCACAGAGCAGAGCACAACCCATTAAAGGCACAGAGCCGAGCACAATAAACGCCACAGAGCCGAGCACAATAAACGCCACAGAGCCGAGCACAAAAAAACGCCACAGAGCCAAGCAAAGCACAATAAACGGCACAAAGCACAACACAATAAACGGCGCAGAGCACAATAAAAAGCAGAGCACAATATACGGCACGGAGCAGAGCACAGAGCTGAGCAAAACAGAATAAACGCCACAGAGCCAAGCACAATAAACTCCACAGAGCCGAGCACAGTACAATAGACGGCACAGAGCCAAGCACAACAGAATAAACGCCACAGAGCCGAGCACAATAAACGCCACAGAGCCGAGCACAATAAACGCCACAGAGCCGAGCACAGTACAATAGACGGCACAGAGCCGAGCACAACAGAATAAACGCCACAGAGCCGAGCACAATAAACGCCACAGAGCCGAGCACAATAAACGCCACAGAGCCGAGCACAATAAACGCCACAGAGCACAGCACAATAAACGCCACAGAGCCGAGCACAATAAACGCCACAGAGCCGAGCACAATAAACGCCACAGAGCCGAGCACAATAAACGCCACAGAGCCGAGCACAATAAACGCCACAGAGCACAGCACAATAAACGCCACAGAGCCGAGCACAATAAACGGCACAGCGCCGAGCACAGCACAATATACGGCACAGAGCACAGCACAATAAACGGCACAGCCAATCACAGCACAATAAACGGTGCCAAGCACAGAACCAAGCACAACACAATAAACGGCGCAGAGCACAATAAAAAGCAGAGCACAATATACGGCACGGAGCAGAGCACAGAGCCGATGTGCAGAGCCCAGCACAGAGCTGAGCACAACAGAATAAACGCCACAGAGCCGAGCACAATAAACTCCACAGAGCCGAGCACAGTACAATAGACGGCACAGAGCCGAGCACAACAGAATAAACGGCACAGAGCCGAGCACAGAGCCAAACACAGCACAATAAATGGCACCGAACCAAGCACAACGCACCACACTTATCAATAGACTGCCCTCTGGGCAGGCTTTACACCTAGTTAACAATAATCTGCTATTACAACTGCGCCTGAGGAGGACCCCCTTTTCTTCTAATATAGTTTCGTGCTGTTTTGGTGTCCAGAATACCCCCGGGGGTCGCAAAGGCTACAATCTAAGCTTCATCTCCATACTCCCTCCTGCGCCTATAGTTCCACCATTTTTTCTATTAGTCCTATGATGTTTGATTGTGGCTTTTCCGAATAGATGGGATTTTTGGGAGCGTTTAAAAGACTGAGTATCAGGGGCAGCTTGATAGGGAATTCCAAAGAACAGGCGCAGCTCAAGAAAAATCAAAACATCTGGCATGACAAGAGGTGATTAGAGAGGAGAATATCAGCAGGCCATGAGAAGATGATGGAAGGAGGCTTGGGGAGTATTTAGAGATCACAGAGGATGGATAGCTTGCACTGTGATTAGAGAGCTTTGAAGGTTAGTTTAAAAGATCTTCATACCCCGAAAGGGTCACATCTTTTAATACTGTTTCCTTGCCGGACCCACGTGGTCTTCCCAGCAGGCTTTCATGCCTTTCTCCAGTCCTGAGATGAAGTTTAAGGATGGGTACGTGTAAAGAGCCTGTTAGCATCCCCCAGGAATAAGACGATGTTGCATATCTGAGAGTTTAGAACAGCTACAACAACACTGAACGCCTGTATTGAGTTAAATATATACAGTCCTAGGTGGACATAAAGACCAATGGAAATTTACACCCTGATGCCCCCCCACCTCAAGTGAACCATACATGAAACTATAGGGTGCCATGTAATCACAGTCTGAGCATCAGACTGTCTGAAGACAGTAGATACCAGAGAAGTTACATATGTAGACCTGGTACAGACATGGGGATAAACATTGCTGAACATTTCTAGACAAGACAGAACAATGACAGTCGTGGATGGTGTGACAGATCTCTATACCCGACAGGGTCACATCCGCCAATGATGCTTCATTGCAGGACCCACCATGTTCTAACCCAGCCAGACTCCCATGCCGTCCTCCAGTCCTTAGACAAAGCTTAAGGACTGGGACACACAGAGCCTGCTAGTATCCCCCTGAAATAAGGCGATACTGCAGATCCGTGGTCTTTCGGGGTTAGAAATGGAACTCACTTTTAATCAGGGACACAGACATTTACGTGGTTAAACAGGGGTCATTTGCATATACAAAATCCACAACATCTTCTAAGGGAGGTTTTGATGTAATCGAATTAAATTTAGATACAAACAGTGAGAACATTACTCAAATTTTCTAAGGGAGTTAAAACAATAACAGATTACAGTGTAAAACAGGCAGGGTTTGTCAGACAATGAAGATTATGTTTGAGGAGCCGTATTATCAGATATTTACACCTCTCTGAGAGCATGTTTACTGGAAGGCTAATCTGATCATCAGATAGTAACAAACAATGACCTTGCATAATCACAATCACACAAACATTATGCACATAAGAGAGGGCAATGGGCCAATATTAATTATGAGTCCTGCACCCTACAAAATATGCCCCAAGTCCACATGACGCACATCACAGATGGTAAACAGGTTTAGAGTCTAAAGGCATCAACTAATGGGGCAGTGTTTGATAAGAACACATTCCATATCATTACATGTTCAGCTTGTGGTTACAGTCAGCCATCATTACATTTTCAACTAGTGGTTACAATCACCCATCAATACATGGGCGACTGTAACCACAAGCTGAACATCATTACATGTTCAGCTTGTGGTTTAACACGGTGCGGGGACCTGACCTGACATGGGTGCAGAATGGTGTGAGCTTAAGCACAGCGATAGACAAGATACAGACGTAAACAGATCTCAAAACAGAAAAAACAGGTTTATTTGTAACCCAAATAAAAAATACCAACCATAAAACCAAAACAGAATAAATGCAAGAAACAGAATGCTAAACTAACACAACACGAGAGGTCCAAGGCTGGGGTCAGACTAACGCATCTTTTACGTGCGTTTAGGCGCACTTAATCACGGCCGTAGTAGCAGCAAATGACGCGCAATGACGGCCAATATACGACGTATGGCCGCACAAAAGTCCGGCCGCGCAGCGCAAGTGGAAAATTATCAAATTTTTTCGAGAACGCAGAACTGCTAGTACTGACGTACAGAGTGCGCTGCGCCCACTAGCGGCATGTGTGCGTGATTAGGAGACGTCAGACCCTGCTCATGTCCGGCCAACATAACGTCCAGACGCCCAAAGTTTCCTGGTTTGGATCCATAAAAAATCACGCCCAAAAATGTGCATCGTATGACCGTTCTTGCGCATTCCGTGAAAAAATACGGCAATGCGTTCGAACGCACTTTTTGACGGTCGCTGCGAAAAATGCGTTCGTCTGACCCTAGCCTAAACACTAGAGAAACACATGAATATCAGATATAGCACAGAAAGAAAATACTTGACAGATAAACGCAATGAACAATATATCCAGAAAACAAAATCACAATGAACAGGCAGAGGAATATAACAGAACTAGCGGAGGAGTAAACACTAAGACAAAACCTGAAAGTCCTAAAGGGTAACTGGAAAACATACAGGAGAACAGGAGGAACAGATCCCTACCAGAACTGCAAGGTAAGTAATAAGGATCAAGGTGAACAAGAGGCTTGGAACAAACAGACTGAGGCTCAGAACAAAATGAGACATCACCCTTCCTAGGGCGCTGCCTGCCTTTATACAAAGTTCAATTACGAACAATTGAGTCCAGGTAAGTGTCCAGGCTTGGAATCCAAAAAACGAACGAAAGGAAAAGTCCAAAGCAGCAATGTCCACTACTGCCAGAGGAGGCGCCAGAGACCCAGGACGTATAGTTGCGCATCATTACAGGTTCAGTTTGTCAATAACAAATCACTGGTAACCAGCGGTATATCACAACATTTAATGTAAGCAGGGAGATGGAATTCAAGAGATTCAACCATTTTCAACATTGAACGTAGTTCCCCAATAGGTCATCCCAGTCTCCAAGGACACCCCGCTAATACTCCAAATAGTCAATAAAACAGAACTTTTATTAGTAGGTTTTATTAAGAGAGTGAAAGGTTGTGGCCTCTTTTCACAAACACAAAAACATAACCAACTCAATACCAAAAAGAAAAAGTATGTGAAACAGAAAAGAAGTAAAAGACGTTGAGTAGAAAATGTATCCGATCTCCATGCATTTCCATATAAGATTACTGAGGGCATTGCATGGAGATCTGATACATTTTTCTTTTCGCTATTGAGTTGGTTATGTTTTTGTGTTTGTGAAAAGAGGCCACAACCTTTTCGCTCTCTTAATAAATCATAACTTTTATTCGTAGGTTTTATTGACTATTTGGAGTATTAGCAGGTTGTCCTTGGAGACTGGGATGACCTACTGGTGAATCCCTTATGATGTTCATCTTGTTGTTACAGTTATCCATTGTGAAAAGCTCAGTTGGTGGCTACAACTGATAATTATTAGATGGGTAAATTCGCAAGGAATAATCCTTTTTGTGGCGCTGTCTGGTGTGGCACAGGTTTGCTGCTTAACTCAGATAGAAGGGCAGTGTTACACACCTGCCAATAATGTCAGAGAAGATGAGTAGTATATCTGTGTTGAGCGCTACCTGTGCATGTATATCTTGCGCTTTGTAAAGTGCACTTCCTATAGGGAGGTGTCTCACGTTTGGTGAAATGTGATGTTCTCGGGTTTATTTCTCTTTCAAAAGAAAGAGCCCTGTTCTTTACTTGAAAGATCACAAGGGAATAATTAAGGGAGATAATTAAGGGAGATATGATGGTAAATTGAGTGGTGCTCCGTATTTATCAATACCAGTGATCCTTCCCCGTAATCAGAAGAAATCTATGGGATTCTGATACAATAATGAAAGACACAATATATTCATGGGGGAGCAGTGGCAATAAAAATAGAGTCACCATCTGGTGGTTAAAAATGATACTGCATGGAACACCCTTTTTCAGTCTGAGTGATAACAAGAGTCCTTTAATAGCCTGCTGCCATCTAGTGGCTAGGCTGGGTAATGCAGTCTTTGAAGGCAGTGTCGAAAACAGATGTGTCTCCGGTTCTTCTTTTCTTCCGTTCTTATCTTATGCAAGACAGAGAAAAGGCATACATAGTGCAACACTGTATGATAAACCTTATGTGTTCAAAGAAAAGGTGGATTGAACTCACGTGGTCTAGAGCCTATTAGGAAATGTCAGGCTCAGACTTCAGTGCCGCGCCAGTACATAGAGGTGACTGGGTCCCTTCTTTAGATCCCTCCTGTGCTGCAACACGGTTCCTCGTGGTCTCCTGGTTCTCTAGGCTGGTCCTCCGAGGGTAGATGTGTGGCTACCGCTGGTGTTCCTTCCTTTCTCCGGGAGTAAAACCACAGACAGCAGAATAGGGGGGTTAAGGTTTATTAAGCTGGAAGAGGCCTTGTTTAGGCGAAACGCGTCCTGGATTACCCCTATACGTTTTTATACTGTATTGTTATCTTAATAAACCCCTTTAACCCCCCCTATTCTGCTGTCTGTGGTTTTACTCCCGGAGAAAGGAAGGAACACCAGCGGTAGCCACACATCTACCCTCGGAGGACCAGCCTAGAGAACCAGGAGACCACGAGGAACCGTGTTGCAGCACAGGAGGGATCTAAAGAAGGGACCCAGTCACCTCTATGGACAAGTCTGAGCCTGACATTTCCTAATAGGCTCTAGACCACGTGAGTTCAATCCACCTTTTCTTTGAACACATAAGGTTTATCATACAGTGTTGCACTATGTATGCCTTTTCTCTGTCTTGCATAAGATAAGAACGGAAGAAAAGGAAGAACCGGAGACACATCTGTTTTCGACACTGCCTTCAAAGACTGCATTACCCAGCCTAGCCACTAGATGGCAGCAGGCTATTAAAGGACTCTTGTTATCACTCAGACTGAAAAAGGGTGTTCCATGCAGTATCATTTTTAACCACCAGATGGTGACTCTATTTTTATTGCCACTGCTCCCCCATGAATATATTGTGTCTTTCATTATTGTATCAGAATCCCATAGATTTCTTCTGATTACGGGGAAGGATCACTGGTATTGCTAAATACGGAGCACCATTCAATTTACCATCATCTCTCCCTTAATTATCTCCCTTAATTATTCCCTTGTGATCTTTCAAGTAAAGAACAGGGCTCTTTCTTTTGAAAGAGAAATAAACCCGAGAACATCACATTTCACCAAATGTGAGACACCTCCCTATAGGAAGTGCACTTTACAAAGCGCAAGATATACATGCACAGGTAGCGCTCAATACAGATATACTACTCATCTTCTCTGATAATTATTAGATGCTCAGATGAAGGGACAGACTCGCAAGTATAACCTACCAGAGGCAACTGCTGCAACATCAGTTCATCCATAGGAGTGCGCAGGGTTTTGCATGGTGTGCCCAGACACACCCTAATGTTGGGTGCAGAGGTCCTCCTTCACCACTTACAGTGACATTTTAGAGGTCGCTTATCTGGTTCACAATGAATAACACAAAAACTGACGGTATCTCTGATTAGACACTTGTGCATTTTGTGCAAATTCTTCTAAACATAAGTGTAAGTGAAGAGAGAGCTGTAGCTTGAAGTCAGGGATACGACCTCTGAGATGTTGGTCACATACTGGCATTCACGGTATATACATTTTAACACACAGATGGTGGAAGGTTTGAAATCAGGACAGGAATGGGCAGTTTAGCGAGTCACTGTGACTTGTGTGAATGGCGGTGCTCAAAGCGGTGGGCCAGCCGGTGAAAATGATATCCAGCCTGGCAGCTCTATGACCCCTCTTGCCTGCTGGATCCCCTGATGAACAGAGTACTAGCTGTCACCCCCTGCTGGCCGCACGGACTCCATCATTCCCAGTCAGAATACTGGTTTAATATCAAGGTTGTTAAAATAAGTGTTTATCCTTTGTATTTGGAAGAAACATCCAAAAGGTCTTCTGTCCGTTGGTTATTCCTGCCTTTGTCTGGTGATCACGGCCTTTATGGTGCCAATCACTTGCTTGTTTCTGATGCCGTATATGATGGGGTTAAACATCGGAGTCACCGCTGTGTACAGAATCGAGATGGTCTTGTCGGTCTCGGGAGAGTAATCAGAATGTGGATGAAGATACATGACCATGATGGGGCCATAATACAAACTGACCACAATGAGGTGGGACGTGCAAGTGGAGAAAGTCTTGTAGCGCCCCTCAGAAGAATGTGTCTGCAATATGGTGGATATAATATGGACATATGATATGAAAGTCAGCAGGAATGAGCACGTCACTAGCATTACGGCCGAGATATACACTGCAATCGTATTAAACCAGGTATCGCTACAGGAAATTTGAAGGACAGGAGGGATCTCACAGAAGAAGTGGTTGACCAGGTGGGATCTACAGAAGGACAGCCTGAAAGTGAAGACAACATGGGTGAGAGAATTTATGGTACAGGCCAACCAGCAGCTGGTGATGAGAGAGACGCACAACCTCTGGTTCATGATAACGTGGTAGCGTAAGGGCTTACAGATGGCCACGTATCGGTCAAAGGCCATGACGGCCAATAATAAACATTCTGTGGCTCCAAGAGATAAAGAGATGAACATCTGAATCGCACAACCCAACCGGGAGATTCTCCTGTCCTCTGATAGTGTGTTCACCAGAGCTTGGGGAACAATGGTGGAGGAGAAGCAGATATCAATGAGTGCGAGATTTGTGAGGAAGAAATACATGGGGGTCTGGAGCTGAGGGTTTAGCGTCACAGCTACAATAAGAGATGCATTTCCTAACAGCGTAACGATGTACATCAACAGGAACAGGATGAAGAAAATAGCCTGAAGGTATGGGACAGTCGAGAGGCCAAGGAGGATGAACCCATTCATATCAGTCTGGTTGGTGTCCTCCATGTGAGCCACCAGGATGTGCCTATAGGAGAACCAGTTGGAGTTATACTTAATGGAAAATCATGATTATAAGAATAGGGGAATCACAGACGTAAAAAAAAAAAAAAACATGGAGCAATTGGTAGAGCAGAACCGAAGTCAAAGAGCATGGATTTTACCTTAACTCAAACAGCTTGAAATGATTTCCGTTAAACATCTCCAAGCAGGGCTGGAGCTCATGACTGAGCATGTTCCCAAAGAGTTACAAAATATCTTACAACTAGAAAATCCAGAATTCCAAACAATGTTTACATCTCTCCAAATTAACCAACGTAGAACTCAATGTTGAGGGCAACGAGATGCTTTCAGGAGAGCAGAGAGGGTGGATGGAGCCATTCGTAGAGGTAATGTTGGCGTCTTCCATAGGAGACAGTAAAGTCCAGAAGAGGAGATTTTACAGCGATTACATTAGAATAGTAAGTTCTGTGATTTCCCGAATGTTTTGCCTCTATACTGCGTCTGGTCACATGGTTAAGGTCTCCGTATAAACAGATGCAAATTGTCACACTGTGATTTTCTACTTATTGTCCAGGGTCAGCTAGCGGCTAAATAAAACTCACACAAACACACAAAAAAGGGAACGTAAAACCAGAGAGTGAGAGTTTCCACGACGGCGACATATTCTGAGACTCACGCCGTGTTCTGTGGAATCACGGAAATATTTTCATACGCAGAGAAAAATGTCCGATTACGACATTCAACATCTTTCATTACATTTCTTTTAAGACATATTGTGCAAGGACATAAATATTTGACATTTTCTCTATTTTTCATAGAAATCACATGCTTTTTTTCTATGTGACCAAACCTTAACTCTGCGCTCAGAGCTTTATGTACTTGTTTGTGTATTGATTGGTCCCAGAGGGAACGTCCAGAGGGAACGTCCAGAGGGAACGTCCAGAGGGAACGCAGGACTGGAGACACGTTATGGGAGTTAGAGAGTCGCACAGTCTCACAATCATTAATATTGTTTAGATGTTACAGGTATTAATTCCCATTTATAGTCAGATGTTCACCCACGATAATATTTATATTATAATATAAATATCAAGCAAACCCACACATATCATACACATATCACACATATCATACACATATCACACACACATCACACACACATCACACACATATCACACACATACATCACAGTTTTTAATTTTGGAAACACTTACAAATCCCAGCAATTCAGAGAAAGGCTTCACAGGGCTCATGTGCTACATTTCCCATATGCAGCAAGGAACTCTGGGTAGGACATGCAAATGGTCTCCAATGAGTCTGATTCCTTACTTTTTTGCAACCTGGGTGTGTTTTAACGCAGACCCTCCTTGCCAGTGCAATGTCATACTGGATGGTTTATTTGCAAAGGTCAGGTTATGCATTGAGTCTCAGCCATTCCTGGACAGCTGTTTCCAGGCTTATTATTATGCCCTCTTCAGCAGGAGATAGGCCGGGACTCGTTGCTATTTGATGCTTAATCCGTAGGGCAAATCAATACTCAATTAAATTATGGTGGAGGGAAAAAAGTGTTATTATTATTTGCTATGTGGAGGCTTTTAATCTCACTTTTTTCCCTCCATTATATCTTAAAAGAAGTATGTGACAAGATCTATACATACAGAAAAAATGGCGTCGCGCATGTACTCAGAGCGGCCGCAACAACCAGGAGTAACAGGCCAGTTAATGTATAAAACCTAACAAGAAAAAAAAAAAGGTGTCACCTGCACTCGTTTCGATACAATTCCATGTACAACAAAACACAATTAGAAGTTTTAGTTTGCTGGAATGGCCATTGAAGCGTAAGCTCACTCGCCCCATCACGGCACCTCTCGGTATAGTGCGTACCTAACCAATGTAACCAAAAGCCGCTCCGCAGAGCCGCTGCAAGAAGTAAGAGGGCAACGCAGCTGCTCAGAGGAGCGGCTTTTTGTTACATAGGTTAGGTACGCACTATATTGAGAGGTGGCCGTGATGGGGTGAGTGAGCTTACGCTTCAATGGCCATTCAAGCAAACTGAAACCTCTGATAGTGTTTTGTTGCACCTGGAGTTGTATAGAAACGAGCGCAGATGACATCTTTTTCCTTGAGTTGTTTTTTTTCTTGAAATGTGACAAGATCGTTGTCTCCAGAGATGTGAGAAACATGGAGAAAACAAGAAGAGAATGAGCCACATAGCCTCGACTCCTAAAGCCTGGCCAGAACCTCCGAAAAAAAGCTGGAAAACCTGCAGGGAATCCGGTATGCTGGTCCAGGGACGCGCGTGCGTTTAGATCACTAGAGCGGCCCTTTCACTTTATATTTCAACCATGGATTATAAATGGAAACAGAGGGGTATGGAAAGAGACAGACTGAGGGGTATGGAAAGAGACAGACTGAGGGGTATGGAAAGAGACAGAGGGGTATGGAAAGAGACAGAGGGGTATGGAAAGAGACAGACAGAGGGGTATGGAAAGACAGACAGAGGGGTATGGAAAGAGAGACAGAGGGGTATGGAAAGAGAGACAGAGGGGTATGGAAAGAGAGACAGAGGGGTATGGAAAGAGACAGAGGGGTATGGAAAGAGACAGAGGAGTATGGAAAGAGGCAGACTGAGGGGTATGGAAAGAGACAGACTGAGGGGTATGGAAAGAGACAGACTGAGGGGTATGGAAAGAGACAGACTGATGGGTATGGAAAGACACAGAGGGGTATGGAAAGAGACAGAGGGGTATGGAAAGAGAGACAGAGGGGTATGGAAAAAGACAGACTGAGTGGTATGGAAAGAGAAGGATATGGAAAGAGACAGACAGAGGGGTATGGAAAGAGGCAGACAAAGGAGTATGGAAAGAGACAGACTGAGGGGTATGGAAAGAGACAGACTGAGGGGTATGGAAAGAGAGACAGAGGGGTATGGAAAGAGACAGACTGAGGGGTATGGAAAGAGAGAGACAGAGGGGTATGGAAAGAGAGAGACAGAGGGGTATGGAAAGAGGCAGACAAAGGAGTATGGAAAGAGGCAGACAAAGGAGTATGGAAAGAGACAGACAAAAGGGTATGGAAAGAGACAGAGGGGTATGGAAAGAGACAGAGGGGTATGGAAAGAGACAGAGGGGTATGGAAAGAGAGAGACAGAGGGGTATGGAAAGAGACAGACAGAGGGGTATGGAAAGAGACAGACAGAGGGGTATGGAAAGAGACAGACAGAGGAGTATGGAAAGAGACAGACAGAGGGGTATGGAAAGAGACAGACAGAGGGGTATGGAAAGAGAGACAGAGGGGTATGGAAAGAGACAGACTGAGTGGTATGGAAAGAGACGGACAGAGGGGTATTGTAAGAGACGGACAGAGGGGTATTGTAAGAGACAGACAGAGGGGTATTGAAAGAGACAGAGGGGTATTGAAAGAGACAGACAGAGGGGTATGGAAAGAGACAGACAGAGAGGTATGGAAAGAGACAGACAGAGAGGTATGGAAAGAGACAGAGGTATAGAAAGAGACAGAGGGGTATGGAAAGAGACAGAGGGGTATGGAAAGAGACAGAGGGGTATGGAAAGAGACAGACAACAGAGAGGTATGGAAAGAGACAGAGGGGTATGGAAAGAGACAGAGGGGTATGGAAAGACACAGACAGATGTATGGAAAGAGACAGAGGTATGGAAAGAGACTGACAGAGGGGTATAGAAAGAGACAGACAACAGAGAGGTATGGAAAGAGAGAGGGGTATGGAAAGAGACAGACAACAGAGAGGTATGGAAAGAGACAGGGGTATGGAAAGAGACAGAGGGGTATGGAAAGAGAGAGACAGAGGGTATGGAAAGAGACTGACAGAGGGGTATGGAAAGAGGAGACAGACAAAAGAGAGGTATTGAGATAGCAATTCTCGGGATTTAACTTAAAACTATACTAATCTAGTGATCTGCCATTTCGATGTTCATTCATTTTGTGTTTTAAAATAAACTTGCTGTCCTTGAGTGCTCTTGGACCCTATTTTAGTCCGCGTGTTTTAAAAGAAGTCAGTTTGTCAGCAAAACTAAATAGAAATGCTGACCGTCAAGAATAGAAATAGTTGCATGTCCAAAATGAGAATGAAGAGGAAAGCTGACATCATGTGTAAAGTAGGTCCTAACTCAGACATATGGTAACTGTCACGTGACTATCTGGGTATGATGGGAGGGGAATTGTATTTTGGACTAATGTATAAAAAGAATCCATGTACATGTTCTTGTCACTCATGATTTTGAACAGTTACAATCTGTTTCGTGAGTCCGGCAGGTGCCAGCCGAATAAACGCCATTTTCCTTGAAGCAAAGGCCTCCGTCTGCTTCCTTGGTCGATCCATCACCCACAGGTTCCCGGCTGAATTTGCTGTTACAGTATGGAAAGAGACAGAGGGGTATGGAAAGAGACAGAGGGGTATGGAAAGAGAGAGACAGAGGGGTATGGAAAGAGGAGACAGACAAAAGAGAGATATGGAAAGAGACAGAGGGGTATGGAAAGAGACAGACAACAGAGAGGTATGGAAAGAGACAGACAGAGGGGTATGTAAAGAGATAGAGTGTTATGGAAAAAGACAGACAGAGGGGTATGGAAAGAGACAGAGGGGTATGGAAAGAGACAGAGGGGTATGGAAAGAGACTGACAGAGGGGTATGGAAAGAGACAAACAACAGAGAGGTATGGAAAGAGACAGAGGGGTATGGAAAGAGACCGAGTGGTATGGAAAGAGACAGACAGGGGTATGGAAAGAGACAGAGGGGTATGGAAAGAGACAGAGGGGTATGGAAAGAGACAGAGTGGTATGGAAAGAGACAGACAACAGAGAGGTATGGAAAGAGACAACAGAGAGGTATGGAAAGAGACAGACAGAGGGGTATGGAAAGAGACAGACAGGGGTATGGAAAGAGACAGAGTGGTATGGAAAGAGACAGGGGTATGGAAAGAGACAGAGGGGTATGGAAGGGGACAGACAGGGGTATGGAAGGAGACAGACAGAGGGGTATTGTAAGAGACGGACAGAGGGGTATTGTAAGAGACGGACAGAGTGGTATGGAAAGAGACAGACAGAGTGGTATGGAAAGAGACGGACAGAGGGGTATGGAAAGAGATGGACAGAGGGGTATGGAAAGAGACAGGGGTATTGAAAGAGACAGAGGGGTATGGAAAGAGACAGAGGGGTATGGAAAGAGACAGACAGAGGGGTATGGAAAGAGACGGACAGAGGGGTATTGTAAGAGACGGACAGAGGGATATTGAAAGAGACAGACAGAGGGGTATTGAAAGAGACAGACAGAGGGGTATTGAAAGAGACAGACAGAGGGGTATGGAAAGAGACAGACAGAGAGGAATGGAAAGAGACAGAGGTATGGAAAGAGACAGAGGGGTATGGAAAGAGACAGAGGGGTATGGAAAGAGACAGAGGGGTATGGAAAGAGACATACAGAGGGGTATGGAAAGAGACAGAGGGGTATGCAAAGAGACGGACAGAGGGGTATGCAAAGAGACGGACAGAGGGGTATGCAAAAGAGACAGATGGGTATGGAAAGAGACAGAGGGGTATGGAAAGAGACAGAGGGGTATGGAAAGAGACAGAGGGGTATGGAAAGAGACAGAGGGGTATGGAAAGAGACAGGGGTATAGAAAGAGACAGGGGTATAGAAAGAGACAGACAGATGTATGGAAAGAGACAGATGGAGATGTATGGAAAGAGACAGATGGAGATGTATGGAAAGAGACGGACTGTGGGGTATGGAGTGAGACAGGGGTATGGAGAGAGACAGAGAGGTATGGAAAGAGACAGACAGAGGAGTATGGAAAGAGACAGACAGAGACAAGCAATATAGAACGACAGAAAGAGTGAGAGACACAAAGTGAGATACTG